>JAGSMP010000032.1:3000000-3592969 GCA_029286625.1 Parnassius orleans
TGTGTATAGACAATGGATAGACGCTTGCCTGACGGACGCAGAATCTCATTAACAATAAAATATAGCTTACTGAAAAACTACAATATAACATTCATGGAAATGTACGTTACTTTGATAACAAAATAATATCAGTTTTATGTCCATTGCACGTTAAATTACTTTTGTAAGATTATGTGAAAAGTTTTAAGTGTCTTTTGTGTGTAACTCAATAAAAATGTACAGTTTAAGAAATGTGTATATTTACACGACGGTTTGGTAGCGCAGTAGTTAAGAATTTGATTGAGGCCGCGTGCTCTATTCCCGCACGGAATAAGTGGGTATTGGTATGGCCTACGAGTATTTGCTTTGTATCTGAGTGTTTTTCTGTGTAAAATTAATGTATGTAAATCACCTCTATCATCATCATCATCATCATTACAAACCTTCACAAGTTCACTGATGAACATAGGCCTCCCCCAAGGAATATCACAAATCACGGCCCTGAGCCACCTGCATCCATCGACTTCCTGCATTTGTTACCAGGTCGTCACTCCATTTAGTGGGGTACGAGGCTGTCACTCGAGAACCTTTTTTCCCCATCGGTTGTCGGTTCACCTCTATTGTATAGGAAAAATATCTAATGTAGGAATAGCCTTTTTTTTATTAAAAAGACCTCCCTGATTTACCCGATTTATTTTCGTTCACTTTAATGTGTGTAATAACACTAGTTTCTTTGTTTTGAAACATTCTTGGGTTCGCGCACAATGATTCAGCAACTCAGCAAAGACTTCGACGTAATAGGATAAATGAAATAGGAACACATAGAAAAAGAATAAACAAACCGACAAATATTCTTTTTATGGGCATGCACCAAAAACACATCAAAGTTTCATTGTAATCCGATGAAATGTATAGGAACGCATACGGGACATAAAAAATTATACAGATGCAAAACCCGTAAAAACTAGTTTCACTCAATGTGTAGTGATCGCGTAAATATAAGAAATCATCATCACGTCATCTTTTTTAACCGATGAGTAGGTCACACATACATAACATAGTTTTCTGAAAAGATTGGAAGTTTTGGCATAATCGTTTCGCTGGGCAGGGGGTTTGGTAAATTTAGCATTAGATTCTTTGCATTTTAGAAGCTATACAAGGGTAAATTTTAAATTACATATTTTGCCAAGATGTCTCGGACACTATTTCTAGAGTGCCTAGCCTAAGCCTATGACTAGTGTGTTATACTATAATAAGTCCCCGAAGTTGATAGCTTCCCAAACCCACGTCGTAAGACTACAAATACTGCTATATTAATAGTATAGTTGTAACACGAATGGGTCGGCTCGACCGGGGAAGGACCACGCTCTCACAGAATACCAGCGTAATTTTTTTTTAAATAGCAGCATAATGCTGCTGTGTTTCGTATGGTGAGTGTAGAGAACCGGAGACCCTTTTTACTGGAAAAGAGGCATTCCATCTTAGTCCTCACGGCTGACAACGCATCTGCATTTAAATTCGCAAACGAAGATAGATGTAGATGTCTATGGGCCACAGCAACCACTTACCATCAGGTGGACTGTATGCTCGTTTGTCACCCTTATTCTATAAAAAAAAAAGACATCGCATCCTTCAGAGGCTTGATCTGCAAAGCTACTTTCTAACACTGCAGGAGTAATTTGTGGTTTTCCTTCTGTGAATAGACTCCTACTTCTTTCTTTTCTTTCAGAAATATGCTATATTTATGTATACTTGTTTATGTATATTATGTTTTGAACTTGTTTGTAGTTTGTAACGTATTTATTTATATATTACGTATTTAGGTATGTTAACGTTATTACGCATATTTAGCATACTATTAAAATAATGCGGTACTGTTCTTTATAATTGGAGTGCAAATACTCGTTTTATACCTGTTTGCACTTTGCAACTATAATAGTTAGTCTTCTCTACTTAACCAAGAGGTTCTATTCTTAACTGATAGAAAATGACCCGTAGCATTAAGTTCGCTTAAGCACGTAAGTGAAAATTAACATATAACCTCTCACCCTAAACGCATACACCTTCTCCGTTTCGTCGCGGGTAAAAATAAGAATGCATTTAACAAATTATAAGCACTTTTACTTAGCACTTGTGATACTCCTTTATATTAGTACTTGTGGTTCGCAGCGGCGGTGGAGTCACTTTTTATATTCTGGTGTGAAGGGTAAAAATGGTAGGATGATTACAGGCTGTAAGGCATTCCATTTCCAAGTCTGAAATAGTATGCAAGACAAATACATCTGTTTCTTCAACTATGTTTAACAGACTTGTGCAGTCACAACCGAAGTTGGCAACTTCTGATTGACTCTCTGAAACATCCAGGCACCTTAATCGGATCCAAAGCGAAAAATTACAAAACATGGAAGAATTATTCGCAGGAAGAGAGGAAAGCCGTCACTTTCGCTATTGGAAAGTGTGACATAACGGCGTAAGTGATATGTTTTAATGGTTTACAAAGTCAACTATTAATATTTTACAGCAATTAAAAAAGAAATAGCTGCCAACCATTTATTATTTATAGTAATTTAAAAATAACTTAAAAGGCTGCATATAGCAGCGGCGTAAGAATATCCACTACACCATAGAATCCCGTGGGTGTCGTAAGAGGTGATAGAGTGAAACTCAAACAGAATATTATTTTCAGTTATTACAGGTACAGTGTATATATATATATATATATATGTGTGTATATATATGTATATGTGTGTGTATATATATGCTGCTGATCTTCATCATGATGGCTAAATCCCCTATGAGGCAATCTGTAAGTCTATGTTCAGTAGTGGTCGCTTTATATATAAGGTTGTAAGGAATGATTGAATGAATGAAAAAAGAAAAATGGAAACACAAAGCCGAAGTCATAAAATGAAACAATCTTTTTCATTCATTTTTTAACCGAATTCAAAAAAGGAGGAGGTACTCAATTCGACGGTATTTTTTTATGTGTTCTACCTCATAACTTTTTTCTAGATGAACCGATTTTGATGATTCTTTTTTATTTGAAAGCTAGTGCTTCTCATGTAGTCCCATATAATTTTGATCAAGGTTTAACTAGTAGTTTTTGAGTTATCCTAAATAATTTATATTGAAGTCGGTTGTACAAAATTTTTAATTATACCACATGTTTTCATTCATTACAGACCTTCCAATGTACATTACTGAACAAAAGCCTCTTTTATAGATTGCCTTATAGAGGGAATACTTGCCCTAGTTGCCAGGATCAGTAGGCGGCCTAGCAACCGCAGTTTTCTTTATTTTTACCCAGTTGTTATCAGGAAGATACAGATGCTCATCTCCTGTTTTAGTTTCCCTCTGCTGCAGCTTACAACACCCACAGGATGATACGGATTCTCATACACGCCACTACGCGGTTACTAATACTTATTTAAAAAAATATTATTTATTTTTTCAGGGAACGCGGAAACTATTACTTGATTACCAATGAAGAGCCTCCTTATGGACGAGGAGAACAAGGTTTATAACGTAGCTTGGGAGTAAAAATGATATTTTATTTCAAGTATTATTTAATTATTTAATTTATTTTGAGGTTATAAGACTAATAAGTATCAAATCTTAAAAAGTATTAATAAACGACTGTATACAAATAAATAATGCGTGTTGTTTTTATATCGAAAGCTCTTTTCGTTAAATAAAAATTATGAATTAATTTTCTTAAAACAGGCATGACTAGGATGAATGGCTTGTATAAATCATTTCTTTTGAGGTATTGTATAGATATTTTCATTCCAATCATTTCAGCACTTAAAAGTCTACCGACTTTTTTGAATCGAAAGCAAATGTATTCGCAATAATTAATATCGACTCAGAAAAGTCAT
Organism: Parnassius orleans; assembly: GCA_029286625.1. Taxonomy (NCBI): domain Eukaryota; kingdom Metazoa; phylum Arthropoda; class Insecta; order Lepidoptera; family Papilionidae; genus Parnassius; species Parnassius orleans. The sequence goes on from JAGSMP010000032.1 coordinate 3,003,858, forward strand.
TAATTATAGTTGAAAACAGAAACGGCGCAGAATGGGATCATATTAATTTCTCTTTCTATCAAAAGTACAACTGTGAGCTAAAGACGCAGAGCTGAACGAGCTCCTCCGTTGAATGCCCCATAGGTGGGATATTTGCCATAGTTGCCACACTTGGCAGGCAAGTTGACAATCGAATTATGATGGATCGATAATGGTGACAAACGAGCACACATTATTATTTTTCAATTGTGTAATTTCAAGTACAATGCTCATTTAGTGAAAACAAAAATGTAGACCTGCTACATGAATTTATGATGTATTAATCACGACTTTTATTTCTAAAACTGTTTAGTTACTAAAGAGCCCTAGTAGCATAAGCATATATATAAAATACTATGCTATACATAGTATTTTTTTGTGAAATACTATGTATAGCATAGTGTGTGATTATCAAAAAGTTGTCCAATGTGAGGAACCAAAAATGTCTGCATGTGAAAAAAAAAATCAGACTTAATTAATAACTATAAAAAAATAATGAAAAAGTATCATCTATATATATTCTAATGTGATTATTAACGCTAATGAAATAAAGGGAGTTAACTCATATATTTTCTTATTTGTTTTAAGTTAATTTATTTCCTCCACAATTATGGAATATAGATATTTATTATTTCATAAAAATAATAGCAAATATGATTTCGTACCTATTTACTTTAAGTGTCTTTTTATGTATACGCTACATAGGTACCTACACTACCTACTAAGTATTAGATATAGATCTCTAATTGTTACCTAATTTGTAAATTTAAACTAAAAAAGAAGCGTTTAATTTAAAAACATTTTTTAACCAAAACGTAATAATTATGCTTGTTCCTGCTTTTATATCCATTTCAAGATGTATTAGGATTGTTTTATATACATGTATTATGTCTTATTAAAGATCAATTCTATCATTTAGTTTTGTCAAATTATTAGATCAAGCATGCATAACGTCATCTATAGCATTAACCAGTTCGAGACGTTTTTTGACGAAACATGTTCTTGGGATAACTTTTACATATTCACTCAAATGAGCACACAGTTCACCTGATGATGGCCCATTAGACATCTACACCTATCCTCGATTAAAAATAAAATGTGGATGCGTTGTCAACCCTAAGAACTAAAATAGAATGCTACCTCGTTACCAGTAAAAGGAGCCGCCGGTTCTCTGTAAAGTTTAAGTATGTTAAATATTATATAGTTTAAGTTAATTATATAAAGTTTAACTATTCTGTGAATAGTTTAAGTATAGTATGTATAGTTTAAGTATAATATATGTAGTTTAAGTTAACGAAATCTTCTATGTAAATTGAGGATAAATATTCGATTATTAAAATTTAAGAAATTTTCAGATTTCATAATACTTGTAATTGAAAATAACCATAAAAAATCAATTTCCTAAAGCTTTACAAGGTTTAGTGTAAAAGTGCAAATACTATATTTTAAAAATTACGAAACTACTTACTATAAAATAATTTTTTTAAATTATAAAAATCTAAACGTTATATTCAATTACGATATTCATACGCATTATATGTTGTAAAACATTCTTAGTGTCATATTTTACCATTTTAACTTTTTGAAAAATCTAGAAACGTATATCTTACAAACTGTAATGTCCAACATTTGTAGTAAAATCCCTTGGGCAGTGGTGTGCGGTTGAAGAAGACGTATCTAGATGTGTAAACAAACAGCTGAAAACTGTACGTGGAAATGAGCTATGAATACTTTGAAAATAAGCAAAACTGTTTATATTAATAAGCATTTAAAGGATCTTTTCTGCCATGTTAAGAAACTTCTATGATATAGTTTCTCCGTCTTATTACAAAACGTGGTTTATTGATAGCCTCGGGTTTTTTATAGAACAAGGTGAACAGGGCGCCACAGTTTTCCAATATTTGACATTTGTTGTCAAATTCCATACTTTTAATTATGGATGTAAGAATTAGAACAAGAGATCTCACTTCTGATGTAGATAATACAACAGGAGTGTACGGTAATATAATAGGATAAGCCCAATTCTGATATAGGAAATACAATAGGAGATCCCAATTTTGATCTCGGAAATACATCAGGATAGAGTTAATTTAAAAAAATGGTAAAAGTGTGAGAGCGGATGTTCAACTTGCTCTCTTGCTTACGCAATTAACAATTGTCAACAATGAAACAGCGTAATGCACTATACATTCAGTATAGAGCAATTACAGTTCGACCACACCGTAATATGTCCCCGTCACAATCACACACTAGTGTAACGTGAAGGACACAATTACATGATAACACCAAAGTATGCAAACCAACAGCAACACCACCCCTCCCGACGTAACACAGGGCAGCCTCTCGGCAACGATATCCTGCATCAAGAGAACCACCACCAAGGACAGAACCACGACACTATCTTAGCACTCCTGTGTAACGTGAAGGACATAATTACATGACAACACCAAAGTATGCAAACCAACAGCAACACCACCCCTCCCGACGTAACACAGAGCAGCCTCTTGGTAACACCATCCTGCACCAGGAGAACCACCATCAAGGACAGAACCACGACACTATCTGAGCACTCCTGTGTAACGTGAAGGACATAAATACATGATAACACCAAAGTATGTAAACCACCAGCAACACCACCCATCCTGACGTAATACAGGGCAGTCTCTCAGTAACACGATCCTCCTTGCCTGCACCGGGAGAACCACCACCATGGACAGAACCACGACAGTATCTTAGCACCCGTAAAATGACTTCACTCGAGGAATGACTTCAGCGGAATCCCCCCGCACGGCGCCTACAGTCAACTTTATACTGCACAAACGAGTGGGGGTTTCCCGATCTACTCTCATTTCTACACCGCCACCATCGGTATGACGCTTTTGATACCTAATGGTCGGTTTTGATACCTTACCGAAAATTATCGAAGGTTTTGTCATTTATTTATGTAAGTTTGTCAAAGAAACAAGAGTCCACTTGATGCTTAGTAGATGCTATTGCCCATAGACACCCTGAAGATTAAGGTGGAATTTCTTGTTATCAGTAAGAGGTCCTCGGTTCTCGTCACCTACCGTACTAGACGCAGTAACGTTATCCTTCAATTTTTTGCTGGTATTTTGTGCGATTTTATTTTGCATTTTGTTCTATATAACATGCTGTGTAAGAATATCCACTACCCCACGCCATCCCGAGAGTGCCGTAAGAGGCTACAGAGAGAAACTAAAACAGGAGATGGGCATCTTACCGATGACGACTTATATGCAATAAAAATTGCGGCTGCTAACCCGAACCCTAAAGAAAGAGAAATAATGCATTTATTTACCAGAAATATATACATATATTAAATATTTCGGACATAAGAAACATCCGCCGCGCTGCCTCTATAGGTGTTGGCGGACTTCACATGTCTTCTAAATACATATTTTTTAAATTGTTTTATCCCGATGTTTTCCTTCATCGCTGAGCACGTGGTAAATCAGCACTTAAAATTGCAATTAACATTTTCATTATGCCAGCGAAGGCTGAACCCGGGTTGTTCGCGTAGGTACTGTGAAATTTACAGCGAGCGCTTAGCTTCTGAGCTACCATGGCTCTCGTTTACGTTTGATTCGTTTATAATTACCGACGTTTCGGATCACAGCACCCATGTAACTGAGGTATTTGACTTCTTGAGCATATTTGTTTGTTTTTCCATATCTTCCCGTGTGTGTAGTAAGCGGCGACAGAGGGGAACAAATCAGGAGATGGGCAGCAGCGTCTACCTAATAACGACTAAAAATAAATAACTGCGGTTGCCAATCCGCTTGCCAAGTGTGGCAACTACGGCAAATATCCCCCTATGAGGCAAACTATGGGGGAGGACCGCGTTCAGCAGTGGACTTTAATAGGCTGTAACGGTAATGGTATATTTCCATATCATATTGTCTTTTTGTTAATAGAAATAAAAGTGACACACGAGCCTTGAATACACTACTGATTATATTCCGTTCTAGAGAACAATATTTGTAAAGTAACAACAATTTTCTTTTATCGGTATCACAATAATACATTAGTTTGAAATAGCATTTGCTGACGTTACAACACATCTATTGACTTTCGTTTTCGTCAAACGTTAACACTGTCAAATAATACACCCATGCAACAATTTAGGGAGATAAATAATATTAAGTGTAGAGTTCGGTGCCTGAGCGGTGTCGATACTTCGTTCTATTAAAAAAGTGGCATAACACTGCGACACCAGTGTCAGAGAAACAACAATATTTATCTTACAGTGGTTTAACTACTACCGTTTAATTTAACACCGTTTAGACGTCGCAACAACGGAGAGGCGTTGTAAATACATACGTACAGAACGCGATCAAACCGAGTTTAATCCTTGCCGTCACCAATGAAATTGTTAATTGTAATTTTGGCGCTATATATGTATAATTTATCTCATACTCGGCGGTGAAGGAAAACACACGAAGAAACACCTGCATTACACACGTAAAAATTTTTCTTCCTCTAAACTCTATCAAGAATGAGAGCAGGCTTGCACCCAGCAGTGGAGTGAATACAGACGTACGAGTACTCGTATTTTACCGCGCCGCCGCGCCGTCGCAATGCTTTGTGTGGTGTTTCGCTCTTATCCCATTTGAAGCATTGTTAAGTACCTACTTTTATTAACTTATTTTTTTATATTTTTGTGTCCAATTCTAAGTACATATTATATATATTTACAATCATAATCTGCCAAACTGTGAACACTGTTTGTAGGCAGCAGCCGTCGTGGATCAATATTTATTTATGTACTTATATTAATCTTTCTTGATCTAACATATAAAAGAAAAAAACCATGCGTGAGTGTCGTGGAACACTCGGTTGGAACGAAGTTCCTTTCGTAGTATATTATTATCGATAAACGTATGATATTATTGATTAACAAATACAAATAAATAAATATACGTATATTAAAATAAAACGTCATTTAAAATAATATTTCTTTCATGGCAAGATAAGAAAAAGTGCGGGCGAAATGGATATTACGAGTATTCCATCTCGCTTCCTTATAGCCGCCAAGGCAGTCTACTCTACGTCAGATGGGGTCGTGACGGAAAATCTTACACTTTTTTTCGCCTAGCCCCCATCTGCCAAATTTGTACCGTCCGATAAGGAACTTCGGTGCAAAAAAGGAAAATTAAATCAACAAAACTAATTAAACTCCAAGAAAGTTAAAAAAAATGTGCGTGTAATTGTGTACATCACGTACGAAGTAAAACTTCTTTACGACATATCATTCTTCTTGGCAGCGTTCGGGAGATTTCGACATATCTTCTCGTCAGGCATACCTCAAAACCTCAAAACTAGATTGTACAACCAGTGCGTGTTGCCAGTGATGACCTATGGATCTGAGACGTGGTCCTTCACTGCTGACCGTATGAGGAAGCTCAAAGTCGCTCAGCGAGCAATGGAGAGGGCTATGCTCGGCGTTTCTTTGCGTGATAGACTTAAAAAACGAGGATATCCACAGTAGAACCAGAGTAACCGACATAGCCCAAAGGATTAGTAAGCTGAAGTGGCAATGGGCCAGCCATATAGCTCGAAGAACCGACAGCCGATGGGAAAGAAAGGTTCTCGAGTGGCAGCCTCGTACCGGCAGGCAAAGTGTAGGGCGTCCCCCCACTAGATGGAGTGACGACCTGGTAAGACATGCAGGAAGTCAATGGATGCAGGTGGCTCGGGACCCTGCTTTGTGGCATTCCTTGGGGGAGGCCTATGTTCAGCAGTGGACTTGTGAAGGGCTGTAATGATGATGATGGTGATGATTCTTCTTGTATTTTATATTTTACATAAGTAGGTTAAATAATAGTATACTCAAGCAGCCCCGGTGGTGAAATGTTAGAAGAAAAAGTGACGTTTTTAATTTTTAATACCGTACTAAATTACTCCACTACGTCGATAAAAAAAGTTTTGCTTCAAAGAATAATGAAGTTCTTAACCGGTATACAACTATGGACTTATGGACAAGTAATGCTTTCTCAGGGTATTTTTAAGTTACTTTTACTTTTTATATTTTTTATTAAATCTCGAGGTAGCTCATTAATAAATACAGGCGTTATCCATCGTCTTTCACACTTTTCATAATAATTTAGCTATCAACAATGAAAGAAAAACACACTGTCATCATCTGCATTGGTTGGATAGGCCTCGAGCTATTGAACTATGACTATACTGATAAAATTTTCATTGCGTTTTAAATTAGGCGGGACGCAACCAAAGTCGTTTGCAACATCTGTTTGACAATTTACGCTTTTAATAATGGCCGACAATGCCTTTGAATCGGTCGCGCGCGAATTAACAACGGGCTAAATTAAAGCCTTCAAAACTTTTTGCGGGGCGGACCCTCCAATGTAGCTAGGCTGCTGTTCATTTGACCTTTTTAATTCCTGAGAGAATTGCTGAAAAAAACAGACTTGAAAATTAGTTCGCTATGTGTTCTGGCAGTTGATTAAGAGTTAACAAACAATTAAATGTTTCGTACGTAAATTAAGCTACCGTTTCTGTTTTTAATTATATAATTACACATACAGGTACACAAGTAATTTTATCCCGGGTGAAAAGTTTGAAATCGTATTTTTAATTAAATTAGAGCGGATAAGAAAAGATCTTTTTAAATGCATATATTTCGGTTGCAGAAATCCGTTTAAGTAGAGGTATATTATGGAAGAAGCAGTACTTCCATAATATACTATAGTGTGTAAACTACCTCTATTGCCACAATTGACCATAAACAATAACAGTTAGCTTTGGTTACTCTCAGAAAAAGGCAGTAGTGGAGGATCCGTAATGATATCGTTATTAAATCATTATCCTTACACATACAGTGCTTATCTTAGTATTTCCACTGTAATACTTATGCTCTAAGATTAGACGAAGGCTCAGGTGTTTAAATATTTAGATATTCAGCTTTATCTCTCGTTCCCGTGTACACAATTATAATTCTCTTCGCAATAATACATTTTAGACTTATGTATTATTATAACTTAGTGATTTGTTTGTTTGTATAAAAGTAAAAAATGATAACTAGTTTAGAAACAAAATGCAAATACGAATCTTATAATCTTAAATTACAAAAAACCTCTAAAACCGAAGATTTCTTTCAGCATTTAATGCCTAAAAATTACAAAAATCCTAAAGGGGTTGTATTTATTTTAGGCCCTTTATTTCGCTGTTTCGTTCGTCTTAAAATTTATTGCTGTAAAGTTCACTGAACCGTGGCAGCCGGAATACAAATTGCTCGCACCTAAGACTTTGTTGTATTTCCTTTATAATAGCATCGAGCTACTTATAATGAGATATATATTTTTAAATCACTGCTAGCTATGGTGCGTATGTACACCATTGTATTTAATCATAATGACGCCAGCAGTACGTGGCATTGTAGGGAGCTTTTATTTATTGCTGTCTGCAAATGATGTATGGCCTTGATTATTTAATGACATGTAAAGCGAGCTCAATTGATGGCCATGATTCCTTAAAGTAATAAGAGAATACCAGCTTTATAAACTAAGAACTTGGACGAGATATTTGTTACAGTAAGCAAAGCTTTAAAGCTTTCTATTGAGTTAAGAGTTCTTTAGGTTTAAAATGCCATTGGTCAAATGAACTATTACAAGAGTACATCAAAGAACATTGGTCATCGCTGAATTTGTTTCATGTAAACTTAATGCATATTACATCATCATTTTACAAAAATAAAATAAAGTAAAGCTTGTATACGACCCACTGCAGGTCACAAGCCTTCTCTAATTTCTGAGAGGGTTATAGAGCAAATATTTCAGTTTTCGGATGTCGGAATAAAACTGACATTCGAATCCTGCCGTGAACCATTCCGTAAACCATGTGTATTCGAAACAACGACTTTCCGAGTTTGTAGTCTGCAACCTTAACCGATAGGCCACCTATCACTTCGTGTGCCCCTGTAAAATTTGTGTACAGAATTTTTGGATAGATTTTCCGTCGCAAGTTGGTTGTTAAACAGTAGGTTGGTGTATTAAACAGCAGGTTGCGCCGAGTGCAGATAGATATTATTGAGAAAAGGTGATATATTCCCTCTTACATCTGAAATGATTATTAAGCATTAAGAAAAACTATCTACTATCTACTCCAAAATAATATTAAATTAATTTTAATATTGTGGAGTTTCTAATCAATTAAAACATTCTCATAATAGAAAATAATTTGTCTTAGTCGCGTGGTAGCGTAGCCACTATGGCAAATACCCCAATACAAACATAATATGCAACAACATATGGCATATAAGGTAATCTATGGGGGAGGCCTATGTTCAATAGTGGACTTTAATATGCTGTAACGGTAACGGTAACGGTTAGGATTGACAGGCGGCTTGGCAATTATTGGAACGAAGTTTCTTATCGCACGGTACAAATTTGGTGAATGGGGGCTAGGCGAGAAAATGTGTAAGATTTTTCCGTCACGACCCCTTCTATAGTGCGAGCGAGATGGAATAATATCCATCTCCCTCGCACTTTTCTTATCTTGCCATGAAAGAAATATTATTTTAAATGACGCTAATACGTTTATCAATAATAATATACTACGAAAGGAACTTCGTTCCAACCGAGTGTTCCACAACACTCACGCATGTTTTTTTTTCTTTTAAATTTCACTTGCTCATGGTGCACTATTAATCAACCAACAGGGCTCTAGCGACTGAATAGAGGCAGGATATCCATTCAAAATTGCCGATTAACTTTAAGAGGATATCACCATAGCCAGGATGTGAACCTGCAGATCTTTGGTGTGAATGCATGTGATGAGCATAAATAAAAAGCGTGAGATAAGAGCGTGTGTAACCGAGCTGGGGTATGCTTGTTAGCTAGTGCTTTCTTGAAAACTTGTCTAAATGTGGACTTAAAAAACTATTGAAACCGATAATAAAGTAAAAGAAAACACAAGAAAATAAGATAACAAATTATGTATATATTGGATTATGAAAATTTCATCGCTTACCTTGTTATTCTAGTCAGGTAGTATTGATTCGTTCGTACTATCAAAGTAACTAATAAATATTAATTCTTGCACGAACTACGCTGAACAATAATTATAACCAAAGCTCCGACGTAAATACCCCTTAGGTATGGGTACAAGAAATATAGTCATTATTTATGCAAATATAAGCACGGGGTTGAACGGCAGACAACTGACTGTCATTGTATTATTGCCATGGCACGGCGATGAATTTCATATGAAGAGAAAATTAAATTTGCATTTAACGTTTGCCCTTGCCTTTTCGTTAATATAGTTGACTACAGGGGAACATTGGTTTATCGAAGTGCAATATGATTTTCATACTTATTTTGCATTCACTATCTAAAGTATGTATATGTTCATTAAAACAGTTTTCATGTAGGTATACTATCAATTATTAAAAAATATAAGCCAGTTTTGAATGAAAGAACATGTGAATTCTGCCAGCTTTGTGGAAGCGAAGCGAATTCTTTCTTGTTTAAAAACCCCTTAGGAATGAAAGGAGATTTGCGGTCATGCTGACGTATATAGGCTGTTACTTTACTTATTGAAAGCCATTTTTTATATATTTACCACTGCATTGGAAAAATGCTCTTGCAAAGAACCAGAAAGATAGCCGAAGGGAGAAAAGTTTACAACACAATTTATATGTATAAAATTTTAAATTAAAATATTTATATGGTTTGTGTTTGATGTTACCGTACAGAGGCGGCGTAAGAGATTCGACTTTCTTATATCATACCGTGTATGTCTTAATAGGTGACAGCGGAAAATGAAACAGGAGATGGCAGAAATATATTCCTGATGACAGCTAAAAATATTGAACAACTGTGGTTGCCAAAGGAGGCCCAAGTTCAGCATAGGCTGTAATAAATGAACAGAATGGTTTCTGTTTCATGTAATGCTATGATTTGTTAAATATGCTTTTGATTATGTGAACAATAAATTAAATTGAAATTTCATTTTCTCCTCAAATACAGAAACACTTCGTTTAAACGTTTACCTTTAACCATGTTTAAAAAAGTTGACACAATGGTTAAAGGAAAATGTTTTACGACTTCAAGGAATTTATAAGTTATTGCGAAAATAAATCTGACATCAGTAATATTGATATATAGGTAAATAATAATTACTTTATGCTGAATAACCATGGAAATATGTACATTAACAATTGAGTACGTTTATTACATAATCTAACATTTTAAAATTTATCACTGGAATTGACATTATAAATCTGACATCAATTAATTAATTTATATTTAATAATCATAATTGTACACAATTGCGATCCTATTTGTTGTTTAAAAAATTGCATGTACCTATAAAATATTTGCACACCATATGTAGTGGTAGAATGTAAATGGGCCATTAGATATAATTTAAGATCATACTTTTGTACACCTACATTCTGGCAAATAAATGAATTTGAATTGAATTTGAATTGAATTTGAAACTAGTACCTGACGATTATTAAAGTGACATTAAAAATCCATATAAGTATGTTTTAAGTAAAAAACTTTTCGGAAATGTTAGCTTTTATCTTGACAACTTAATATCTTATTCTATTAAAAATTATTACAGAAAATAATTTAAGAAGTATTTAAAACACATAGTTATGTGTGTTGAGCAAAAGTATAGTTTCTTTTTGAGTTCAAAGATATGATGCTTTACAAAATTATTACTAGTATAACTTTTAAAGAACACAAATAAATGCAGCTGATTCCTATTATTCGTGTTATGAAAAGGAATCTTTTATAATGTTCTTGAATTGCTTAAGTTTACAGTTTATGAAAGCGGTTTCTAAGTTCAACATGGCCAACAATATACTAACACCATAGTTACAAACTTCCACCCCTGACACAGTTTTATTGTAGAACGATAGTATACATTATGATATAGATGCAAGCATTTGAAAGAAATGTACGTTAGCTTTTAAAGTTTCTCTGATCAATGAGGGTAACGAACTACCACAGGAGTGTTACGTCTACAAACTTATTGACCACTCTTATTCATTCTAATGCGGACATAAATTGGCGACCGCTACGTAGTTTTATTGAACTTCCACTAGTATTGCATTTTATTATTAAAAAGTAAACTTCTCAGAGGACGTTAGGGTTGTCAATAGATAACTTCATTTATATTTTGATCTTCTAGTTCTAGTAGAAAATATCACGCCTGCAAGCCTGTTTGCGTCTAGACCAACGGACAAGGTTATGGCGACCGACTGCTGACTGAGAACATACATACATATATCAAAACAAAGTCCAAAGGTTACTACACTAAAGTGAATGTTAAACGTAACGTTAGTAACCTATTTATTACCTTATTGACCACTCTTATTCATTCTAATGCGGACATAAATTGGCGACCGCTACGTAGTTTTATTGAACTTCCACTAGTATTGCATTTTATTATTAAAAAGTAAACTTCTCAGAGGGCGTCAGGGTTGTCAATAGATAACTTCATTTATATTTTGATAGTATTATAGTTCTAGTATGAAACAACCACGTCTGCAAGCCTGTTTGCGTCAAACCAACGAAAAGGTTATAGCGACCGACTGCTGACTGAGAACATACATACATATATCAAAACAAAGTCCAAAGACACTAAACTGAATATTAAACGTAACGTTAGTAACCTATTTATTACCTATATATTTTTCTCTTGCCTAGATTGCTGATATTTGGAAGGATCTAAAAGAAGATTAATTACAAATTGATCACCATCATCTATGATAATTTTATTTACTTCACTTATATGGTATGAAATTTTTCTTGTTCTCATACTGTCATTTTATAACAATGCAGTTCGTTTGTGAGATATTTTTGAATAGATTTATTTATATCATCACAGCTAGTACGTTTTAAATTCAGGTTTCAAGGGGAGTAAGAATATTTCAATTCCAAGCGTAAATCTGAAACGCTATTCTGATGTTATACTTGTTACTGACACGTCAGGAGACAAGTGAATAACATAGGTATTCAGCACCGAGTATCAAGAAGCTATAGCTAGTTTATCTGTATTACAACTACAATAAGCATTTTCATTACTGTGCAGTCACGCACAATACAGAATTTATAACTTTAAAGTTTTTGGAAGCTTCAAAAGTTCCGAAACATATCATGTTGTGTCGTGTGGTTGTACGACTTACATGGTGTTATTAGTTAACATAACAATAGGTAATTTTTGGCTTCGATAATGGCGATATCTTTCACTAGCGTACATGGAATTTATTATAGTGCCGAATAAATTAGGGCGTATTTATATACTCCGGATTAGACAGTGGTCCTCCACATCTGAAATCCGCGTAAGCAAAGTAACCAGTAGTGTCAAACCATATTCCAAGATAAAGTAATATCAGATCATCACTATTATATATGTATGCCCTCAATTTTGCGTGGTAGAGCCTACAGTGACTTATGGCTGTAGCACGAATAGTTCTAGTCGAACGCGGAAGAGTCATGTTTTCACAGAACACCAACATAAAATGGCAGCATATTGCTAAGTTTCGTATAGTTAGTGTCGTAGTGAGAAACAGAGACCTTTTTTACTTAAGAAGGTAGATGTCTATGAGTCGCAGTGTCGATTTACCATCAGACTGATTGACTGTTTGCTTGTTTCTCACTTTATTGTTTAAAAAGAAGCCGTGGATGTAGTGCCAGAGACACAAGTATTACTGTTTTTGCACATATGCTGATAGTTAAGAAAGAGATGAGTACATCAAATTTGTATTAGGTACTTCGGGTTGATTTTTCAATCCAATAAAAAAAAATCAATCAGTTGAAATGCTAAGTATCAGTTAAAGTTCGAGGCTATCCTAGCCTAGAAATTGTTTGTGTAGTTAGTAGTAAGCTCGTCTTATTTTATTTGTAATTCATAATTTCAATGGAATGAAATAAAGAGAAGAGAAGAGCGTATGGCAAATTTGTATAGGTACTGCTGACATTCAATTTGTACTCATAATACTGTTGTTTGCTGTACCCCAATACGATTAAAAATATGAAATATTTTTGGATCCTACCTAATAGAGTGATCGAGCCTCTGACAATTTTTTTCAGAAAATTAGATTCATTTATGAGAACCTTTTCTTCAATTGCCAGTTCATCAATTATATCAAAAAATTCCAAAACTTTATCACTTAACTTTGTAATAAACGCAAAATTAAGGAATATCAGACAAAAGTAAAATGTCTTGTTTAACAACATCTGTCATCGAATAAAACTATCTGTCTAATAACTGATTATCTGGTCGTCAGAGATATATTTATTCCTCCGGTAGTTGAGTTATTTGTCAAGTGAGCGCCTTTCGGACGATTGAAAAATTCAATTGTATGCTATCTGTCGAATAAAAGCTAACTGTCTGTTTATCTGAGGATTGAAAAATGGGTCCTTATTGAGTCTGATATTTCCAGTCGTTTTTACACTCAGTGAATGAGGATTATCAAGAGTAGGTTCTATATTTAATTAGTAGGTATTGAGTAATGTATTATTTGCGTATAGTCCGTTAGTTTTCATTTTTATAGTTTATTAAACTGGTAATAGCTTTTTGTTAATTCTCAGTTAATTTTATATGAATTGAATCGAAGTGGGAAGTTTATAACAACCCTACAGTGTAAACGCGCGGGTAAGCATCCGTTCAACCCATCGAACCTCGTCAAATATTAAAAGGAGATCTGAATTGAATTTCAAATTTATTTAGAAACACAATCATTACAGTAATGTGCTCCAATCAAATTAAATTATGAAAACATCTTTAACATTAGCATACCCTGATTATCTGAGGGTTCATCTGTTTCATTTACTTTCGATGCTAATGTATTTGGAAATAAAGATGAAATATATCGACATGAATAATGCATTTTGTATAAATCTCTGATGATATTTTCTCTTAGCTATCAAGCCCCGAACAGACGTTCAACGTCGCTGACGTAAAGTCTACGCTGCCAAGTAATTGCATTATTTTTTCCTTTTCTATTGACTCCACTATGTAATGGAACAGAAATATCTGTTGTTATATCTATCATGTATCAATATGCTTTTTTTGCTTCTTTATGAAATGTAGATTAAAAAAAACCTAAAAAATAATTTTATAAGAGAACCATTGCTATTGCAAGTGTTGCAGTACCTCTCATTTTTAACTGACTTCAAAAAAGAGGAGGTACTTAATTCGACTGTATTTTTTGTGTGTTACCTCATAACTTTTTTCTAGGTGAACCGATTTTGATGATTCTTTTTTTATTTGAAAGTTGGTGTTTCTCGTGTGGTCCCATATAATTGACCAAGATCTGACCGGTAGTTTTTAAGTTATCTTTAATAGTTTATATTGAAGACGATTGTACAAATTTTTAATTTATATCACTTGTGTAACCTATGGTAGCTGCTTAAATGACATGTTTTTATATAAATTATTTAAAAATATAAACATGGATAAATACAGAAAATTATACGTGTCTGAAAACTCAAAATAAATCTGGGAGAGTGTGAAGTTCATCATTCTTCCCTGTCCTAAAACCCTTTCAGAAATAAGAGCAAGGTGAAAAATATAAACAAATATGCCCAGCAGTGGAACTACTTTATATACTTGCTTTTTCATTAAAATTTCGTAGCAAGCATATTAAAGTACTATTCCTTAAAATACTAAATTATTACCATGCATACCTATCTTAATCTTGGTATAAAACAATGAAACTTTCGGTTGGATGTAAATTTCTTTAACTGGTATAAGTAAAACGTCCGTTCTTATATAATCGTATTGGATTGAGGCCAATGTTTTAACGTGCTCAGTACTGGATTTTAATAATAATTAACTAAATAAAGAATAAGTAAATTTAATGGCTTATAAAAATATATATAAAAATGACGACATGCTGGAGCCGTTGATAGTATTAAAAATCTATGGAATTACTTTTAGGTTTGCAATCCCTATGTCGCCTTTTACATCTACGGGATGGTATGGAGTAACGGATCCTTTTACGCCGCCAATACATGGCAAATAAAATGATTAACGAAGTTTAATTTTCATGCCAGCCCGTAATGCTTTTAGTATTTAATATTGCAAACCATAATTAAATTAAATTAATGGGGTATAAGGGGATCTGTGTCAGCTCAAGTGATAAGCGCATGTTTTAAAATATGCACGCGTGCAGATAGAGTTCGATCGCAGGCTGCTGCAATGAAAGTGGTAATTGCAATTTTTAAGTGCTGATTTATCACATACTCGGGCAAATTTTTTTTTCAATATTCGAAAATTTTTCTTGTAAATGTATACTCGTACCCAGTAAATGTAAACTTTTTAAGGGGAAAATATGTTTTCTTTTTCTCTTAATGATAGCCAGTTTCATGTTTCTAAATTTTTACCCTATATGCTGTTTACTTTCGAACGAATTACCAAATAATATAATATGTACAGCGAACACGAAGGTATCATTCAAACGCCTATTCTGGAATATTTATCATTGTAGAAGTTATTAATGGTAATGTTATTTAAATACAGCTTTCGACTTTCCATTGTCTTCATTTCATTACTTAAGTATTTCTTTACTTAAGGATTTCTATCTTTACATTCGGAAATGTAGTAACGTTTTAACTTAGGACAGAAACGAATTATTTATGTATCTATGTATCAAATAATATTTATATTTATGTGATATTTTTCATTCAACAAGTTGTAGTTAAGGTGGTCTAAAAATGGAGTTACTTTGCCAGGTGCTAAAATTGTGAAAGTGTCGTCTCCGTAACTAACTAACTCCGTAACTGCATTTCTAGACAACCTTAACTCCATAAAATCTAAAATAGAATTCAGAATGGGGTTAGAGACAGATAATTTTCTAGCTTTTTTTTAGATGTTTTAGTCATCCGAAATCCTGATGACACTATTGGTCATACTGTGTATGAGGAAAAGACCCATACCAGATGATAGGTGAATCTCACCACCGTCCATCACAGTTAACTACCGTGGGAAAATATTTGTTTCAGATATCGCAAGGGATCTGTGACAGAAAACATCTGGCCGCCGAGCTTCAGCACGTCAAGCAAGTATTCTAGCTTCGGCTCCCGCGCCTACGTCACAGTGACCGAGTGATGCTGGCCACAGTCGAGCGGGTGCCTGTTGTATACTACCATATGTCAGAGGAGTCACATACAAGATTGGTTA
This sequence comes from Parnassius orleans, assembly GCA_029286625.1. Lineage (NCBI taxonomy): Eukaryota > Metazoa > Arthropoda > Insecta > Lepidoptera > Papilionidae > Parnassius > Parnassius orleans. The sequence goes on from JAGSMP010000032.1 coordinate 3,020,055, forward strand.
CATCTTGAAGCTAGCTTCCTTTAAAAGCTACTAGAAGCCGACGAAGATGATTGGTCAAGTGTAATATCCCTTTACAAGATGCAGGAGTGTACAAGGTTGATTGTGAATTTGGTCTCTCTTACATAGGACAAACAAAAAGATCTATAAAAACCCGCGTAAAAGCACACATAACTGACGTGAAGTACCGACGCTCCGGGAAGTCTACAGTCTGTGAACATGTTCAACATCGTCCCCACCATTACATGAGATTTGATAAACCACAAATCCTCGCGAAAGAGCACCGATTCCTGCTAAGGATGATTCGCGAGGCTATTGAAATTTAAAAAAAAACATTCTAATTTTAATAGAGAAGATAAAGATGAAGAGGATGGTTAATACCATCTGCTTGGAATCCTATAATGCATAAAATTAAATCCAAATCCAAGCATACTACTGCAAGACTTTAAGATACTGTAAGCTTGTTGTGCGTAGGTCGGACCAAAAATTAATATTCAAAACTGAAGGTAACCGGGCTAATTATGACATCAGGACGTCAAACATCTCAGTGCCCTTCGTGACCATGGGTGCTGTAAAGCACCTGAAACATCGGGAATTAAAAAAAGTTGAAATTAAACGCGATCAAAGCTGTAAAATTTGTTTTATTTAATGTGTAGTTATTGCGTAAATATAAGAAATCATCATATAATATTTTTTGATAATATAAAAGGCATGTTATTGAATAAGATTCTTAATCAGCTACACTTTTATTGAGTTTCTTTATTTACTGATAAAAATGCAAAAACATTTAAAATAAAGTAAATTTTTGTCCACCGAATGTCGTACACTTACTTTGTGCTGGACAAATGCATGCAGCTTACTAGGAAGCGCTAAAAGCCTTTTAGTGTAGGAAATCCTTGCCTTAATATGATGTTACACTGTTGCATACTTAGCGGCTTCACCATAAAATACACTGCTTTGCTATGGGAATAAATGGACAACTAAAGGACCTTCAACAAACAAGCTTACTCCTTTTTAAAAGGCCGGCAACGCACCTGCAATTCTCCTGGTGTTGCAGTTGTTCATGGGCGGCCGTCAACACTTACCATCAGGTGAGCCGCATGCTCGTTTGCCAACTCTTCTATAAACAAAAAATAAACACAATAGACAGAATAACGACAAACAAGATAACCGATTGAATAATTTTCGATTACTTTTTCCTAGCCCATCGTAGACTGATGCTCCCGGTTGGTTATCGTTCCTTACAAGTTTAAAAGACAACGTTTGCCGACTGAGACACATCAAAACATCACGCCTATAAAACGATGCAGGAATTAAACCTTTAAATATTAGAAATGTCAGTATAGTTCTTTTTAAAGGATAGAGCAACTTTGGCCAGCGGCGGACCGGAGTGGAGGGGAGTAGCCATTGCATTTTTCCCCGATACAACTGTCTGTAATTTTTTATGCGGGGAAATCTGCGCACACCTAAACAATCGTCTCTCCCTACGAAACTTACGCATAACAGTAAAAACAATAAACTAACAATTTCACACACACAGAGATACAATATAACAGTATCACTCGGTGACAGCGAAAACTCGGATCAGTCGCTCGACCTGATCTCTCTACATATGAGGGCGAGCTGCCTGTGTTGGTACACAAATCCGAAACCACACGACCGTAATTATTGTAATTTTTTAGTGTAAAGAGAAGTAAATAGCAATTATGTGGGCAAAAATTACTGTATGAAAGGTAACGCCATTTTTTTGTAAATTTAACGTGTCCAATCTCTTTTTGTAACAAAAAACGGAACAATTCGGCATTTTTGTAGGATCGTTCCAGCCGCGCAACTAGTTTTATTGTACGTATAGGACCACGTGGACTTATACTTTGACAGATGGGAACGCCTGCGTAAGGCTATTTCCCTCCGATTTGCCGGTGGCCCGTGGTGCTCTATGTTTTATAGAAACAAAATCCATATATATTTATAAATACATATAAATATTTAAACATAGGGCACACTGAAAGTTCTGGGCTTATAGCCACTAATAAATGTTTGAATTTGGAATGTTATATTTTTTAAGTATAAGAAAATGAAAGGAATGAAAAAGTGTTTAAAATGTGATGAACTATACTTTAAAAAGCACTAAATATATTACTTTGTATATAAATTGTTTTATTTATGAGTTACGCAAAACTTTCAGTGGACCCCATGGATGTATATCACAGTGCAAAATAATATAAAATATCCTCGATTGTCTTCTTCTTATTCATCAGCCCGTAAATATTCACTTATGTTTATGTATAAACGGAGAATTACCTTAATTTTTTCATAAGTTTCTAATAATGAATACTAGTTTTTTTTTCTTTTGGCTGTAGGTACTTACAATGTGGAGATTCCATGATTGTTTTTCATCTCATCCGGGTATTTAACGTTTGCTACTCTCTCTATTGCGGTGAAGTTGCATATATGTTGAACCTGAGGCTTGTTGCAGGAATTAGAATGTATGATTACACTATATGTGATTGCTTTGTTTTTGCCAAATAAAATGAATTTGTTTTGGTGATTTTCGGCGTTGTTAAACTGTTCTCGAGCCATTAATTTATTTTAATCCAACTAGTTTGAGTTAGCTTTATACAGTGTCCAAGTCCTTTCTGTGAAACTACAATCATCAGCACATCAGCATTTGCAGTATTATTTAATTGGTTACAAACGCATCCTCTCCGTTTTTTTAATAATCGGAGAGCCATCGTAGAGATTATATCTCTGAATTACATATTCTAAAATCTTGAGATTAAGATTGCAGTTAAGACCGTATTTATAACTTTTTATGTGTAGGTCTAGGAAAACTCATTTTTTCCTGCATCGAGGTATGTCGATATTTGATTGGTTAAATATTGAATCAATTCGTCGATCGACCCGTTCTAAATCCAAACTGATTTGATTCTAGGAGATTGTTAGTTTCTAAGGCTGCTACCTACATATGAGAGCTCATATGGTGTAGATGTATTTTGTTTAGTTCATAAAACTCTTCGATAATTTGTCATGTTTGTTTAGTGTTACAATTGCTTGATATTAGATACCTTATTCTTCTAATATTTAATTTTATTATTTTATTGCAAGAGTTCTAAATATACAGCTATATAGCTCGAAGAACACCAACCAATGATGGGAAAAAAAGGTTCTCGAGCGGCAGCCTCGTACCGGTAAGAAAAGTGTAGGGCGGCCCCCCATCGGATGACGACCTGGTAAGACATGCAAACAGTCGATGGATGCAGGTGGTTTATGACCGTGTTTTGTAACATCCACATGACAAAATTTTGCTTATGAACAACATATTCAAAGAATGAAGAGATTATTAGACTTGGCGTTATACCAAAAATGGTAGTAACCCCGAATAATATTGGCAAGAAAAAATGCTTACGTTAACTAGTTTTATTTAGGACATCCCGTCATGGTACTGATATAGTGTGGCGCAAACATTAGTTATTGCTTTTGTAGGACGCAATAATATGAATTGGCCCTTTCCCGATTGGGGAACGGACCTTGTAGTAGCGAGGGAGAGGGGAAGGCTTTGTAGGAGGAGCCTGGTAAACTACGGTGAACTAAGAGGAACCCATTTGGCATTTGACTGGCTCGAGGTGAAGTGCCAACCAGGGGTGGCCACTCCGAGTGCGCTTGGCGAGCCTACTTCAGTTGTGCGTTAGTGGGCTGCAGTGAGAGAGCTGCATTGCTGAAGTCTATTTCATGTCGCTAGATGAGATTAACTTCTATTCTATCACAAACTATTACTAATGTAACATTTTATTGCTATATTAGTAACTTATATGAACGTTAATACAATAACTGTTTATAGTCGCATCACTAGTTCCATAATTTTGATATATTTTTATGTGATCTTTCGATATCCCTACTGTAAGTTCCAAATTAAACTAAGTATTATTAAAAAATGTAGGAGTATCAAACGTGTTATTGTGTTAAAATTTATACTTACGTTACGTACGTTTACGTACGGATACGTTAATAAAAACACGTGAGAATATTAAGTATAAAAATGCGATGCGTTGTCACCCCTGAGGACTAAGATATAATGTTCGATTCCAGTAAGAATGGTCGCCGGTTCTCTACATTCACCATACGGAACACAGCATCATTAAGCTGCTATTTTACGCTACGCATTCTGTGAGAGCATGGTCCTAACCCAGTCGAGTCGATCCATTCGTGCTACAACCATAATAAAGCTGCAGCGGGGCTCTACCACGTATAAATGTTAGTTAATAGTTTAAACACATGATTTAGTGACGCTTCTTCGCTGGATATTCTGTTCATTACTTATTTCCGTACTTCATTTGTTAGTTCATGAAGTCTCCGCTGTGAACCATTGTAATTACTTCTAATAAAGTTCCATTTGAAGCTTGTGAAGTAAATCAACAGGCGTTTTGTGTGCGCATGCGTGCTTTGACCATTTTTATAACATCACAAACTTTTCAGTTACCGCGCTCCAGTAGAGTCGAGTGGTTCATTACAAATTTTGCCAATTAGTTTCTTACGTAGTCTCAAAGGAGTTAGCAACACGTGATAAGTTGATATGTAGTTAACAATGGATCATTCTACGCGCATCGTGCTTCTTATACTCTGTTCAAGTTGGTATAATTTTTTTTATGTTGTTACTGTATTGTACCTTTTCAAAGAAAACATTTCTATTTTGTTGCGTGTTTAAACTTTAGCGTCCGCGTGCGCCCACATAATTTTCTTGTCAACCGTCCAGTTTTCTTTTCTTCGATTTAATCGTGAATTGCTTTTTTACAAATGTTGAATAATTTTAACATAATTACCAAGTATATCAAATTATATTGGGCAAAATTATATGTCCATTTGAATAATTGATGTGATTACGTCTTGTTACATTTATTTTTTTGTGATGCTTTAATTAAGAAAAAGTATATAAACCTTTTATAATATTATAAAAAAATATTATATGATATCATACACTTTATTCCGTTGCAATGTAGTGGTGGCGTAAGAGAATCTTCTACACCATCTCATCCCGTGTGTGTTGTAAGAGACGACAGAGAGAAAGAGAAACAGGAGATAGACCATCTTTCTCATAACAACTGAAAATAATAAAAAATTGCTGTTGCAGATCCATCTGCCAAATCTGGCAACTATGGCAATATGAGGCAATCTATCGGGGAGGCCTATGTTCAGCGGTGGATTTTTGATGAACTGTGATCAATAATTTTTTAATACTATAACATTTCTCCGGGTTTAAATGTTATATATTATTTTAGTTAAATCAGTATTTGAAATAATTATTTATAAGCGTACTCGTACCGGTTGGCGAAGTGTAGGGCGACCCCCCACTAGATGGAGTGACGACGTAGTAAGAGATGCGGGAAGTCGATGGATGCAGGTGGCTCAGGACCGTGCTTTGTGGCATCCCTTGGGGGAGGCCTATGTTCAGCAGCGGACTTCTGAAGGGCTGTAATGATGATGATGATGAAGCGTTAATGAATTCTATTTCTATACTTTACAACACAATTCAACATTTATTTTGTCATACATAAAAAACGTCTCCAAAGTGTAAAATGAATAACTGAAAAAATTCTGACTAAGCCGGTAGCAAATAGTGCGAAAATATTATCTGCCGCGTGAATACCTTCGGTCCAATATTCGTAAAAGCGTCCAGTTGTTTAGGTAGCAGGTACATGCGAGCGTAGTCTAGTTATAACAATGATACATTATTCATATGCTATTTGCAAAATAGCACCCCAAAACAATGTATATATCAAGCTTCCTCTTCGATACGTATAGTTAATATATAAAAATACCTATAATATTGGAGAAAAGCAGTTTAAATAATTTGATAAATTGCACAAAAATTGCTTGATAAGCCTTACTTCCATACTTTTCGCGGTAAAAAAAAACAAACAGTTTAGTAGTAGTTTGTAATAAAAATTTGTTCCTAACTCCTCTATATATTATATCTTACGTGGTAGAGCCATGCTGCAGCTATGTTACTGGTATAGTTGTAGCACAAATGGGTCGGCTCGACCGGGGAAGGATAACGCTCTCACAGAATACCAGCGTAAAATAGCAGCTTGACGCTGCTGTGTTTCTTATGGTGCGTGTAGAGAACCGGAGACCCTATTTATTGGAAATGAGGCATTCCATATTAGTCCTCACGGCTGACAGAGTATAGATGACGTAATCGAGGATAGATGTAGATGTCTATGGGCCACAGCAACCACTTACCATCAGGTGGACTGTGTGATCGTTTGTCACCCTTATCCTATAAAAAAATATTTACTTCTATTTTATATTTCTATATCAACTTCTACACCTACTTCATTTTATTTCTGCATTACCCTAGTATAGACTGGTAGAGAATGTTAATGAGGAAAAATTAATACATCTTAAATATATTGACAAATGAACTTACAGTCCACGTGATGGACTAACTATAGTAAGTGACTACTGCAGCCCATGGACACCTGCAAGCAACTTCAAATAAAGAAATTAACAGATCCGTTGTCACCTCTGAGGACTAAGATGGAATGTCTCACAATCTGTGATTATACTGGCTTTCTACGCTTTACGGCTACATGGCTCAGGGGCAAACATTGAGTTGCGGTACTGAGAGCCGTGGTTTTGAATCCCGCACGAAACTAGTATTTGTATGGCCTACAAATAATTGTTCCGGGTTCCGGGTTTTTCCCTTGTACAATTTATGCATGTAAATTACCTCCACGATACAGAAGAAAATCCTAGTATGAGGGAACGTTATTTATTAAAAAAGACAGCATCACAGTAGTGCAAGCACTACTACAGGCGGCAGAAATAGATAAAAGCTGTAACTGCACAGACGGAATCCTAGGCAGAAAAGGTATCCTGTACTACCTATAGTTAATTTAAATTTTTTGCAATTTTCTGTTTTGAAACTATATTAAGATTTTTTTGGAAATACGGACCTGCTTTGATATCAAGATAAAGAAGTTACAAGACAGCAGATGAGTATTGACCCCACGTCATTGCGAAAAATCACGGCAAAAGTCACGGCTTGAGAAAAATACATTCTGGGAAGTTGAAAAAAGAGAGGGGCCTAGACTTGGATTGTCTAGGGGTAATGGCTATGGCTAGGGTCCTAATGGCTTCTAAAGTCTAATTAGAATTTTGCAGGTACACGATGATTTGAGTATAATAAACTCTACCTCAACAGTCGATTCAAATGTTACAATTACAAATTTTATTCTACAATGTTACCCGTTATAATTAAATATTAAATATTTAAATATCGTGTTTCACTGCTTTAGGAACATCATTGATAATTGATTTACAATATGCATATAATATGCAACAAATATATTCTGAACCTATGTAATTTATCTGTTTCTTTAATCATTTCAATAAATATACAAAAATGGCATTTATATATAAAGGCTTCTAAGGCAATCGCGCACCACTGGTATAACAAATTTCAGCACGGTCAACTGACTTTGAGAGATAAAGAAAAAGTTGTCGCCCTTTAGCATCTGATACGGAAGCAAACGTCTTTGCAGTAAAAAGTTTAATTGAAGAGAAAAAGCAAATTATGTATGAAGAGATTCAGCAGATACTTCAGATTAGATCGATTAGCGTTCACTAGATTTTACACAAATATCTTCGCGAGAAGAGAATAGTTTCACGTTGCTCAGAAGTAGGCCATGATTACCAGTGATTTCTTATATTTACGCGAACACTACACATTGAATAAAACGATTTTTTACGGATTTTATCGCGTTTAATTTACTATTTTAATTCCCGACGTTTCAGGAAATACAGCAACCCATGGTCACGGGGGATTGAGATGAATATCTCAGCCCCACCTGCAATTCTAAGCACCCGAAACGTCGGGAATTAAAATAGTAAATTAAACGTGATAAAATCCGTAAAAAATAGTTTTATTCAACATGATTACCAGATTCGAACAGGCTTATCTCGGCGTATTCACGTGCTACTGATTATACTCGATACCATGACAAGCCAACACACTCAGCGCTCAAAACTTGGGACTTCCTGGACAACGTTTCCGTTTAGCTTTTGAATCACCCTTCTTACAGCTTTTATTTGACTCTGTGCGACTATTTTTACTTCCCTCAAATAAAATAAAAATAGTTGAAAGAGATACAGTTCTCTTCGCCGGAAGATGCGTTAGCAGCGTTCGAGCAGGCCGTAGAATAGGTGTTTGAGGCGGAGTGGAAAAAGTGTATCGAAAATCAAATGCATAATACTTGGAATAAATGCTAGTTGTTTGAAAAATAACTTCTTAATAAATTTACAAAAACTTATTACACGAAAACTAAAACAAAAGAAGTTTAATAAAAAAAGGTCTGCCTTTACATTTCAAACTAGCAACTAACTATAAACTAGTTACACAAGACTAGAGAACACTTAACTTATTCAGAATCAGTTATTCAATAATTGGACGATGAAAACGCTTTTAAAACAATGCCCAAAGAAATATACAAGGCCCGTTTAGTTTTGATTAAAATATTTAGTTAAAAAAACTTTGACCATAGAACTTTTTTTTCTTTCGAAAAAAGACGATTTGGGAGCACTTTAAATACTGTCTGTTTATTAAGATCAATGTTTATGACCAAAATTACATAGTACTATAATAATGCCCTTCAGACCGAATTTCGATCACAGCGGCTAGTCCATACGTAGACTAGCCATCTCCACAGGACAGGAATATAGTACCTAAGTGTATGCGCAAGCACAAAAGATTCACTCTCTCACTCTCATAGTCCGACGGGACGGCAATCCAACACGGAGAGAGATCAGGTACAGGACCAATGGCTTTACGTGCTTTCCGAGGCACGGGGATGAAACGTCGCCAACTTTCTGACGTCGGTCTGCTGAGAATTTCTTGACAGAAAAACACAATATCTGATTTTTTTGGCCCGAATCGCGATTCGAACCCAGGACCTCAGTCGCGTTTACTACCACTAGACCAACTAGGTAGTGTACTACTATAGTTATTAAATGACTATATCATATAATTTCGGTACACTTATATTATATTATACTTTATTATATTAAATTATACTTATACATAAAGTAATTTTTATCAGAAATGAGTAGAGGACTGTGGCCAGCTATAGGATAGTTTAACTTAACTTTTACTTTTACTAGTGTCTCAAAAGTTGATCCAGTTTTGAAATGAAGGGTAATTAGATTTATATTTTTAAAAGTAACAAATAAGATAATAATTCGATTACAAGAAACTATGGTATCTTTAACAATTAAGTCTACATTTTTCAGAAACAGTTTTTCAATTGACAACGCTACCAGGACCAGGACATACCCAAAAATATATTTTGTAATTAAATGTAAATAAATGTTTACAGACTAAAATATGCATTGGTGGGAAGCGGATCATGAACTTTATCAAAAAAACAGACATACTAGCATCCTAATACATTATTATATAAAAGCTGTTGAAGCGTTTGAATTACACAGAAGACACAAATGCATATACATTCACTTGTCCTAATCTGTATGTCACCAATTGGGAGAAAAAAATAAATCAAAATTACACTACATAATTAGCGGCGTAAAAATTTAGATACTCTAACTTTGGTTATATAGTCGTCCTTGACGATCATCATCGTCATTCCAGCCCATCACAAGGCTACTGCTGAACATAGGCCTTAACCGAGGAATGCCTCAAAGCACGGTCCTGAGCCATCTGCATCCATGAACTTGCTGCATCTCTTATCAGGTCAACACTCCATATAGAGAAGGGCCACCCTACATTTCGCTTACCGGTACCTACGAGGTTGCCACTAGAGAACCTTTCTCCCCCATCGGTTGTCGGTTCTTCGGGCTATATGGCCAGTCCATTGCTACTTCAGCTTACTGATCCGTTGGGCTATGTCAGTTACTGTGGTTCTACCGCGGATATCCCTATTTCTAAATTTATTATGCGGAGAAACTTTGAACATAGCCCTCGCCATAGCTCGCTAAGCGCCCTTGTGCTTCCTCACGGCCAGCATATGTCATCAATGGCTACACGTACTGGTTTTCACTACGTGAGGTATTTATGGTGATAAAAGTCTAATATCGTTACGCTAATTTTAAAAGACATTTGTGTCATCTAAAAGACTATGAAGCAAGGCCTTGAAAAATTATTCTGATTACCGTTGCCAAGCTCAATACTTCAAGTTATGGAAGCCAAAAAAAGGCCAAAAATACTTTTCGCTTTTTATAAAGACAACAAAAATAACATACCCAATACTTGAAGCCCCTAAGGTTTTTGGTAAGGTAAATAAATAAAATTATACGAGGAATTGTGAGCACAAGTAAAACAACACATTGTCTGCTTCGGGCATGGAACATGTCAAGACAACGTTATTATTATTAAATTCCATATTATACGAAGCTTTTGTAATGTTTACATTGGTTCTTCAATTACAAAAACGCCAACGCTCGTTTACATTGTACAATGAAAAGTGAAATATAACAACTACGATGTAGATTCGTTAATGTTTAAATATTATTCTGTTGCCTGTACAAGAAATATTTTGTGAGCGTTTCCTTTGGAATTTTCCCCGAGCTGAATATCATAGCGACGGAACTCCAGGTAAAATTTATAGAAATGTACCGTCCTCAAAAATTAAAGGGTAGTTTCACCCCTTTCTTCTCAACTTTTATTCATTAGGGTAGTAAAGAAATACATAAAGTTTTGATATTAAATGGACAATGGAAAAATTATGAACAAGGCAATTGTTTTCAAAAGGTTTTTTTCCATTTTTGATTCGTGAATTTTTTAATATGCAGCATTTTTTATTAGTTATTTACCTAATAGCCGATAAAAATTTGATTAAAATTAGTTTTTTTTTAATCGTCATTATATTACAAAATAATTTTTGGGTTTATATTTTCATTATTTTCTTTACTAGGTATAGCACGCAGTTTTTTTCAACGTTCTTGTAATGACGTAATATATAAGTATATCCAGATGTGCAAATCTAGTAACTAGTAGGTTGTATAAAAACTATCAACTAGTTCTATGTATACTAAAAAAGGGCTATTTATGTAAATACGGCCTTACTTATAACTTTACTGCGTAGGGATTCAAGGGCTTAATGTAAGTTGAGATCAAATGATTAAACTAAAGTCGTTAACGTGCCGTTTAATATAAATTTCAAACTTGATATCATATTATTGCATCATTACTATTATTTACTGTACATGTTATATTTGATATTTAGTTGTATTTTTAAGTTTAGTAAGCATTATACTTTATTTTTAGAATGCGTTGGAGTTAATATAAGGAAGATTGAGGTACCAGCGTTGGTGGAAGTGGGTACCGAATCAGTTGTGCTCGACTGTCAATACAATATTGACACAGTATCTCCAAGAATCGGTCTGGTTATGAAATGGTTTTTCAACGGATCATCAGGTCTTGTGTATCAATGGATACCGCCCATGCGGCCTCAAGTTATCGGCTTGCTGAAAGGGAAAGTTGATTTGAATTTTAAAATTTCAGGTAAGTTGAATTTGACTTTTTCTTATAAAGTGGATTTTTTAACAAACATATTAAGGATCTATAGAATAACTTATAACTTACATAAATGATGATGTTGCCATGTGGTGGCGGCGTGAAATAATTCATTAGGCAATTTCGTCCCGTGGGTGTCGTAAGAGGCCAATATGGGAAATCCCACAAATTCTTATGACTTTCGATAAATGGCGGTATATATCGCTTAGTTTCCGAAGTGTCAAAAGTGCAAGACGTCTATTTCTGCGATTATAACACCATCGACCAAGCGTGACGATTGTGGACCCTTAATGCGAAAACATTACACTCATTTGGGAAACTACGTACTTAGCCCAGAAGAAGTGAAATCGCTCACAGCTAAGCAAGTTTGACGGCTCCGTGGCGCAGTGGCTTAGCAATGAGTTGCGGCGCTGAGGGCCGCGGGTTCGAATCCCGCACGGAACAAGTATTTGTATGGCCTACAAATAATTGTTCCGGGTCTGGATGTTTGTCCTTGTGAAATTTATGTATGTAATCTGCCCCGATACAGGAGAACATCTTAGTGTGGAGGTAACGTTTTAAAAAAGAATAAGAATAAAAGAATAAGAATAAGTCCTTCAATTACTTGAATACATAGGGCTTAGCTGTGAACTATAGCCATAGCAGCGATCAGAATAGATCTTACAGGTCGCAGTGATACTGGTCTTATTAGATCTGCTTGGACAAAAAAAAAAAAGGGTGACGATTTAGGCCAATTTTCTTTATAATAAGAGAAAGAAGACTCAAGAAGAGAAGAGGCTCATGATTAGCAGTGAGTTTCTACGGGCCGATTACGAAGAAAGAGAAACGCCCCTAGCAACACAATATAACAGGAGCTAGGTTATTGCAATATCCTAATATCTTTATAATATAGTATACTAACGATCCGCCCCGGCTTTGCACGGGTGATTTCTGGATCTCGACAACAACGCCACCTACCGGGTCCAAATGTGAATCTAAGTCATCCAGGGACCCACTCAAACACACAAAAAAAAATAATCAAAATCAGTTGAGCCATTTTCGAGTTTTAGCAGCACTAACGGACAGCAATTGATTTTTATATATAGAGATAATCTTCTGTACATGTTTTTGTCACTGAACTCCTCCTAAACGGTTGGAACGATTTTGATGATTTTTTTGTGTGTTTGAGTGGGTACCTGGATGGTTTACATTCACAATTGGACCCAGTAGGTGGCGCTGTTATCGAGATCTAGAAATCGCCCGTGCGAACCGGGGCTTATCGCTAGTTTACTATGCATATATTTAAATCCGTATCTACCCACTATATTTTATGTGTTAATTCTTCGCTTTGTGACAAGAAAACTGTTGTTCGAACGATTTAAACGTAGTGTTTTTAAAGTAGAGATATATGATAATTGTTTTAAATTCAACAAAAAATTTTACCTAGTTGAAAAAATGCTTTAAGAATTATTTATAAAATAAATATCTTTGTACCTATTTTAAGCCTTAGTCTTTCATTTTAAGCTATAATCATGTTGCTTTCGTGCTAAGTTTTGCTTTCAACGCGGGTTGACTGGTAGAGGTTGACACAAGGTATTTCTCGTAAGTCTGCCTTTTGTAAACTTTATTTTAGGTCGATGGCAGTACTAAGTTATAGTATTCATTGGCAGTACAGAATAAATAAAACAAAGAAAATCTTAAAATTGTAGCTATGAGATTTTTTAAATATCTTTTTTAAAGAACATTTACATATCACCAAATTTATATTTTTTCTTGTAATATTAGCTTTAGTATATCTATGTTAATTTGTGCCTAATAGTGTAAAAGCATACAATATAAGCATATATACAAAAAAAATCTTAGGAGGAGATAAGATCTTTTCGTCGCTGGCTACATCAGTAATATAGCGACGACCTACGACTGTCTCTTTCACTGTCAAAAAATAAAATAAACCGTTTTATCTAAAGGTTACCTCAGAAGCTTAGACTATTGATAGGTCTTCGTGCGCGTCTGAGCGCTCAACAATGAAAATTGATACCTATCAATAATCTAAGGTCAGAAGGTTACATAATTATGGCAGATTTGAAATTTAGGACTTCATCGTTAACATAATTGACTTGTGATAGAAAATCGATGTTAAAGAAAACTTGATGAATACTGTTTTATAAAATAAATTGTTAAATTTTCTAAAATAATCTCATTCTACAGATAAAAAATAAATAATCAACTATTTGTATTTAGAACGTAATAGTTTTATATATAGTTATGGAATGACGATAAGTTAGAGTAGATAATAAAAAATTAATGTTTCGGTAAAAAATAACTATTTTCTTTCTTTTTTCTTTAATGTTAAAATCCACTGCTAGAAATAGGCCTCTTCAGTTGTAGGAAGAAATAGAGATGTCAGATGATCGCAGTGCCAGATATCTCGCATCTATGACGTTACTGCCCATCGCCAGTCTAAGTATTTAACGTGAGCTGCTCACTACACTAAATCTAGTATTAATAATAAGGTATTCAAAGCCTTACCTCCTAAGTTGATTTGCACCTGCACCTGCACTTTCCCAGATGTATGGAAAGAAGCGGATGTCATCGGTATTCCCAAACCGAATAAACCAAGAGATAGGGCATCTAGCTATAGACCCATAAGTCTCCTCAGTGCCATGGGTAAAATCTATGAGCGCATCATCCTCAGCCGTCTGAGGGATGTTGTACTAAATAAAAATTTGATTCCAAACGAGCAGTTTGGCTTTCGAGCCAAACACTCATGTGTTCAGCAAGTGCACCGCCTCACGGGGCAAATTCGAACAGGCGCGCTGCATATACAGGTGCTCTGTTCTTTGATGTGGCTAAGGAATTCGATAAAGTATGGCACAATGGACTGGTTTATAAACTGATCCATATAGGTGTGCCTACAAGATTCGTCAAAGTCATACAAGACTTTCTAGCCAATAGGTCCTTTCGTTTTCGGGTCGAGGGGACTTTCTCCTCTTCCAGACCCATCAGAGCGAGGGTCCCCCAGGGCTCAGTACTCTACTTCAATTCGATCAAAGATCATAACAATCCGTTGGTGACTGAGGTGGGCTCGTACTCCCAGAGAGGATGCTGCCCCCACAGGAGACGTCCTTAGAACGTTCTTCTTGATCCCGAGGACAAGATCACTTCCATAAATAGGTCGATCCCGCCCGCACAGGAGAGGTAATCCGTATATCTAACACTATCACACACACATTCAGACACTACAGAATACTAGATAAAAATCGCTGGTGGTAAACTATTCCACAAGGAAGTTGTGCGAGGAAGAAAACATCTTCTAAATCGCACAGTGGTGGACCGCCAATCATCCAGATGGTGTGGATGGTATCGGGAGTTCTGCCGCGATGTGCGTTCGTGAAATGTGGCGGCTGGGATTAATCCGAACAATTCCTCAGAGCACTCTCCGTGGTAAATGCGAAAGAAAATGCAAAGAGATGCAACATCTCTTCGCAGCGCCAATGAATCGAGCCGATCGGAAAGGACTCGGTCGTCGACGATTCGAGCCGCTCTGCGCTGGATGCGGTCAAGTGGAAGGAGCTGGCACTGGGGAGCCCCAGCCAGAGATGGGAACAGTATTCCATGTGAGGCCGAACCTGCGCCTTGTAAAGTTGCAGGCGTTGAGCCGGCATGAAATACTGTCCCGCTCTGCTGAGCACGCCAAGCTTTTTAGAGGCCAATTTGGCCTTCTCTTCCAAGTGACTACGAAACTGCACGTCACTCGATATGTCGACGCCGAGGATTCCGATACTGGCTGAGGCAACAAGGGGAGTGCCTTGAAACTGAGGAGATACGACAAAGGGGTTTTTTTAGCGGTAAACGCGCAAACTTGTGTCTTCTGAGGATTAAACTGGACTAGATTTAGTCGCCCCCAATCCAAGACTTTGTTCAGCAAAGACTCGACTTCAGACACAAGTTTGTTCCGGTACTCAGCGATGTTTTCCGAGAAATATTCGCACGGCCGGCGTATAGAGCATCACCAGTGCTATCATCCGCATAGCAATGAATGCTGCCGGTTTGCAACATATCATTGATATGCAGAAGAAACAGCGTTGGTGATAGCACGCAGCCTTGTGGAACACCAGCGTTAATAGGCTTGTAGTCGGAGCATGCACCGTCTACAACGACCTTGATGCTCCGATCTGCAAAGCTGGTGATCAATTGCACAATTTCTCAGGAAGCCCATAGGAAGGAGCTTCGTAAGAAGCGCTTTGTGCCAAACCCGATCGAAAGCCTTCGCAATGTCCAAACTAACGGCCAATGCCTCCCCCTTGGACTCTACTGCCTCCGCCCATCTATGAGTCAGGTAGACCAGAAGATCACCAGCTGATCGACCCCGACGAAAACCGTATTGGCGGTCACTAATCAGCTGGTGATCCTCAAGGTACCGCATGAGCTGGCAGTTTATAATGGATTCCATTATTTTGGAGGACAAGGGGGTGATGGCGATAGGCCTGTAGTTGGACGGGTCTGAGCTGTCGCCTTTTTAGGATCGGTTGGACAAAGCTGTCTTCCATGATTTCGGGACTACGCCTAGGGAGTAGGAGTACCGGAAAAGACGCGTTAGAACCGGTGCCAACTCCGGAGCACACGTCCTCAGCACAATTGGGGGGATTCCGTCAGGCCCACTCGACTTGTGGATGTCCAGGGAGAGGAGTGCTTTACGGACCGAGCGCTGTGAGAACCGAACATCCGGCATGGAGCACTCACACCACGGGATGGCCGGCGGTGTGTTCTCCCGTCATCAAGAGTCGAGTTGGACGCAAAAGTGAGCCTAAAGGTCGGCTTTCTCTTTTGCGGCGTGGGCCAGTGAGTTGTCCTCCCTGTGCAGAGATGGTAGTGATGGCTTACAGAAATTCCCTTGGACAGCCTTGGCGAGTGACCAGAATGCACGGGTTCCCGAAGGAAGGCGAACTAGTTTCTCGCCAATTCTGCCTATATGCTCTGACTTTGCCTTGGCAATAACTCTTTTGAAGGACCTGGAGGCGAAGTTATACTTCTTTTTAAGCATGCTGGTGTTTACATCCCGAGCCGCCGAAGCCTCAGCCCAGGCTGATAGCACTCCTGCTTACTGCGTAATGCAGTCTTACAGGAGCGACCAAACCAAGGCTGCGATCTGCCTCCGATGGGTACCACAGATGATGGAATAAATAGTTCCATTCCTGTAACACCACATCAGTGACAGAGTCAGCAACAGCGCTGGGATCATCCGGCGAGAAGCAAACCCGCCCCATGGATGCAAAGAAAGACCGCATTCCGTCCAAATCCGCCGACCTGTAATGCCAAACACGGCGGCAACCTGCAGAACGCAACCGCGAGGGGCGTGAGTGGCACCACACCGGATCAGACAATGGTCCGAAGAACCGAGAGGGCATCGACGGAAACCTGATATCCGTCCGGATGAGAGGTCAGCAGAAGGTCCAACAGGAAGGTGTATGATCCTTCACATCTGGAATTCGCGTAGGCGAAGTAACCAGCTGTGTCAGACCATATGCCAAGGCAAAGTCATAAACAGATCTCCCCGCATGATCGGTTAAACGTGAACCAAGCCATTCGGCGTGGTGGGCGTTAAAATCGCCAAGGATCACGATCTCTGCGGATGGGACCTGTTGTAGCAAGGAATCTGTAGCCATTTGGACGTGGTCGATGAGTCGGTCTGTTTCGGCATTACCACTATGGGACCTATAGAGGCACCCGTAGACGCGCGGATGGTCGTCGCTATCTACGCGTAGCCAAAGGATGGACAGGTCCGAACCTTCAAGACTGCCGAGGCGTCGAGAACAGATGTCCTCTGACGTACACGCAACTCCAGCCCGAGGCACAAAGGAGTGTTCCAATTTGTACCCCGGCAGGAGAGATACGAAGTATCAGCCGGAGAGACACCTGCGTCTCGGTCAGAAAGAGCAAGGCCGGCTTCGCCGTCTCGAGATGGTAGTGGACGGCGTTTAGGTTCGAGTGAAGTCCCTGATGTTGCAGAAATCCACGGATAGCATGGCAGGGGTCGCCTTGGTCTTGTTGCTCAGTTTGCCCCGAGCAGTTATTGTTTTGAGCGGAATTTTGCCCCAGAATACGCGGGGCAGCCTGAGCACCCACGGTCAGGAGTGGAGTAGCATGGTCGTGGATGCTCAACGAGGATTCTCCAGGGTGCTGGTACCTCCTGGGGTAGTCTAAAATTTAATTCCGCTACCATGTTGATGGGGAGAATTGGGCCTCGGTAACCTGCACTCACCAGACGAAACGCAAAAGCAGAGCTTCCACTTCACGCCGGTATTCTGTGAGGTCGTGGTACTAACCCGCTCGAGCCTGCCCATACGTGCAACAGCAAAGCTGCTGCGTGGCTCTACCACCGATATTCACCGAATCCCTCGATAGCAGTAAAAAGGGCCTCTGGGTCTCTATACACACTATACAAAACACAACATCATTAAGGTGCTATTTTACGCTGATATTTTGCGAGATCGTGGTTCTAACCCGGTCAAGTCGATCCATTCGTATTGCATAGCTGCAATGTGGCTCTACCAGGTATAAAAATAGTGACGAAAAGCCTGTTGGTGCTCTCGTAGAATGATTACAACCACTCCTGGGTCCATTTTGCTAATTATTTTATTTAGCAAAAATCACAAATACACTCATTGTAAAATTTAGAATTATCATTAAAAGTAAAGACGAATTCTTGTTCCTGGATGTTTGATGATAATATAACATTTACATTACTTGTATGGTTGGGTAAACATATTCTATTTATGTGTTACATTTTGCCGCAAAATTACAGCTTCAGAGGATAAAGTTTCATTCTTAAGTATCGTAAGAGTAGTATAACGGAAATGCCAGAAAAGTTTTGTGGATTCCAATAAATAGCTAGATATTAATTCAGAACATTTCTCAATATAAAATTGTTATACCGGCCACAAGTAGCAGAATCTAAAGTGAGAAGAGCATGTCGTGATACAACAATCGGCAACCCGCTTGTGGCAATTATGGCAAATCTTTCTGACTTAGATAAAGTAATAATGAATGATGAGTAATTATACATATATATTATTTTTCAAATAAATAAATAAAATGAATGCTACTGGCAGCATGTTTATTTGTTTGGATTTTTGAACATACTTTTTAGATAAGTAAATCTGCCTTCTTTTGCATTATAATATGTAGACACTATTGTTCGTGACACAAAGGCACGACAAAGTAAGGAAAATATAATAGAATTCTCTTTATTTAGGCTCAGACGGTCATTGCCAAGTCTGTGAAAGCAAAATAGAGATCCTTTGACGCACGCAGGTTCGTCAAATGTCAGGCTTCTTAAGGAGTTTTGTTTGGATAAAATACAATACAATAATGTATGTATACAGAGCAATTTTTTATCAAGGTATCCACTTATTGTATTAAAATATTGGTGATATATTTTTATTTTGTTAGAATTGATTCATTTGTGCTTATTACAATCGTATGGATTTGACGACCATATTAAATTTTTATTTTTAAACAACTCTTGTTATGAATTTCCATGAAATAAGAATTTTGATAACGACGCTTGGCCGGCCGCTGCTTTGATTTTTTTCTATATGTAATAAAACTTTATGAGGGCTATATTATATATATTTACTCATATATAATTTCATGTCTAAAATGAAAGAATATAAAATAAAAATAAAATATTTAATGAAATAAGCGACATATTAAAACATAAAAATTGTTTTAAACACTCAAGTTACTATTAAACGAGTTCTTAAAAAATCAGAATTCTTTTCACTGCACCACAGAAATGATAGAAACTATAATAATTGAAAGCCATCTTTTTTTAATATACACATTTTATTATTAAGAAGAACGAATAATTGATCAGAATATTGTTTAAATGGTATGGTATCGTTGGCACAGAAAAAATCTGGCGTTCATCCATGATACTTTTAACGAAATTCAGACAAATAGGGTTGATAGATTCTCACATGCTACCAGTACAACCTTTATAGGTGAATATTAAGTGAAAATTATTTAAAAAATTATGTGAAATCAAAGTGAATTTCATCTTATATAACCTTTCTTACTTTCAAAAGAACCTCATCTAAAAATGTTGAGTATTAAGTACCTATAGACCATTTCGAATATCGGACATTAAGAATACCACTTTAGTAAAGAGCCGTAAGACTAGATTTGCTTTATTTAAATCGTAAAACTTTGTTCGTTTAGCTTGGTTCAGCTTTTAGCTAGGTTGACTTAGTTTTTACTTTCAATTATGAAAACTACAGTATTGTAACTGAAATTTAACCCACTAGCTGTATTAAAGTCCGCCATGTTATTTGGTGCTTTGAAGAAGTGTGTAATAATATTTCTTTGTATCGCTTTTCATTGAACATTATCTCATACTAGCTGGTACCCGACGCGTTGCTGCCGCAAAAAAAAATGTGGAAATTTTGATTTAAATTTCGAAGAGTTATGTAGTTTTGAAGTTGAATGATATTATAAAACTTTCAAATAAATTTGTCGGTACGATACACCTACTGCCACCTACTGTACGTTAATTGTACTATGCCTATAACCTTAGACAAAGTTTTACCACAATCTGATGAACGGTGTGGCAGCGCATAAAATACGAACAAACAGATATTAATTTTATAGGTACATTAGATAATAAAGTATTAGAGAAAATGACAAATACTGCATTAGTATTAATTTTGGGTGAACCGATTTGTATGATTTTTTTATTTGATAGCTGCTGCTTCTCGTGTGGTTCCATATAAATTTGATCAAGGTCTGACCAATAGTTTTTGAGTTATTCTTAATACAACATTATATTGAAATCGGTTGTACAAAATTTTGAATTTTAAATTATGACAAAATAATTTTCGACTCCTATGGTTACTGGAGGACACTTATAGCCCCGACCAATTAAAAATATAGTTATGATAAATGCACAAACATCGCAAAATATAAGATTTTTATATATAATAATAAGATTGATATCCAGTTTTACTCTGATGTAGTGGTGATGTGACAGACAGTAACCAGATTTTTTAACAATTTAATTTTGTTAACGATTTCCGAAGTACCATAACTGTAAATGCAAAGTTTTGATCGTAATAAGATACCGTAAAAATGCGGAAATTATCGTAAAAATAAACTACTTTAAGTATTTTTAAATGCAGTTACCAAGACAATGTTTACAATCGCATTGTTACTATTGTAACTGAATTGAATATGTAGATAACTTTTATGTTTCCTCTTTGAATTTAGTTCGTCTGTTACAAAGGTTTGGTTCCTAGCGCAGTTTGCCGGGCTCTTCAACAGTGCAACATAGCGCATGCCTTCGAGTTACGTTTCAGTACGAAAGGAATTCTTAATTCAAAAGATTAAAAATAGACATGGCATGAATTAAATTGCACCAGCTGCGAATGAACGGTGCTAACATACTTCGAATTAAATGTTGAAGTTAAACATATATATTACTAACATCATTTTCTTCTACATTTTGGTTATTTATAATAAAACCAATAACATATTTAATAGCTTTTTTATTGTATATTGGTACAGAGCACAGAGCAAAACGAGAACTATAGGTTAGAAGTATTTCAATAGCCAGCTTCGTTATGGTTTAGAATTTAGATGTTTTCACTATGGCGGTGACGAAAATGATACGAGTACATAATATGAACATATATTATATATACATCGGTATTATGTGTACTTGGGCTCCAGTAGCCACTTACCATCAGCCATCAGGACTATTAGCTCACTTGTCACCAAAACATTATAAAATGATAATCTTCATATCCACCACGTCACATTCTTTAATATTATTTAATATTAATACTGTCGATATAATATTGCAGTATTACAACAAATTTTTGACGTGGTAGAGCCTCGCTGCAGCTATATTATGGTTGTAGCACAAATGGGTCGCCTTGACCGGGGAAGAACTACGCTCTCACAGAAAACCAGCGTAAAATAGCAGCTTGATGCTGCTGTGTTTCGTACGGTGAGTGTAGAGAATCGGAGACCCTTTTTACTGGAAACGAGGCATTCTATCTTATTCCTCAGGGGTGACAACCCATCTGCATTTTGATTCTTAATTGATGATAAATGTAGATGTTTATCAGCCACAGCATCCGCTTACCATCAGGTGGACTGTGTGCTCGTTTGTCAAAAAGAAAAAAATCTTACAATCTTACTAAATAATAAATTCCCACTTTTTCGTCAGATGATCCACTTCAAGCCTACAGAGCGATAAAAATACAGAATCCGGCAACCGATTTAAGCGGTAACTACACATGCGTCGTTTCAACGTTCTTAGAGGAAGATCGACAAACAAGGACAATGCTCGTTTACAGTAAGAAAAATGGAACAAACTTTTATCTAACTTAGTCTAAGACTGTGTCGTATGGCCTATAAACTTGTGATTGCTATCTATCTAACATTTTAAATATAAGGTTAGGTTGTAGTTTTGCAAAGTTTAGACTTATTTGACGTTCGAGTTATCAATTCTTAATTTTTTTTATTCCTTTCTTTTATGCCATAACATTTAAATTAAGATGCAATTAATAATCATGTGTGTTAACCATGTTTATTCTTCAACATTTTTGTTATATTCATGACTGACTAAGATTTTTAAGTTACAAAACTATATAATGATTTCTTATATTTACGCGAACACTACACATTGAATAAAACTACTATTACGGATTATATCGCGTTTAATTAACTTATTTTTATTAATTCCCGACGTTTCGGGTGCTTTACAGCACCCATGGTCCATGGGTGCGAAAATGCGATATAATCCGTAAAAGTAGTTTTATTCAATACAAAACTATAGTTACGCATTCCATTTTTATATTTTGGCTAAGGACTACGTATACAACTATACATATTACTGCGTATACGTATACATATATACGACTATATGCCGTAGTAAAAATATTAAAATCTAATAATTTAATAACGGCTCGCTTTAGTAAATTTCTTTATCAATTAAATCAATAACTCAATTGTTTCAGGTACAGCCCAAAATTTTGAATTCGTCCAGGAAAAGAAATACGTTTTTTTAGTGACATTAATTTGTTCTGCAGAAAATTTGTACCCGAAACCCGTCATGTGTATTCTGTCAAAAGGGTGAGTTTGACAAAATGTTCATAAACTTTATGGTCGCGACCCGTAGTGATGAAATTCCGTGGTGTTAGGGTATAGAGGAAAATTAATTAGAATGTTTCAGCTGAAGTCTGGACATTCAAAAATAATATACTTTAACTACGAGCATACTTACTCTACAACGTTCCTTTGAATACCTGAAATAACACCCTTAGAGTACTTCTAGGGCTGTCCAGTTACGTAAGAGTGAGTGATAGGTACTATACTGTAAAATCTCCGCTCTCACCTTAAATTTTATACTAACTTAACTTCCTCAGATGAATCCTTCTCAATCAATCAAAAATAAAAAAGATCACTGAAAGTTTTAAGTACAATTGCACATCTCGGAGTGAAAGCAGAAAGCTAGTGTTCAGCTCAATCTCCACCAAATTCATAAAACACTAATACCGTTAAAAGGACACTAATGTTTTATTTGTTGTAGGTTATTTCAAAAGAAATAACAAGTAAATGAACATTTGTTTTTGTGGATATCAAACACTCTTGTCCATTTTTTATTTATAATAATCATCATTACAACCTTTCACAAGATGGCAGCTGAATATATTATGGCTATGCCAATATATGGAAATGTGTAAGCTCAAAATTTTATCATCGACATTTCTTGATTATTGCATTATTAAAGAAATGCCACAAAACATCTTGAGCCACTAGCACCCATCGACTTCCAGCATACCTTACCAGGTCGTCACTCCATCTAGCGGGACCCTTCTACGGTCTGCTTACCGGTACGAGGCTGCCACTGGAGAACCTTTCTTCCCCATCGATTGTCGGTTCTTCGAGCTGTATGGCAGGCCTTGGGCTAAGTTTTTCTCTAATAGAATAATGGTGACAAACAAGCACACAGTCCACCTGGTGCTTAGTGGATACTGTGGCCCATAAACATCTATATTTATCCTCCATTAAGAATAACATACAGAATGCGTTGTCACCCCTGAGGACTAAGATGGATTGATGTGGACAAACTGCCTTTTGGCATTATTTCTAATTAAATCTTGAAACTTTATGGATTAGTGTTAAAAATTCTTAGTCTTCACACATTCGCAGGGTACCATTAAAACAAGCTTTAACGGAAATGAAAATGAATTCATGGGGCCTGTACTCAGTTACCACAACGGCAGTGGTCCACGATGACGACGTCGCTAGACCAATGGAGGAGTTTGTGTGCGTGCTGTCTTTACCGCCTGCTAATTATACGCGTAATAAAACAACAGTGTACTACCCCGGTAAGAATAACAAACCTTTTTCATCAACCTATTTTGTCCCGATTGTGTCATATAGGGGATATGACAAACATCTCCTGACCTAGAGATAATTCTTCTACAGCGCTGGTGCCGTACTATTCCTGCAGTATCGCTCGCGTTAAATTTAATAACACGTGACGAGCAACTCGAGCTCACTTTGCGAGAGTGACGTCACAGAAATTGTTAGTTGCAGTTCCCGTTACGTGCGGTGAAAGAAAATGAAAAATATTTCAATGAAATGTGAACTTTTTTCAAGATGCACTGAAGTAGCGAGCGGACTCTTGATGGTCTGCAATGGAAAGTTTGTAGTATGTCGGTTTTATGTTTTAATTTTGTTGTTTTATTATAGATAGCGGAATGTCAATTTTAAAAATGTTAGTCTTATATTACTTAAGCAAAGCCCAGTCCATGTTAAATTGGTCTTAAACGATCGATTAAATCTAATCTTATGCTCAATCCGCCTAAATATGGATAAAGTATGGAATTTGACAGCGAATATTAAATATCGAGAAAATTGTAGCACCGCGAGCTGAGGGACTTCTTTAGTTAGAAAGGTTTTTCTTAAACCGTAAATTAAACCCGAGACTATCATTAACCCACTTTGTAATACGACGGAATATGTAATCACTCAATGTTAATGTACGTAGATTTTTTATAATTATTAAATACTAGCTGATACCCGCTCGCTTCGCTGGGCGCACGATACTATTTTATTGCGGAACCTAAATGTAAAATATAAAGTTTTTTTTTTTTGATAGGACTATCGTAAAATCTGTTGTTAGTGAGCGTCGACATTGCGAAATGAGTAACTATACTAAATTTCAAGTTAATCGGGTGTATAGTTTTAGAGATTTCGTGATGAGTCAGTTAGTCAGTGGTATTTCGCTTATATATATATATGTGTATATATGTATATATAATGTATATGTATATAACCATTATAAGTATAATAAAATGGCTGTGTTAAATTTCAGGGTTAATGCCTACTGCATATATCGCCGCTTTTGAGGTGAATAAGCCACAAGAACGCCTATCAAACAGTAAGTAGCTTAAAACTACTATTAAACGACAAACGAGGCCTTTTAATCCGTAGAGCGATTATAAAACGTTAACTTATCCGTAGACATGAGCTACGAAAATTTTGTTATTTCTGAAATTATAAGTAAAAAAAATAAAATAAATTATAAGTAAAATAAATTTCTATTAAATATCGAGATAATTAATGAATAAAATATTTTTTTAAAGCTTTTAGATACTAACATAATTTATTTATATAAGCAACAAATACAAACATGTAGATAAAATAAAATGTCATTCAACTCACGCCTTCTACTTGTATATACCCAATTTAATGTCATATTGTATTCTTCTAATTTTATAAGTTTTACTTTGTTTAAAATGCTATAACTTTTTTATTCTCAGGTGGTACGATTGCAACGATTTGCAACGGCTTAGTGGTTTTCTTGAACCTCTTCTTCTTAAAATAGATACATATTAAAAGCACGGAGATAAGTCGAATCTAATTTCATGAAACTAGAAAATGATTAAAGTCTCGTGGGAAATACGAGAGTTAAATGAACACAAATATTTTGTTATTTCACATTATCTCTTAAAGTTAGATATTTGTTTAATTGTTCGTAAAAGGTTTTCTTTTAATTTTGGTTTTCATTCTTTCTATTTTATTTCCAAATTTATATTTAGATTATGAATTAAAAGAAAATTTAATAGTGATTTCCTAAGTTTTTAAGCCACTTAAGAAAACACGAAAATCTGTGATACTTTTGCTTCTATTACGTTTTATTTTGAATTTTATTAATAAGTGATCAGTTATGTTTTGTGATCAAAATGTTGATTCAGCAAAGTCAAAATATTTGTTAAAAAAGAGAAACGTTGGCTAATTTATCAATCGAAATTTTATATAAATAAAGGTTTTATATGTTGACGTTATTTTCATTTAAAACAAACAACCTATTTATCTTTTCGACCGCCCGTAGCGGGTCAACTCGCAGCGGGGATCGGTAATCAATGGTGTAATAAGGAAGCCACGTGGCAGAATTAATGGAAGATTTTCCCAAAATACCCAGAGTAAATGTTAAATATCCTTAAGATACATTTTGGATTTATTTAGAGAAAAATGTGGAAAGGTTCTGTTTATTTTCATATATTAATAAGTTGTCGAACTAGTACTTTAGAATCGGCTCGTACATGCACACATTAACAGGTGGCAGTATTCTTTTTCTGTCTAGGAGTCCTTCTAGGTGGGTAAAAGGGCAGTGAAAAGAGTGATGGCGGCGCAAAAGAATCCATTAGACCATTTCGTCCTATAGGTGTCCTAAGAGGTGACTATTGGAAATGTCAGAAAAATCTTTTGGTTTCCGGTAGATATACGAAAATCCTCGGACTGGCGACACCTGCTAAGAGTGACGATTAAGTCAAAGTTTTAAGGAGGTCCCTAGGAGAGGCATATCTAGCAGTAGACTTTTATAGCCTGGTGAAGAAGAAAAATAAAAAGGAGATAATACGTGTATATACAATTGTGTTAAATTAATTAATTAATGACATTACCTAAAATCAGCAAATGCATTGATAAATTTTTGTGCGCATGTTTTTTATCGATTATCATCAAGTACGAGTATGGTAATATTTATTTTATTGTACTGGTTTGTCTTATAAATTATTCATTATTTACTTAAATAATTCAATTTATAAAATCATTGATATTTTCACCAGTAAAAATAAGCTATAGAGGATGTTGAGTATACTCGACTTGGCAAAGAGCCGCGTTCTACGTAAATTCTTACATTTGCATTTTTATTCCTTTTAGTTTTGCAGATTTTTTGATTTTCTATATTAAATAAATGTCTTTAACAATGCAAATATAATCTTAATTATTGATAAATTATTAATATATCAATTTTAATAAAGTTGATTTGTTCAAATATTGAATTTAGTAGAAGTTACTTGATGAGATTTTTCATGTTTTTTCTTAATTACTTACATGAAAACGACAGTAAGCCATGACGCCTATTGGTGGTAGCGGTAGCGTTGAATACTCAAAAATTATTAAACTTTTTCTTTATTACTAGTATCATCATATGTGATATGTATTAGTATTTATTACATATATGGTATCGTTCTTTTCAAAGTATTCACGTAATCCATACGACAATAGGGTATTACACTCATTTTCAAATAGTGTTTTAAATCAATGCTAGAGTGATAATCAACCACTATGATTTTTATATAATTTTTTTTTAAACCGAATAGTGCCATAAAATTACTTTTAATCTATCGTTTTAAATTTTCGCGCAAAAACGCTAGCCGCCATGCTGTTCAGCTCGTGACGACACTGCTCTAGTAAATGAAACGATTTTGCAAAGGAATAAGATATTTTTGGATGTTTAATAATGAGTTATCATTGGTGTGTTGTACCTGAATGCAAAAATACGATCATAAGAACGCCGGGGAAGTTATGGATTCAAGTGGCAACTGATTTAAATATGAGAAATACTTGGTTGAAACTGGCAAAAAGAGACCCGAAGATATTGTCTACAAAAATTAGACTGTACTTATGTGAAGATCACTTTGATGTAAGTGTGACTTATATTTAACTATCGCTTATACAACACAAAACATCATCAGGTGATAGATATTGCAAGTCAAATTTTGTAATAGATTAGGTGTGATATTGTAATCTCTATATATAAAAATCAATTGCTGTCCGTTAGTCTCTCTAAAACTCTAAAACGGCTTCAACCATTTTGATGTATTTTTTTTGTGCGTTTGAGGGTGTCCCTTGTTGGTTTAGATTTACAATTGGACTCGGCAGGTGGCAGTGTTGTCGATATTTAGAAATCATCCGCGTGAAAAAGAATATTCTGATCTTAACCACTAAGTCAGTAAATTCTTCTCCTGCCGTCACCGAATAATTATTTAAACAAAATGTAAATGCGTGTAAAAATAATTTTAAATTTCATAAAATATCATAAAAAGATATTGCAAAATATTTTAAAACTATTGATATTAAGAAAACTGTAGATCTGTGGGAGATTTCCGTAAAAGTTATTGCATCTACAATAGATATAATCGCGCCTCAACTAGCTATTATTTTTAATACTAGTATCGAATATGGTGTGTTTCCTGATTTAATTAAGCATAGTAAAGTAATAACTTTATTTAAATCTGGTAGTTCATTAGATCCCGCCAATTTTAGACCAATTTCTGTACGGCCAACAGAATTTTTCTATATGGGGGCTCCATTGAAGCTTTGCGTCAAGTGTTATTCCAAGAAAAATGGTGGTATTGACAAGACTTAGTTCCTCCCCATTTAAGATTACATTATTATTCAATGTTTGTCATTTGGAGTCATGAATTTCATACATTTCGTTTTAGTGCCATTTAATTGCAAATTATTAACATTAAACAAGTTTACTAATTTAGATATAGCATTATTTACTTCGTTATATTTTAGTAATTGTCGTTTTATTTTGAAAATTAATGAAGTGTCATCAGCAAATAATACTATATGGTTACTTATGGTTATCCCCTACTATGTAAGGTAAGTCATTAATTGTAAGGTAAGTCATTAATATATACAAGAAACAGAAAGGAGCCGAGAATTGAGCCTTGAGGCACGCCCATTTGTACTATCGACCCGGAAGTGCTCATATATTAATGACAACTTTTTGCGTTCTGTTATTTAAATATGAAATTATTAATTTAAGAGCATTACTTCTTACACCGTAGTGTTGTAGTTTCCTGATTAATGTTTCATGGTTAACACAATCGAAAGCTTTGGGTAGGTCACAGAATATAGCCAAAGCATCCTGTGAATTCTCCCATGCATTGAAGATATATTTAATCAGCTCAACACTAGCATCAGTTGTCGAGCGACCCCTTGTGAAACCGAATTGATTTTTATGAAGTAAATTATTCACATTAAAAAAATTAACATATGATCAAGAATATTTTTTTCAAAAATTTTACTAAGAGTTGGTAGTACAGAAATAGGTTTAAAATTAGCGGGGTCCAATGTACTACCAGATTTAAATAAAGGTATTTTGCTAAGGGGACACGCGACTGACACTGAAATTATATTTGTTTTACAGAAGAGGGCCATAAGAGCAATCTATGAGTAAAAACCTAAAGAGTCACTCCGACAAAAATTTAAGGAAATTAATATATTAACTTTGGCCTCTCAATACATTTATGAAAATGTAATGTACGTACACAAAAATAAAAGTAGTTATACAAAAATAAGTGATATCCATTCTGTGAATACTAGGAACAGACACAAGCTACTCGACTCCACCGAGTCAGTAATTTATTTTTGGGGCGATGTATACGCTTTTACAACAAAATCCCAGAAAATATACAAAAGTTGACCTGCTGAAGATCAAAAACTTTATTAAACAATATTTGTATAAAAAGGGTTATTATAATATTAAGGAATTTATGGATGATAATAACCCCTGGGAATGAGGTGATCTCTACCAAGCTATTTCTAATTTGTTTTGTGTGTTTAATTGTGTAACATACATGATTGTAAGCTGTTATTTAAAAAAAAGTCCCGCTGGGTTTCTTGCTGGTTCTTCCCAAGACAGAAGTTTTTTTTTCGAACAAGTGGTAATGATACAAAAGAATGACTTTCAGTGAGTATTATTTATAATCTATATTGAATAAAAACTTTCTGTTTCTGTTTCAAAAGAAGCCGGGCGGATCGCTAGTCATAGATAAACTTAACTATATATTTTTTATTTTTGGTAGATTAGTACTTTCTGCTTTTACGAATCCGTCCTCCATGATGCCATGTATTAAAATACGGAATAAAAGATCGTGATGATAACTTGAAAAAAATTGAAATAACATACACCATATTAGCTTGTTTACTATAGAAGTGACGTCACGATGGAATCTAATATGGCGGATAGCGTTTTGGACGTTTGAGGCACTGATTAAAAAAAATTCTTAAAATTGAATTATAAAATTTATAATGCATTTTTATGAATAAAATCAATATTTCTCGTTGTTTTTACAAAAACTATGATAAATACGTATTTTTTTAAAATGGTGCAAAATATAAAAAAATACATACGATCAATATTTAATATAATATTAAATATGGATCGTATGTATTAAGTATATTAAATATATAAAATAATTTCATACAATCAATTCTTTCAAACCTCTTGCCGTTTAATTTTTCTTTGATTTTTGCAATCGGATAAAAATTACTAGGTACTTGTAGGTCAGAGAAATAAGGTGGGTGATTTAGCAAGGACACACTTTTTTAATAATAAATTCAAGTTTTAAGACAGACATGTGCGGCATTGCGTTTTCATGATGCCAGAGTTACGGTCGTATTGTTTTTAAAGAATAAGGGTGACAAACGAGCACACAGTCCACCGGATGGTAAGTGGATACTGTGGCCCATAGACACCTACATCTATCCTCGGTTAAGAATCAAAATGCAGATGCGTTGTCACCCCAGAGGACTACGATGGAATGCCTTGCTTCCAGTAAAAAGTCGCTCCGGTTCTCTACACTCACCATACGAAACACAGCAGCATTGAGCTGCTATTATACACTGGTATTCTGTGAGAGCGTGGTCCTTCCCCGGTCGAGCCGACCCATCGTGCTACAAGCATTCTATAACTGGATAATATTTTTTGGCGCAAACATAACACTCTAAGTTAATCGTCCTTTGAGCTTCACAATATCAGTATTCCTTCTTCTAGTCTTATAGATAAAGACGACCTTTTTTTCTGTGTGCTTCGCGAAAGGCGACATTTTGCCAGACTTGGCTCATCTTCAAAGCTCCATACAGTCGACTGTCGCTTTGTTTCTGGATTATAGTTATCATAGCCATGTTTTATCACGAGACAGTATATTGTGAACGTTATTCTTTTTCTCGCTGGCGTCTAATTTCTCTGTCACGAATTGGCAACAATCCAGCTGACGGTCTTACTGCTAATCGGTAAGTTTCTATGGCACCCGTCTCGAACAACGCTTACGGAGAGCAAATTGGTCGTGAACGATGGCTTGCATTGCTGCTGATCTAATATCTAGTTCTCGTTTAAGCCTCTTATATTTAATACGTCGATTTTAACAAATAAGTTATTCGACTGCTTGACAGTTTTTGTTGAGTGACCGACTTGTTTAGTTTGCGGATTTCCAAATGGCAAAATATCATCTGTAGATCATACAAATGTATGATCTTCGAAAATTATGCAAGCCTGGTTGTTTCATTTACACAGTTGTTTATGCCGAAAATACATTAAGAAAAAAGTTTTAAAGACAATATAGTGTAAGAGCGAATGTTTAATTTGCTCTCTCGCTTAATTTATAAATCATTCAGCGCTGGACAATTACAATTCGACCAATCCGTTATAAGTGTCAGCCACAATCATACATTTAGTGAAGCGTGATGGACGTCAAAACCAAAGTAAATTAAGAATGCAAACCAACTGCAAATGCAAAACAACAAAAAAAATTTGTGTTTTAGTGGAAAAACTACAAAATCACGGATAACAAGATAACCCATTGAAGACTTTTATACTATTAACCAACTTGTCCCCGGCATCGAACTTAATACTGTAGTTTGTGTTTATTTTTATTTTACCCCTATCCCTAACATAACAAGTAGGTAAAACGCCCCCATAACACGGGAGAAATTACGGGAGAATAGAACGTGCACCCAAAACACGGGGAATTAAAAGTAATTCAAATTAATCTGCGATAAAATCCGTAAAGTTGGTATTATTAAATATGTAGTATAAAAGTTTAAAATTTAACTACTGAACATAGGGCCTCCTATAGATTGCCTTATAAGGGGGATATTTGCTATAGTTGGTAGGCTTGGCAGGCGATCAACCGCAGTTTTTTTAATAATTTTTAGTTGTTATCGGGAAGACGTTGCTGCTCATCCCCTGTTTCAGTTTCCCTCTGACGCCTCTTATGACACCACTCAGGGTGTGTGCGTTAAATGTTGCCAGGTCGAGACGTCTAAGATGACAACCAAACCTCCACCGGAGATTCTTAGCACTCCCTGCCCCGCCATTACCATGGTCGCCTCCGTGACCAGGAATAGCGAACGGCCGGGGACTGGGCGCCGTTTATTTGTTTCAATTCTCATGGGGCGATGTTTGACATAGTTGCCACGCATGGCGAGCGGGTTGGCAACCGCAGTTTTTTTATTGTGCTATTGCTGTTATCAGAAAGATGCTGCTGCCTTTCTCCTGCCTGTTTCCCTCTGTCACCTCTTACGACACTCATGGGACGGTATGGGGTAGTGGATATTCTTAGACCGCCACTACACCGTTGGATTATCCGCAAAGTATAAAATATAAAACGAATATACTTATCCCTTAGCTACCGCGGTTTCTACTATAATATGCAATAACTAAGTTTAAATTATAGGCAAGCACTTTGCTAATTAATAATTTTCCGAGTTGGACCATTAATTTTTTTAAATGTGCTGCATTTAACTTAATTGGAGTTATGCCAACTGCGTAAAAGGGTGCTCTATCTATCAGTTTTATTGCGGTATTAGCTTCGTCGGTAAAGTTTTCATATAAGTAAGAGCAACAAAGCTTCCATAAATCTGAATATGGGGTTTACTTTATTAAGTTGTATTTGTACTTGCGACTGTTGCTTCGTGGTGGAATTCCATTGTTAATTCAATAGAAAATGTAAAATTATGGTAAGTGAAATACTGTAAAAAGAGATATGGCTAAGTATCCACAATCTTTTTTTAAATTTGTTTAATCTAGGACCGACCGGTTTCTTTATAAGTGTTCTATTGTTTCATGAAGTGATAATATTTCTAAGTTTTCTTAAGAACTATTTTAGTTTACTTACCTTACTCTAAGCTGTTACTTATTAATCTTCTTAATGATACATATAAATTTTATATCATATTTTATATTATATTAGTGTACACCTCGAACGCGAAGCGAAAAGGTTGGGCTTTATTGCCGACTTGTCAAGGCCACGCTCCCCCTCACATTAAATCGAGTTTATTACTTTTTAATTCGATTACATTTAACTAAACATATCAGCACGGTATAGGTATATTTTTATTAACATTGACTAACTTAAAGTACTGGCCTCTTTTAATTTTTTTAATACCAAATTGTTCGTCATTTATTCCAGACTGATACTAAATTTAAATAAAAGAAAAAAAAATATGTTGGCGGTATAAATTGAGTTGAACTAGTGGGAGCGAATTTTGTACTCAGAGTAATTGTTTTTTTTTTGTTGAAAAACGCTATTTAAACATCGTTTTGATTCAACTTGGATTGATTGTGATGATTTGTCATTTTATTGCAATGCAACTTCGACATTTAACTGGAGAAGAGATGTTAAGAGCAGTGGGAATGCTGTAGGCTGGTGCTTTTCAAAGTGGCGTCGCTGCGCCAATAGGCACCAGGTAAAATGTGATTTTGAGTTTGTGGTCACTACTGTGGTCTATCGTGCCACGGGGGAGGTGGCGGAGAGACATCCAGAACCAAGCCGCATTACTACACCCAGACAAGACCGTTTTTTGCAAATTGCTGCGAGAAATACAATTGGTCCAAAATTATCTGAACATCAGGTGCTTGTGAGTGACCAAGCTGTGAGGAGGATAATGCACGAAGCCAACCTTCATGCTCGCAGAACACTTCGGGTTCCAGTTCTAAGAAGAGGAAATCGTGGACGAAAACTGCAATGGGCTACAGAACAAGTGAACTGGGAACCTCATCAATGGTCGTTGGTGCTTTTCACCGATGAGTCCGGATTTGGTATTCATTCTGATTCGAAGAGAGTACGTGTTTGGAGAGTTACTGTTCGTTCAAACCGGCTGCAAAAACCTTAAGAAGTTCATCTATACCAAGATGACATAATTATGGTGTGGGCAGGAATTCGTTAATTATGGTGTGGAAGAACGGACCTCGTTTGGATACAGGGCACTATGACGGCTGAAAAATACCGTGATGAGGTGTTAGAATCAATAGTTTTGTTTGCCACATCGAACACAAGTGGGTCAATATTTCCTGCTTCTGAACCACAATGCCCGATCAAATACGGCCGGGGTTGGAACAGCCTGGTTGCACGAACATGATGTCACGGCCCTAGAATGGCCAGCGCAATCCCCAGATTTAAATCTCATTGAGCGTGCTTGAGATATGCTCCAAAGAAGAGCTTTGAAGGATTTTCCTGAGAATCTGGTTACAGAAGAACAACTTTTTGTGCATCTCAGTAGGACTTGGGATAATATTCCTCAACAAGATATTGACAACCTCATTCTGAGTACGCCCAACCGATGCAAATGCGTTATGAATGTCATGGGTGCTATTAACACAAATTATCAACTCTTAAATAATAGCCGCCTTTAAAGATTTTACTTTTTTTTTATTTAAAAATTAAACTTTCATGATGTACTGTTTTTTCTTGCGTTATTTTTCTCTGCAAAATATCTGAAATCTCAAGTCAATGTTTATATAAAAAATGGTAGATTACTAAATAAAGTTTTTATAGATGTCTTAAGAAAATATTAACATATTCTTTAAAATTCATGTGTCGTTAAAATATCCCTATACCATGTTTATGAGCCACGCTGCAGCTATATTATTATGGTTGTAGCACGAACGAGTCAGCTCGACCGGGGAAGGACCACGCTCTCACAGATTACCAGCGTAGAAGAGCAGCTTAATGCTGCTATGTTTCGTATGGTGAGTGTAGAGAACCGGATACCCTTTTTACTGGAAACGAGGCATTCCATCTCAGTCCTCAGGGGTGAAGACGCATCTGCATTTTGATTCTAAATTGAGGGTAAATGTAGATGTCTATGGGCTACAGCATCCACTTATCATCAGGTGGACTGTGGGCTTGTTTGTCACCCTTATTCTATAAAAAAAATCCGGCTAGTATGTCGCGGGATCTTAGGTTCGCATCCCAGTTGGAGCTAACTTTTTGTGTAAAGAAACAAATTGCTAGTTTTTGGGTCTGGTCGTGTAGTGATTGTCCCCATGTCTCTATTACTACATCCTAACTTACCTCTAGTCTTATCACTTTTTATGATCAGTAGTGTAGTGGCTAACCATTTGAATACGGCGCTGCAGGGCCGTGGGTTTGAATCCCGCACGGAGCAAGTGTTCGTTTGATCTATCGACAATTGTTTCGGGCTTGGATGTTTGCCCATGTGCAATATATGTACGCCTCCACGATACTGGAGGAAATGCTAGTGTTATCCTAGCGAATAAATATTAGGAAAAAGGAAAGAAAACAAGTCATATGTAATATTTCAACGAAGACTAATTAATTAATGTATTTGGTATTGGTTCACATAAAAATGAGGAGAATTATAAAGAAACGCAAGGGTTCTTTTTCATTAAAGTATCAATTTGTCCTATTGGTGTCATTGAATTTACTCCTTCCTTTTAACATTGCAAACAGCAAATGAGATACCATTCAAACACTCCTTTTGTGTACGTTCTAACATTGAATGAATGAGGAAGTTCGAAAAAATCCTTAGAAAGTTAAGAGTTCAACTTATCATGGCTCACCAAAGCAGTAAGCCCTTAATCATACTCTTGCAAGCTTTGATCAACGTTAAAAGAAGCTGGTAAAATGAATACTAAAGTTATAAATTATTTTTCTATTGAATTTTAAGTTGCTACGTATTCAAGATATAAGTATTAGCGTAATTAGGTTGGTGCTGGTAGGGTGGTATACAGGTTAGTGGTGTAGGGTGCACGTAGGGCGTGTCACGAAATGAGAGACACTAAAAAAATAAGATGCTTATAAAACGAATGATTTTAAATTACAATACATCAGTAATAATAAATGTTAGGTATCATCCGAGCATACTATAAAAATTGGACAAGAGGTAACCATTAATAAAATTTATTTTTAAATCATACATCAAAATTGAGAAAACTACGTGCAGATACTCGCGTATTGATAAACGTAATGTAATCGAGAGTTTGTTCAGCGTGGGTGAAATTTACATAGTACTTGAAAAGTCTGCGATTCCTTATATTAACTGCTTAATACTGGTAAATGTATTAATATTTATAAGAGACATTTTAGAAGTCTATTTCCATTAGAAGAATAAGCAACTGAGTGTAAAATTGAATTAAAACTGTTATTAAATTATCGATGAGATTGATACTGAGACACAATTTTTATAATTTCAATATTTTCAATATTTATCTCTTTATTTTAAGATATCTCTATTTTTAATATAAATTTTCCAATGGTAACTTTTCCCGTGGTAAAAGTCAATCATCTATAAATCCAGGACAGGATCTATCTTTGTGCCAAATTTCATTCAATTTTTTTTATTTTTAATACGTGTTTACGTAACAAATATCTAATAATATCTTAACAGAGTTTCACTTATAAAATATAAGTATATATTAAAGACGATAAGTTAGATCTTCAAGTTTTTGTAAAGCACTCGCCGGCAGGTCATTCAGTCAAGGTCTTGTTTGAAGAACGTTGTCAAGTAGTCTTTTATCTCTATAAATATTCTTTAGTTTATAAGGAGTTTTAGAATTTCATGGGAAAGTTTTAGAAGCAGCGACAACATGAATTCGGTCACTTGGTAGATCGGTAAAGTGTCTCACTTCAAATGTACCTGGTCTTCGCCGACCTTATATTTTTATACTTTAACGCAGTATATTAAATAAAGTAAGTGGGGAAAAAGAAGCCCTTGAGAAATTATGATGATAGGAGTAACGTAAGAGAAATTATCAACCCTTTGCTTCGATAAAACATGGGAATTGTGAAAATGTTACGGCTGATACAGTGGTCTCGTGTATTTCGTATGTACAATAGGGTATGAGTTATGATGATTCATTAATCATCATAACTCATACCCTGAGTCAATATAAATGCAAAAGAAGAAACGATTGGTACTCGGGATGTTTTGGTCTTTGCAATACATTTTAAGGTTAGGTACCTATTACCTAATTATTCCTCATAAGCGTGTTTTATATAACAACACACACACACAATA
Organism: Parnassius orleans; assembly: GCA_029286625.1. NCBI lineage: Eukaryota > Metazoa > Arthropoda > Insecta > Lepidoptera > Papilionidae > Parnassius > Parnassius orleans. The sequence continues at coordinate 3,056,977 of JAGSMP010000032.1, forward strand.
ATACTAGAGATATGCTTGTTCAAATATGTGCAATATAATATTGGCTAAAAAGTTGTTAAGAAGATATTAGATTGTTACTCTATCCTTATGAGCAAAACAAATGTTTGAGATATTGGTGTAAAATGAAATTATTCATTATTACCGCAATAATATAATGAAAGAAATCAATATCTTTCAAATATCTATCTTTTTAGTGTTCCGTAGTTACACTACAAGGAACCCTAATAGTTTCGCCATGTCCGTCCGTCCGTCCGTCCGCGGTTTTGCTCAGAGACCCTAGGTGCTACAAATCTGTAATTTGGCATAGTTATAGATATTAATCATGCCTAGAAAACTGTGAAATAAAATCTTAAAAAACATTTTTATTTTAGGTACTTCCCATACAAGTAAATGGAGGATGATTTTTTTACCCGTCTATTCCATCAAGTGAGGTATCGTTTAATAGGACTTTTAAAAAACACTGGGGGTGTGGAACAACATATTTTTCATTCAGGGGTCCGTTTACGAAATATTTAGCTTTAAATTGGTATTTTTCATTAGAGTCATGTGTGCCCCCTCTACCAACTTAACCGCTGTTTTTGGAAATGTGAAAAGTACACAAGATAGTAGAAAGGAAAACTATCACAGCTAAGTAGAATTAAGAAGTTAACGAGTAATAGTCGACCAACTTATAAAATGCACTTGGATTAGTAAAAATTTCTTACTCTACAACTACAACTCTATAGAAAATGACCTAAAACTAGCTGCATTATAACTTTGTAATGTTATTGTAAACTGTTAAAAATAAACATTTTATATGAAGAAAACTACTTATAAGCATTACTACTATGGCTTTACTTTTTCATTTGCGGGATAGGCTGGGAGGATCTTTCTTACTTCCTTACTAATTTCACTTATTTTTTAGTTGGTAGTTATTGTAGGCCTCATTCAAAGTATTCATACAATCATATAGCCTCATACAGTTTCATTAGTCACACTCTTGGTTTACGCGGGCGACCTCAGGATAATTTAAGGCAGTGGTGATTTACGTGAAGATTCACATCAAACAAACAAGCCAAAGCCATTTAAATATTGACATCGTAAGACAAAATCGTAATTCAATACTGCAATGAATTTGGCTAAAAGAAAAATATTTTCCAAGAAAATGTCTTACGAAAATATATGAATGCGCTGAATTTCAATATTCGACTGTAAGTCATAACATTTTTAGGTTTCTATATTACTGTTAATAATGATATAGAATATTATTGTTAATAGAGCCGTGGTAGCTCAGATGGTTAGCGCTCGCTGTAAGTTACACAGTACGCGAGCAACCCGGGTTCGATCCCCGCCGGCACCAATGAAATTGTTAATTGAAATTTTGAAGAAATCAAAAAAAAAATATTTCGAAGACATGTGAAGTTCGCCAACACGCATTGGGGCAGCGCGGCGGATATTTCCTTGCCCCTAAAAAACCCTCTCAGAAATGAGAGGAGGCCTGTGCCCAGCAGTGGGACGTATATAGGCTGTAACTTTTATATTATTGTTAATAAGCAAGCTATATTTCACTGTAAACTTCACATTAATACATAAAACACAGATATCTAATATACAAAATATAAAATAAACTATTTTTTTGAAAAAGGAGCATTTGAAATCAAACAAAATTCACAGCTTATTCAGTCAATCTGTCAGTAAGTAATTATTATTTGTTAGCATCATTTTTAAAATTCTTTCGCGACAGTTTCTACTATGACCCACTGTTTGACCACGGACAATAAAGTATTTGACATTGACCTTAGAGTATTAACATACATAAGCGTGTGTATCGTCTGTTCGCTTAGATAGTGTCGGTACACCCGGAGGCGCACTTATCAGTTTTACTTTTATTTTATTATTTTTTACTGTGTTTGTTAAATAAATGTTTTTATATTCTAAGAATAAAATAGAATACTATTACTATTACTAATAGAATACTATTTTATTTTTGTGGTTATTGTAATAATAAACACAAGTTAGGGAGCAAAGAATATTTAAATGAAAGTATGAGTAGATAGGTAAACATAAACGAGAGTAAAATAGAAACTATTCTTCATCACTCGAAGTGCCGGAGTCATTGCCACCTGTATTTATAATAAGGCATCCAAGTAAATTAGCATTTTTGTTATATTTCACTCAAAATTTAATCTTGAGGTACTTCCCTGTCCTCCCAAGGACGAAAAAACATTTTCTGTATACGTAGCAGAGTCAAGAAAAAAAATCTAGGTCTAAATAAAATATTATACAGCCTATAATTATACTGGTTCTTTTACGCTTCAAACAAAATACAGTAGGAAATACATTGCCATTTGGCATCACAAGTGGGCAAGGGGTTAGAAAGAACCTAGAAGGACACCTAGATATAAAAGGAACGACACTGCTAGAAAACACAGCATCTATCTAGATGTATTATTTGGAAAAGGATTGATTAACATTGTATAAAAACTAAAAAGTCGCTATTGACTACAACATTTTTAATTTTCTTAAAAATAAATTAATTTTGCCGAAGTGGTGGCGGAGTAAGACAATCTATCACGTAAAACAATGGAAAATTCCAAAACTACTTATAGTTTCCGATAGATGGCAGTATAAGCATATCGTTTATGCCAGGCATAAAATATTCAGACCGGCGACGGAGATCAGATTGTAATAATACTATGATAACGTTCTTCATCCCATAATAATTTCTTTCAACAAAAAGTGTTCAGTGGACCAAGCACAAAAAAGAAATAATGAAGAAATGATCATAATAAAAATTGTCTTCCTAAATCCGGACATATTTCCCGCTATTGAAAAATCAAATGATTCTTTTCGTTCAATGAATCGTAAAATTACACTGCCGTTTTAGCGACATCATAATTGGAAATATACAGTAACATAAATATCTCGTTTGCGATAGAATTGATATTCCATTAATAAACGGAAAAAGTCGTTAAGAAGATATTAGATTGTTACTCGGTCCTTATGAGCAAAACAAATGTTTGAGCTGATGGTCTAAAATTAAATTATTCATTATTACTGCAGTTATGAAAAATTTAAATTTATTATATTTTATTTAACCTCGTCAGCCCATTGCCGAAAATGGCAGTGACCCCGGGGCTGGAGTAATTTAGGGTATGATTTAGTAAAAAACACCATAAAATCGATTTAGATAAAACCAACGAACTCAAAAACTATAAAATTTGTTGGTGAAAACTTAATCAGGTATTCACTGTACAAAATAATCAGCGAATGAAATGCGACACGAAAAAGTTTACTATGTTTAATACGTATTTGTATTAACGTACAAATACATGATTATTAAAGATGTGTTTCAAAGCTCTATTATATATGTACTACATTCAAAAAGATAAGATATAATGTTTGAATTTAGACTTTCAAATTTCGGACCCATTAACAACAACAACTTCCAAATGGAAAGTTAAAAAACAATCCAATAAAATTACGAGTGCAGAAAATTTATTTTGACTTTGTTTTATTTCTACTATCTTTTTAATCATTAGAACACAAATTGTTTAGTTTTCCGGCTTAGTGGCGAAAATAAGATCATTTGAACTATTTTGTACAAAAATACAGTTTTTAATATCAACGACATAAAAAAAAAAACATGCGTGAGTGTCGTGGAACACTCGGTTGGAACAAAGTTCCTTTCGTAGCAAAATTATTTTATTATTGATTAACAAATACAAATAAATGAATTACTAGCGTAATAACAAGTGAGCACACAGTCCACAGGTCAGTGGATGCTGCGGCCCTTAGACATCTACAACTATCCTCGATCAAGAATCAAAATGCAGATGCGTTATCAGCCCTGAGGACAAAGATGGAATGCTCCGTTACCAGTAAAAAGGGTCTCCGGTTCTTTACACTAACCTTACGAAACACGGCATTATTCCGCTGTCTTTTTGATTTTTCTATCAAATGATATGTATAGCGCAGTTAGTGCTATTACCCCGCTCCACTGTGGTGGATCAGATATAATCGTAATAAAATTAATCATTTTTAAATAACAATTTTACTACGGACAGCAATATAATATTACGGAGTATTTTTGCAGCTATTAAGTGTCGTAACTAGATAAAACTAGGTCTTATATTTCTTTGCAGAGCATGAGGTTGAATGTTGTTTGATACTTAAATAAAAAAAAAAAAGAAAATTAATCGTCATAATCATAATCATTATCAGTCAAAAATAAAATACATAGGAGAAAAATACAGGAATCGAAAAGGCATCCGACTCTTTTTATAGAATAACTAATAACTAACGAATAATTTTAAATAATTAGGTGACAAACGAGCACACAGTCCACCTCATGGTAAGTGGATTCTGTGGTCTATACGAGTATACATCTACAGCTATCCTCGATTAATAATCAAAATGCACTTCTGAGGACTAAGATGGAATGCCTCATTTCCAGTAAAAATGGTCTCCGGTTCTCTACACTCACCATACGAAACACAGCAGTATTAAGCTGATATTTTACTCTGGTATTCTGTGAGAAATCAGTTCCACGTTTGAGTTGACCCATTCATGTTACATCCATAAAATAGCTGCAACATGACTCTACCAACTAAGTGACTAAAGAGCGAGCGAGGCACTAAGGGTACACAATTAATTATTTTAGTAGTGTCGACGCTGGAGATTGACGACGGCTTGTTCGAGTACAACATTAAAGTTAAGGCACGTTCTGTACAGATACAGAAGTTGTGCCTTATATTAAATTTTAATCTGGAGCCCTACTGATAGGGCTAGGTAAACCTGTCCATTCAGAATTTAATGTTTTTGCTGCCTATGGAAAAAGTATTACTAAGCCAAGTTTTTACTCATTCCAAGTTATTAACTGAATGAGAGAAAGTTAAATTTAATTAAAACAGCCAAAGATTAATCGATAATTTTTTTTTTTATAGAATAATGGTGACAAACGAGCACACAGTCCACCTGATGGTAAGTGGTTGCTTTGGCCCATAGACATCTACATCTATCTTCGTTTGCGAATTTAAATGCAGATGCGTTGTCAGCCGTGAGGACTGAGAGATAAGCTCTTTCCAGTAAAAGGGTATTCGGTTTCTACACTCACCATACGAAACACAGCAGCATTAAGCTGCTATTTTACGCTGGTATTCTGTGAGAGCGTGGTCCTTCCCGGTCGAGTCGACCCATTCGTGCTACAATTATACTATTAATATAGCTGCAGCATGGCTCTACCACGTAACGAAAACTAACGTACGTAATATTACTACATTCCCTGCATAGTTAGTCGCTTACTTTGTAGAAATATTTATATTCAATTATTTTTATTTTCCCACGAGTAATATCATGATCTGTGGCCTGTCTATGCTACTTAATTTAACTGTATTTTATTAAGAAAAAATTATACTATAGAGAATTCTTGCGAAGGTGCGCGTACAGCTTCTAATCGTATATTTATGTTTCTATAGCGCAATTCAGGTCGTGGGTGTAGTCAGCTACATATGGACTGGTAATCCAAAATACCACTCAACGGCTTTGGGTGGATATGCGTGCTAAAAGGCTTATTAGTGATCACGATTTTTTTTTAATAGGATAAGGGTGACAAACGAGCACACAGTCCACTAGATGCTAAGTGGTTGCTGTGGCCCATAGACATCTACATCTATCCTCGATTACGAATGAAAACGCAGATGTATTGTCACCCATGAGGACTAAGATGGAATGCCTCGTTTCCAGTAAAAAAGGTCATCGGTTCTCTACACTCACCATACGAAACACAGCAGCATTAAGCTGCTATTTTACGCTGGTATTCTGTGAGAGCGTGGTCCTTCGCGGGTCGAGCCGACCCATTCGTGCTACAACTATACCATTAATATAGATAATAACAGTAATATAGCTGCAGCATAGATCTACCACGTAAAAAAACAATCTTGTCGATCTTGGGCACAGGCGTAGCCAGCCTCTACTCGTATATTTTACGGATACGTTTTGATGGTCGGGCGCGGGAATCACATTACTGAATTCATCCCTTCCCCTTTCTCGTTATAACAGCTAGAGGCATAGGTGATTTCTCATTTTTCGTTGATATACCACGCATTTGAACCAGATGGTCAGTGTGCAGAAATTGCATGACATAATAATTCTTCCCTTTCACCAGCGGACACCTAGACTCTCGGTCAGTGGGGTGGAGACTTTTGTTGTCGATATACCACGAATTTGAACCAAACAGTTTGCATCGTCGTTCGATATGCGAACAGCAAGAGAGTAGAATAATTTACCAGCATTTGTCTTTAGATCCGATGACAATGTGGGTATCTTCAAGGTTAGGCTTTTGTTAAGTCATTAAATTTTTAACCTCTAAGCTGCTCTCCTTTAGGAAACTTTATATTTTACACATGATACTAAGATATCACAAAACGCTACCTTTTGACCATACCAAACTTATAAAACGACGGTGCGATATCGTGGCTCCCTCATACGCTGAACGTACAGTTTTTGCCAAACGACTCAAGCTAGCTCAAGATAGCTCAAGCCCCTCATGCTTAAGACATACCTAGAAAAGTCTGACCGAATGGCTCACACACACACACCCACACGCACACGCACGCGCACGCGCACGCGCACGCACGCACACACACACACACACGCACACACACACACACATCACAAACTAACACACTACGGACTCAACTACTCAGGTATACATTTCTCCTTAACTCCTTTCTTTCTATATATACTGCATCAAGAAACGTACTATTAAGTTCAAATTTAGCTATTTTGATACTTTAATGTAAATTTAAGTTGTTATGATTACATAGGAATGATTACATAGGAAGATTACATAGGAAGAGCAAACACAAGTATCATAGGATTACTTTCTGGGAGGCGTCGCCAAATTAATTGTAAAAAAGATTTACTGAAATAAAACATTTTTTTAAATCTATGCTAAAGAATTTAGGATTCCAAAGTTAAAGCTTAACTATTTTATACTTAAGCATTTTGGCATTTCTAATGCACCTACATAATTTAGTGTTGTTATTTTTAAAATATGTACATATTCTATTTTCTTAATTTTAAAATAATCAATAATTGTTATTTTGAAATTTTGTAAGAGATTCATCAAATGAATAATAAATTAATTTAAATAAAATGACTTTGGACCAAAATGGTCAATCATAGAAATGGCCAATTTCGAAACGGCAAATTGTAAAATTGTGAATTTATAAAACAATCATTTTTATTCGTATAGACATATTTTTCTTCAGAATCAAGAGTAAAATAAACCATTATGAACAAATTTTACTATAGCGCTAGCCCTAAAATCGGAAAAACAGCTGTCTTTTGCATAAAATAGCAGTTTTTTTTGGGAATTGTGGGTTATTTGAAGGATACATAAAAATTATACAAGCTAATTATTTTAATTTAATTTTATTATTTTGATGTATTTACGCATACGGAGCGAAATCTAATTATATAAATTGTGGAAAGAAAATAATTCAGTCAGGATTTTTCTGTGCACAGGCATATTTTGTGTCTTTCGCCACAGCCACATTATATATTGCACAAATTGCGCAGCACATGGTTTCGGCATTCAACTTTTGAACGGTATGATTCAATGACAATGCCTTATAATTATTTCCGTAGGATCGCGATGACCAACAGCCGTCCGTCATCGCGATCCTACGTCTATTAGAGGTTCCGAGATCTTTGCTCAGTGTTCCTTCAGCTATCGCTGCATCACGCTCACGCATAGCTGCTGCCGCCATGGATTCGACAGATGTTGACTCCCATTTTTCATAAACTTTGTTTTGAACTTGAGCATAAGTTGTTTTCGTAAATATGGGTATGTAATAGAAGTAATTCCTGTAACGGCACCCACGTTAGTGTTGACATTATGTGTACTTGATAAATCTTCGCTTGTGACAATAAAGACGCCAATCCTTTTTTCTCCTATGAGTGATATTTGTGAGAAACCGCAATTGAACAAAGAACTGTGGCCGCATATAGTTTGCAGCTGCTGGATAAAATACATTATTTCAACGACTCTTCGACCATGAAGTGGTGGGTATATATTATCTTCTTGAACTTCGGTCAACGGTTCATCGAATAGCAAGCAAATCGCCAGTGATTTCTCTGAAATAAAAAAAACACGTTATTTTTTATTTTATTATAAAGAGAAAAAAAAATCATGGCTGGTGGGTATATATTATCTATTTGAGATTCCGTCGACGAATAAAAAAACGACATTTTGTTTTATTTTATTACAAACATAGCCGTGGTAGCTCAGATGTATAGCGCTCGCTGTAAGTTTCACAGTACGTGAGCAACCCGGGTTCGATCCCCGCCGGCACCAATGAAATTGTTAATTGTAATTTTAAGTGCTGATTTACCACGTGCTCGGTGGTGAAGGAAAACATCGTGAGGAAACCTGCATGTCTGAGAAATAAGAACAAAAATATTTCGAAGATATGTGAAGTTCGCCAATACGCATTGGGGCAGCGTGGCTGACATTTCCTTGCCCTAAAACCCTCTCAGAAATGAGAGGAGGCCTGTGCCCAGCAGTGGGACGGTATATAGGCTGTAACTTTAACTTTTTACTCGTATGTATAAACTTACCCATGAAAAGTTTTCTCCGATGGTTCATATACTGACGGATTGCTCGCTAACCGTTTCTTTTACTATTAAAAACAATAAAATTGCATTATAATCATTTCAAAATACGAAAGTCAAAAAATATAATTACTGAAAATTTATGTCAATTAAGAAAAACAACAGTTACTTTAAATAAGAAATCAGCAAAAGTATACCCATGTTATGTGGGATTAGAACCTGGGATAGACATTGATGCAAAAACTAATTCAATGCACGGGACCGCTATACCAAACGCGCTACTGTATAGATAATCTATATAAACAAAATAAAGAGTGCACAAAAGTTGGTGTACTTACTTTACAACTTCCATCATGTGTTTTTGTTTCATCGAATAAGATCTCTTTATTGCCTTCCGTATATTTTATTGTTGCCCATTTTTATAATGTACCGACACTGATTGTTTATTTTACAACTTACGACTAAAACCGAAATCGAACAAAAGTTTACACCAACTTACAATAAAATATCTTTTAAGAACAAACAGATACGTAAATGATTTTTGAACAAATTGGTACAGGTCCGTCTAGCAGCGTGCCTCAACGATCACCAGCCGCTCCGCGTAGAAATGAAAGAGAAGCGAAAAGACGCCACGATGGCGCGATGTGAAACATCGATTCGTTCGAGCTATTTTTCATTAAATATATTAATACTTACAAATATTTCATTTCAATCGATAAATAAAACAACAGTTCTTATTATTATATATTACACCACTGTTATTCATTTTATTAAGATTTGCTTATAAATAAAACAGTTATAATTGCTAGAAATTCAATTTCAATGGCTATTTTATGATTTTTTCTATCGAGAAAATTTACTGAAAACGTGTTTTGAAAACAATGGTCCACCCATAAATGTGATCAAGATTAACATATATTTATTTTGCAGCTCTAAAATGTATACATTTTGTTAAAAACTGTTTTGTAAAGCCTAGTATGTACAGCGCCTTAAGCTGCAAAGACTGATTTACGGCATGTCCGAATTTACATTTACAATAAACATTTTATAAGAATAAGATAAATATGAAAATAGCTATGGCTATATGGCTGATACAGAAGAAGAAAATAGAATAAGATAAGATTTCAATACTCAGCATTAAATATTTTGTTAAAGCAAAATTCTAAAGCAAATTTAAAATTAATTACGTTTTTGAATAAACTCTTCAGAGAATGTCATTTTATCCAACCTTAAGTTTTTTTTAGAACTTGATATACTGTTTCTTAATCTATATTATATTAAATTGGGATATTACGTAAAATATAATAGTCCTAGATAAAGTGACTACTGAAACTTTACAAAATCATTTTTTATATAATAAGGATGACAAACGAGTACACAGTCGACCTGATGGTAAGTAGATGTTGTGGGCCATAGACATCTACATCTATTATCTTTTTCATCTATTACCTATTCTTTCCTGATGGTAAGTAGATGTTGTGGTCCATAGAAATCTACACCTATTATTATCTACATCTATTATTTGTTGTCAGTCCTGAGGACTAAGATGGGATGCCGCGTTCCCAATAAAATGGGTCCCCGTATCTCTACACTAGTATTCTGTGAGAGCATAATCCTTCCCCGGTCGAACAGACCAATTTTTGCTACAATCATAATATAGCTGCAACATGATTCTACCACGTTATAATTAGTAATATTAGAAACTGCAGTTGTGTCTACTGAACCACTCCTGATACAATTAAGCTTATTTGCAGTGGTATAGTGTAATGTTTAAAAAATTGCTATAATTTTTTTAAGCACTAGATAAAACATTAAAATTTACACGAAGTTAAAATTTATAGTTCAGCACGGTGCCAGTTAAACGCAGTGCAGCTATATTACTCATATGAAATAAGTATTTATGAAAGTTTATAATACAGAAGTTAATATTCTACTCTATGTTAATATGCAACAAGTTCAAAAACTTGGGTTTATTGCAAAATTTGACCGCCGCCGGATTGCTAGTCTAAATAATTGTTTGAAGTGGATTTTCATACGAGAAATGGTGCGATGAGTTTGTATCAAATGTCTGAGCATGTGAACTATTAGCAGAAACGATGAAACAAGTGCTTCGACGGCGATAACTAAATCTTAAGTTACTTTATGCTGCTGGGTTAAGCTGCCGTCGAAATCTCAGAAAACAACCCAATGTGACGCATTAACATTGTCAACAAATCTTAACATATTTATATTTTTGAAGTAAAACTTGTATATCGACGTTGTGGAGAAATTTAGTACGGTGTTAAAAATCAAAAACGTCACGTTTTCTTGTAACCGGGGCTGCTTGAGTATATCTATTATTATTTAACCTACTTATGTAAAATATAAAATAAAAAAAGAATGATATGTCGTAATGAAGTTTCACTTCGTACGTGTGTACACAATTACACGCACAATCTTTTATAATCTATAACATTGTATAATGTATTACATCGCTTTATATATTCTTTTTGGCCGAAGACCTTGTAACTGATGATACAAGAAATAAAAAAAGACTTATTGTAGCAAAACTATTACATAATCTCGCCATAAACAGAAAAATATCGATGAGATTTAGTTATCAACACAAAATTAAATACGTAATAAAAAATTCGTTAATAACAAGCTAAGCCCTCGAGTTTATACTTTTCATCATACATATTATAATCTTTAGCTTTAGAATTGCGATTAGTTGATCGGATCATCGCTATGTGCCACAAATTATTTTTAAATAATTTTTAAAATAAAAAAATATGCATAGACTTGTGAGGATTAAAAAAATGACAATAAGCAAGTTGCATACAAGTATGTTTAGCATTGGGTAGTGAGTGTAGTTATTATAAAGTTATATATCTATAAATTTTAATTGTCGTATCTATACATATATACATATCTCTATACAATGTGTTAATTTTACACTTGATCAAACGAAATGTGCGGATACTAGATAAAAATTATCGGTAAAAAGCATTTTTTTTTGGTAAAATTCCCATCCTTCGGTTTTAAATTATTTTCTCTTTAAGTAAACGGTGTATTTTTTCAAAGTAGTTTTATTTGAAAGTTGGAAAGATTAACTAGCAATAAAAATTAAAAACCTACGATATCAAGCAGGAAATTTGTCAAAATAATAAGATAATTTTTTGTTAAAAATAATTTTCTTTTTAATTTTGGTCTGTAACATCAGAGCTAGTACGTTGAGATAACCTTTTAGCATGTTTTATTAAACTACGTAGCTTACTGTACAAGTTCTCCAAAATAACATGCGTTCTATCTCTTTTCGTTTTAAAATATTAATCATCAATGAATGCCATCGGTATGTTGATTTGCGCTTATGCGCCGCACCTACCTCTAATTTGAACACCCTGGTCGAACAATAGCAGGTAAAGATAAAGAGATAGATCAATGAAAGGCGAAACAAGTGAGTGAGAGAGTGAATTGTCGTTTGAATGAGATTTGGGTCTCGTTCTCGTAAGGCATGCAGGCAGCTTTAGCTATTTTAAACAGTTCATCTTGTAACGTTACCTAATTTGCACGTTGCATACGCTCACCATTTTTTCGTCGTTATGCCTTCTACGATAGACTCATTGTCTGCTCGTGAAGTAGCCGACATTCATTACATTTACGGGTTTTGTGATGGCAACGCTCGCACCGCCTCGAGAGTATCATCAGCGATTCCCTACAAGACCTGCCGTTGACTACAGGTTTTCTTAGCAGTACATCGAGAATTATGAAAATGGACTGCATCGCCCACATCGTGAACGTGCTCCTACTGTACCGGTGGATGTGGATGACAAGTGTTGCGTTTGTTGTACCAAGACCCCACAATTAGTACTCGACGAATAGCACTCCAATTGGGGATTAATCACGTCCAAGTGTGAAAAATTTTGAAAAGGAATGTTTGTACCCTTTCATTTTCGAAGAGTGCAGAATTTGCACGAGCCAGATTAAGTCGGAAGAAGTGTTTTCTGTTCGTGGCTATTACGGCAAAGACGATTAGTCCTGAACTTCTGTGACCGTATTTTGTGGACCGATGAGGCAAATTTTAACAGAACTGGAATCACAAATTTTCGAAACCTTCACTTGTGGATGCCGGAGGAAAAATCCTTAGCAGTTCGGCCAGCGTCCTTTGTTTAGTGTAGTGGTGGCGTCAGGGAACCCATATCATTCCTTGGCTGTCGCAAGATGTAACTGAGGAAAACTGAACAGGAGATGGGCAGAAGTATCTACCCGATAAAAACATAAAATAATTAATAACTGCGGTTGCCGATCAGCCTACTAAGCGTGCCAGCTATGGCAAATATCCCCTCTAAGAGACAATCTATGGGGGAGGCCTATGTTTAGCAGATGGACTCTGTAAAGATGATGATGATAATATTTCTTTATAAATATCACGTCAAACATAATAATAACACTTGATTTTATAAAGAATCAGAGGAGGTTGCCGTTATGCAGCTCTAGATTTAAATCTAGATATACATGTTCATTCCCCGTGTAGTGGCGGGTAAGAATCCTCACTACCCCATATCTTCCCGATGTCGTAAGAGGCGACAGAGGGAAACTGAGGCAGAGGATGGGCAGCAGCATCTTTTTGATAACAGCAAAACAACAATAAAAACTGCGGTTGCCAACCCGCTCGACAAGCGTGGCAACTATGGTGATATACCCCATGATAGTAACGAAGAGACGGCCCCCAGTCCCCGGCGGCCCCGCTATTCCTGGCTACGGTGGCGACCATGGTAACGGCGGGGCAGGGGTGCTAAGAATCTCCGGTGGAGGTTCGGTTGCCACCTACGACGACTCGACCTGGCAACTTATAACGCACGCACCCTGAGGACTGACGAGAAGATCCTGAGTTGGAAGAAGAGATAGACAAGTTGTGTTGGAATATTAAAGGATTATCCGAGGTCCGAAGAGAGGGGGAGGACACGGTAATCCTCGAATCCGGCAACTTGTTCTATCACCGGGAGGGCGACCATCTGTCCCAAGGAGGTGTCGGATTTATCGTCCACAAGTCTCTCGTTAACAACGTTGTAAAGATTGGGAGTGTGTCGACGAGGGCGTACCTTATACTCAGAATCACCAAACGGTATTCGCTGAAGGTCGTACAGGTATGCACCAACCTCGGCACACCCCGATGAAGAGGTGGAGGAAATGTATGAGGATATCTCTAGAGCCATGCATCCCTCCAAAACCCACTATACGGTGTTAATGTGAGACTTTAACGCAAAACTAGGCACAAGAGAGGACGGTGAGCTGAAAGTAGGGAAATTCGGAATAGGGCAACGGAACCCAAGGGGCCAGCAGCTGGCTGACTTCATGGAAAAAGAGGGACTCTCTATGATGAACTGTTTTTTCCAGAAGCGGCCCCACAGGAAGTGGACCTGGTCGAGCCCCGACGGTTCGACAAAAATGAGATTGACTTCATTATGACGACCAGGCGACAACTTTTCATTGATGTCTCAGTGATTGCGAGGGTGAAACCGGCAGCGATCACCGAATGATGAGAGGCACACTGAACCTAAACGTTAAGTTGGAGGTCACGTCTAATGAAGTCAACAATCCGTCCCCTCGTGCTCTAATCCAAAGTCCCGAAACCTTTCAGCTCGAGCTACGAAACCGTTGCCAGTGCCTAGAAGATTGCAATGCAGTGGACGATATGAATGACAAGCTCGTGAAACTGTCCATGCGGTCGGAGCTAAGTTTTGCAAGACCTGCCGCAGAAGAACACAAAACTCTCCGATCATACTCTTAATCTCATGGCTGTTAGACGGGATATGAAGCTGCAGTCTTCAGTAGATTTGACAGAATACAAGCAACTGAACAGAAAGATCTCCAAATGCCTGCGGCAGGACTTACCCAACTTTAATACTGCTCAGGGCTCCAAAGTCTTTGCTAGAGACCTGTCGCCAGAAAGAGTCAACTGTCGAAGCTGAAGACCGAGTGTGGCAGTGTCGTTTCCGGGACACCTGAGATTTTTAGTGAGATTGAGAGGTTCTATGGGCAGCTGTACACATCATCGTTGGAGCCACACGCAAGTGTGAGTAACGATCCAAGAGCAAGTCTTATCCGACACTATTCCGATGATATCCCGGACGTCAGTCTGAGCGAGATTAGAATGGCTCTCCAGCACCTTAAAAACGGCAAGGCCCCAGGCGAGGATGGAATTACAGCGGAGCTTCTGAAAGCGGGTGGAAAACCGGTACTTGAAGTCCTTCAGAAGCTCTTAATTCCTTCCACATGGTGGCATTACACCGGAGGCGTGGAGCAGAAGTGTAGGTCTTATTCTTCAAGAAAGGTGAAACGCTCTCTTGAAGAACTACACATACAACTCTCATACAACTAGATGTGTATGTTAGTTCTCTTGAAGAACTAACATACACATTTAAGAATTTAAATTCATCCTCAATTAAGAATCAAAATGGAGATGCGTTGTCACCCTGAGGAATAAGATAAAATGCCTTGTATCCAGTTAAAACGATCTCAGGTTCTCTACACTTACTATACAGAACACAGCAACAATAAGCCTGTTTTTATTTCTAAATAGAATTTATAACCAATAGGAAATTGGCAACGAGGCGAGACTGAATCACATCCATAAATTTTTCTTATAAAACCTCTCAAAGTATAAAATTAACCTGAAAGCTTTTGCCCACCTAAACAGTACGTTATAAGTAACGTATGGCAGATCCGTCGCCAAACATTACAATACGGCCGACGTATCTTGGCGAGTCCGACCTTCGCGCAGAAGGTTGCAATAGCTTTTTAAGGAACAAAATGGTGGCATGAGGCGACGTACGGGGGGCGGTGGTCTAGGCTAGAGATTGACCATAAGTAAACACAATCGACCCTTTAGTCATAAAATATCGCAATCGATTAGTTTTATTTAGAAGTTATTGATTTTTGTTTATATAAGATATTAAACGAAATAGATTTACAAATATAGTGAATTTTGTTGATAATAAACAAGATTTCGACTTAAATAAAAAAAAACTAAAACATATTATTTTCTCAGCTGAAAGACATAATGTACTTAAATATCAATTATCTATTAACGTCTTCTTGAGTAACGACTATTTGAGAAAATTTAGAACCTCCTTATAAATTGCAAATAAATATATTTTATGTCTTAATTTTAATCGATTTGAATAAAATCGATTAAACAACACCCTCAGGCACGCGTGTTGACATCCTTTCTGGTTACTTCGTAAAGCTTCGTGCTTATTCGGCAATGCTCGGTACACGGTAATATTTCTCAGTCACACGTTAGCATTGGTGTCGTGTTCGTGTCGCTATCTCTGTCTTGAGCACAGTCGGTTACAAAGTTTTCGTTGTTATTGTTGTTTGTTTTATTAATAGTGTTAAGTTTGTTTTGTTTGTTTTATTTGTTTTATTTGTTTTATTTGCAAGTGTCAGTTAGCACTTATATTATTCGCCAAACATGCCACCAAAACATAACAGTGTGTTAAATCGCCAGGCGAGAAAAATTATTTACGATTTAACGCAATATATGAAAAAGAAAAGAAGAAGGCGTAAAGATGTCGATAAAGTTTATTTAAGAGTTGCTAACGCAACTGGTGTGTCCCAACGCACAGTACAGCGGATCGCAACTGAAGGCAATATTTCGGGCTTACTTTCAGTATTCCGCACGCCTGGTAAAAAGGTACACAAGGCCGACGACTTTATGTTAGGAATTTCCTCAGCGACAGTGATTAAATAATAATAAGTGTAAATAAATAAAAAGTATTAAATGTAAATAATATTGTATGTGTTTGTGATAAAATCTGCCCCTATCGAAAGGTGAGGTATCAAAATTGAATCTTTAATTTATAATGTCTCCAAAGTGTTTTGATATTTTTGGTCACTGTATTAGGAAATTTTATTTGTACATTGGTATATATAAAAATGACAATAACAGTTTTCTTCACGAGTGTTCATGCGCTAAACTTCGCAGAGCCTATATTCAGACTCGCCAAGATACGTCGGCCGTATTGTACACAAAGCTTGCTCCATAAGAGCGTGAATCTTAATACTTTAAGCGAGCAATTCTTGTATTTATGTACGTATAGATTATATAGTTAGTTAGTAATACATATATTAAGTGACATATATTTAAAGTTTTTGAATATATTATATTATATCTAAAGAATTCGATGAAGGATATTGTATTTTAGTTAATGTTTTTTCTAACGCCGTATGAAGCGCGTTCGTCCGGCCACTTTTGCTTAGAATAGAATAGAATAGAATAAGATAGAATAGGATAGATAGAATAGGATAGAATAGGATAGAATAGAATAGAATAATTTTGATTCAATATTGATTACAAGTAATTTTATTGAAAGTCATTTTTTCTACTTTACCACTGGTTCGAAAAAAATCCTCTGTCCTGGGAAGAACCAGCAAGAAACCCAGCGGGACTTTTTTTTAAATAAATTTTATAATATAAATGATTACAAACTATTTACAAAATTTATTTTAGAAACAGCTTGGAAGCGACCACCTCATTCCCAGGGGTTATTATCAACCATGTATTAATTTATATAATAATAGCCCTTTTTATACAGTTTTTGTTCAATTAAATATTTAAACTTGGTAATAGAGATACCTTGTATATTTTCTGGGACTTTGTTGTAATAGCGTATACATTGCCCCAAGAATGAATTACTGACTGTGGAGTCGAGAGACTGGTATCACTGGCTTGTGTTTGTTCCTAGTGTTGACAGAGTGTATATCACTTTTTTTACTAAAACTATGTTTGTTTTTGTGAACATACATTAAATTTTCGTAAATATACTGAGAGGCCAAGTTAATATATTTATTTCTTTAAAATTTTCCCTAAGAGACTCTCTCGGTTTAAGGCTGTAAAAAGCTCTTATGGCTCTCTTCTGAATATTTTTTTATAGAATAGAGAACGACACAGTTCACCGTTGCCGAGGCCAGATCACTCTCCGCGAACAAAATGTTGTCACCCGTATAGCTCTTTCCAGCAAAATCTCCAGTCTTCACATCACCATACGAACACGCAGCAAGCGCTGCGACGCTGAAGTCTTGAACTTCCGGTGAGCGACCCATCTGTGCCACAACTACACTAATATATGTAGCTGCAGCATGGCTCTACCACGCATAAAAGTATAATATTTTTATTTACGTGGTAGAGCCATGCTGCAGCAATATTACTGGTCTAGTTGTAGCACGAATGGGTCGGCTTGACCGGGGAAGGACCACGCTCTCAGAGAATACCAGCGTAAAATACCAGCTTAACGCTGCTGTGTTTCCTATGGTGAGTGTAAAAAGGGTCTCCCCTTTTTACTGTAAAAGAGGCATTCCATCTTAGTCCTCACGAGTGACAACGCGTCTGCATTTTGATTTGTAATCGAGGATAGATGTAGATGTCTATGGGCCACAGCAACCACTTACCATCAGGTGGACTGTGTGCTCGTTTGTTACCCTTATACTATTAAAAAAAATCTGAATCAGCCGCATTTCCCCATAGCAAAATCCGACAGTCTCAACACTTTAGTGAGATCTCTAATCTTTTTTACAGCATAAGCTGCAGAGCTTAGTCTGCTTGCTAGTTTAGATATATGGGGGCCTCACTGAAGCTTTGCATCGAGAGTGATGCCAAGAAAAACAGAAGATTCAACAGGGCTCAGTTCTTCCCCATTTAAAAACACATTGTAAATTTAATACATTTAGTTTTATTGCCGTTTGAATGCAGATTATTAAGGTTAAACCAATGCACTAATTTTGATATAGCATTATTCACCTCGTCACATTTAAATGATAGACGTTTAAGTTTAAAAATCAGGAAGTATCATCAGCAAATAATACTATATCATGATTATCCCCTACAAGGGAAGGTAAGTCATTAATATACACTAAAAATAGGAAAATTAGCGAAAGTAATAGCGAAGAGTGTACTTCGTACCCAAAGCGATTGCTAGTTAGAAAAGAATAAAATACATATCTACACTTTATACGGGGTGGCGATAAAGTTATTTGTTTGAACATACACAACTAAAAAAATATATAACAACTAACATTCTAGTCGCGGTAGCCCTTTTTTTCTTTTTTACCCTAATTACCTATGAATGGGAAAGTGTAGGTAAATAATTACCTATGTCGATGCCGCGTGAGCACTGCGCATCTGCCGCACCGTTGCCGCTTTTACAGGTCACTTCAGGTCAGTGAACTAATATTATCAAGGAGATTTATTTCGTGTCAATTTTTACGCTATTTACTTTGTTTGAAAGATGCATTTTTTTATTTTTGGTAGAATTGTTTATTTTATTATTTTAACAGACATATATGAACTTGTATTTACTGCTGTGTTATTTAATGTGATAACCTAATCGCCACTCAGTATAATGTTACTTTTGTTGTTAAGGTAAATAAAAGAAATAAATAAAGACACAGACACAGACTAAGGGCTAAGCTATATAAAGTTATCGGCGACGATTTCGACGATTTAAATTACGATGAACAATTTTAACTATTAGTAATTGGTTGGAATTACATAGTTGAGTAGGCCCTCCGTTCCTGAACATATCTAGTGCTTGAACTAAAACTATAAAATCTATATTATAAAAATGTGAGGTATAATTAGTAACCGTTTAATTATACCTCATTTTAGTAATATCTGTTTAATTATATCTCATTTTAGTAATATCAATTAGTAATATCTGAGCCGTGGTAGCTCAGATGGTTAACGCTCGCTGTAAGTTTCACAGTACGCGAGCAACCAGGGTTCGATCCCGCCGGCACCAATGAAATTGTTAATTGCAATTTTAAGTGCTGATTTACCACGTGCTCGAAAACGGTGAAGGAAAACATCGTGAGAAACCTGCATGTCTGAGAAATAAGAAAAACATATTTCAAAGACATGTGAAGTTCGCCAACACGCATCGGGGCAGCGCGGCGGACATTTCCTTGTCCTAAAACCCTCTCAGAAATGAGAGGAGGCTTGTGCCAGCAGTGGGACGTATATAGGCCGTAACTTTAATAATTAGTAACAGAATAATAATAGCTATGAGCTATAATTATAGCAGCCACTAATGATCTCATTAAATACGACATTCTATCTTTTTATCTATTTCTGACGCCAATAGCACTGCTGTGTTCCTGTCTGAATTACCAGTATAATAGGGTATTACACCCATTTTCAAAAAGTTTCTTAAATGAATCCTAGAGTGATAATGAACCACTATAATTTTTATATAATTTTTTTAAAACCGAATAGTGCCATAAAAATTACTTTTAATCTATCGTTTTAAATTTTAGCGTGAAAACAATAGCCGCCATGCTGTTCAACTCATGACGTCACTGTCCTAGAATTTTGCCTATTTTGCAAAGGAATAAGATACTTTTGGATGTTTAATAATGAGTTATCATCTATATCATTGTTGTGTTGTGCCTGAATGCAAAAATACGAGCATATGAACGCCAGGGAAGTTATGGATTCAAGTGCCGACTGATTTAAATATGAGAAATACTTGGTTAAAACTGGCAAGATGAGACCCGAAGGTATTGTCTACAAAATCTAAACTATACTTCTGTGAAGATCACTTTGATGTAAGTATGACTTATAATTAACTATCGTTTATACAAAACAAAACATCATGACATGATAGGTGACCTTATTGCAAGTCAAATTTTGTAATAGATTAGGTTAATCGCTCGTCTGTCCCGCCCTTTGTGGGCCATTTTGACAGCCCTTGCAAGTGCAGTGCAGTGTTTTACTTAATTCGTGTTTTCTTCTATTATATGGGAATAATGACATGGTTTGTACAAAAAATATAACAAAAAGTTTTTCTCACCTAAGCTTATATTATAATATCTATAACATTAGTGCTAAAAGCGAAGTAATAAACTCGCTTTGATTTCAAATGTCATAAAGATTATTGCATGTTTTAGCTGGAAAATGACATGGAAAATTACACACAATATAAGATTATGGGTTCTGTTAAACGAATTCGAATTAATAGAATAAAGATTAGTACTTTCTGCTTTTACGAATCCGTCTTCCATGATGCCTTTTCAATAAAATTCGGAATAAAACTCAACAATCGTAATGATAACTTGAAAATTTCGAAATAACACAGCACTTTAGCTAGTTCTCTCCAGTAACGTCACGACGGTATCTAATATGGCGGACAGCGTTTTGCAGATTTGAGGCACATATAAAAAATATTCTTAAAATTGAAATATAAAATTTATAATGCATTTTTATAAATAGAAATCAATATTTCTCGTTTACTTTTTACAAAATCTATCATAAATATATGATTTATGATTTTTTTATGATTTTTTTACATGGTGTAAAATACCCTATTGTAAGCATTCCATATTAGTCCTCAGAGGTGACATGCATCTGTATCCTTCTTTGTTTGATTCTTCTTTGGCTGCAGGTGTGAAGTTGGCTGCAGTAGCCACTTACCACTAGGTGGTTACCATTAGCTTTATTAAATTAAATCTTAAATCGAAGGTAAATGTTTAATTTTTAACGTAGGAAATTGTGTTTTAATAATTTCATTAACAATAATCAAGACTTGAACAACCTTAAGAAAGTTAAAGCGCGGCTTTCAGTAAGCCAAATTAAACAATAAAAAACATGTTTTATATTTTATTCTATTAAAGTCATGTGTAAACAATCTAATAAAACATGTATAAAGCACATGTGTCTTAAGATAATTTTTTACAGACGTTTGAAGTTTGTGAAAAAAATCTAAAATTTATTAATACTGTGTTTAGCTCTCATTTAAAAAAAAAATAGGCGAGGTTTTTTCATTCAAACATCTTTGAAAACATGCTTGATTATCGCTCTTTGTTTAGAGGTATCATTCATGTCGATATTATATAGAATTTTGAAATTAGGACCTGCAAACCAATTTGAGGAAGAAAAAATTTTTCTTTTGATATCTAATTAAAACAAAATTTGAACTGAATGTATCAATTTTTGACGTTTAAAATAACTGCCGTGATTATTTATTACAAGCACAGGCCCGGTTTTTGCTCTACAAATACTTTTTTTGTTCAAAATTGTAGCGTAGTAAAATTCTAAGAAACAAGTTGTGGGGATTCTCTAAACAATAGCTGCTGGTTGCATGGTATTTCCAGGTAGCTCGCCCAATGAATAGAACTTTAATTTTAAAGCAAAACCGACTTAGTTACTAGGGAAACAGAGTCATGTTTCTTTAGTTAGGGTCAGTTAGAATTAACTGAATGGAGCGGGAATCACACTGGCGGGAAGCCATAACATTAGTCAAATAACTACTGCACTTGTGAGTGGACGTTATCGCGTTGATACACAATTTAACCTTGTTCAGTTGAAGCCCTCTACGCTCCTGCAAGTGTTGATCTCGTTAGTTGTTTACAACTTTGTTCACCGTGTCCAGTTGTAGCCTTGTGCTCCTGCACGTGTTGATTTTGGACTATTTTGATGTACTGAGTTGACATTTAGTGCGTTCTTACGCTGTTTTTCTTGATTATTAAGTGACTATGGCTACTTTTTCGAATCAGAAATATGCGGATATCATCTTTATGTATGGTAGAGCAGATGGCAATGGATCATTAGCACGACGGATGTATCAAGAGCGCTATCCGAATCGCAGAGTGCCGAATGTTCGAGTATTTTACAACACGTATCGACGACTGGCTCAAGATGGGATACACTACGTGGAACCTGGGGTGAACCCATGCATACATGCACCTGGCGTCGAAGATGATATTTTGGCAGCGTTTGAAGCGGATCCTACAACTAGTACTAGAGTAGTAGCTCGAAATTTAAACATTTCCCAATTGAAGGTGTGGCATACAATGCACCAAAACGACAAATATCCTTTCCATGGCAGAAGTGTGCAAGGTCTGGAAGTGCAAGATTTCCAAAGAAGGATGCAGTTCTGGCGTTTCCTACTTAACAGGGATATTGAGGATGCATGGTTTTTAAAATCGATCTTGTGGACAGATGAAAGGAAATTTTCTAGAGAGGGAATCACCAATTTCCATAACCTGCACGAATGGGCGGACAAGAACAACAATCCACATTGGAAAAAACAAGTATCCTTCCAGAGAAAATTTTCAGTAAATGTGTGGGCTGGAGTAATAGGCAGAACATTGATCGGGCCCCACTTCTTGCCAGACTCTTTAAATGGCGAGAATTACTTGCAATTTTTGGAAATGGATTTACCGTTGCTTGTGGAACAATCCGGTGCCCCAATATTTGAAACAGATCGAGAGGTCATTTTTCAACAAGATGGCTTCCCAGCGCATTGGACTTTGACCGTTCGAGAATTTCTAAATAACAGTTTCCCTCAAAGTTGGATTGGACGAGATGGACCCTTCCCTTGGCCCGCACGGTCACCTGATCTGACCCCTATCGACATTTACGTGTGGGGCCGGGCCAAAGAACTAGTTTATACGAGCATAGAAATAAATACAAAGGAAGAACTAATAGCTCGAATAAATTCTGCATTTGAAACCATGAAGGCGGAGATGAACCTTAAAATCACGACCACAGAAGTGAGAAACCGGGCCCGTGCTTGCATTAGAAAAAACGGCCGTCAGTTTGAACATGAATAATAAAAGATTTCAATTAAAATTTCGTTTTAATAAGTTAGCCAAAAATTAAAATTTACTCCCTCAAATTGGTTTGTAAGACTTAGATTCAACAGTTTTTAAGATATTTGCATGAGTTATACCTCAAAGCAAAGAACGATAATCAAGCATATTTTCAATAAGGTTTGAACGAAAAAACCTAGCCTAGTTTTTTTTTTAAAAATGTGAGCTAAAAACAGTATTTAAAAATTTTAGATCTCTTTCGTGAATTTCAAACGTTTTTAAAAAAATTATCTTAAGATACGTGTGCTTAAAACATGTCTTATTAGATTGCTTACACATGACTTTAATAGAATAAAATAAAATACATGTTTTTTTATTGTTTAATTTGGCCATAAATAACAGTTGATTAGAAAATTTTGGGCATTATCGCTAAAAATCATAAAAACTTATTAAAAAAATGGTTAGACTTCATCTAAGACATGGCTTAAATGGTTTTAAATTGTCTATACTAGCGCCCCTTGAAAGCTTAGCACCCATCTCCCAATCACATTGTATATCTGAATTAAACATACTTAAACGTACAATTGATAATGAGTATAAGTATTCCATATTTTTATATGCTTTATTTTATATCTAACATATTTATGAAATGTAAATCAGTCCAGGCTCATTAACAGAAATTCATTTTTACTCATAGGGAATAATGGCAAAGAGGAAATTTTTGGTAAAGGGTTAATTTATTTCTATTATAGTAACGTATAAAACTCGGCTCGCTAGTAATTTATGCGACATAAATGTAGACCACATTGAAATGTTAATGAAACGGCTGATCTTTTAAATTATAATGTAATATTTTTGAGATTTTATTACATTATTTTGTTTCTATTTTATAAATACTTCAATGAAATTTAGCATCTTTAACTAATTACTAATAACAAAATATTTACTGAAAGCTCCACCTGGACAGTCGCTGGGGCTTCGAAGAGCACCCCCGGATTGAGAGGGTGGCGGGTGCTATGCACAGACTGCTGCCAAATCTAGGGGGACCAAGGGAGGAAGTACGCCACCTCTATGCGGGGGTGGTGCGGTCCGTAGCTTTATACGGGACACCTGTATGGGCGAAAAGGCTAGCCATCGGACGCTGTAGATCTAAAATCTACTGTGTCCAGCGGAGGATGGCTATACGGATCGTGCGGATATCTTTTGAGGCGGTAACAGTCCTGACTCGCTTTCCACCCCTTGATATACTGGCGGATATGAATGCGGTGATGTACAACCGAATCCGCATCCTCCGTCAGAGAGGTGGCAGTGAGCCGGATGGGGCGCTCGAGTCTATAAAACGACAGGAGTTAGACAGAACGCTTTGGCGATATGGCGCACTCGACTCAACGCGGAGCGCTATGCCCGCAAACGCGTTATTGGCGCAATCCTGCCGGTCTTCGAAGCCTGGATGCAGCAACGAGTAGGAAGACTCACCTACAGACTTACACAGATAATTACCGGGCACGAGTGCTTCGGTGATTATCTGTGTAATATCGGACGCAAAGCGACGACAAACTGCTTCCACTGCGGTGATTTCTTTCATAAGCAAAGTCTTTCGGTTCCATTTCTAAAAAGAGGAAATCGTGGACGAAAATTGCAATGGGCTACAGAACAAGTGAATCCCTTTGTGTGTTTCATCCTGATTCGAAGAGAGTTCGTGTTTAGACAGTACAATTGTGGGATACAATTATGGTGAAGGAACGGATCTCGTTTGGATACAGGGCGCTATGACAGCTGAAAAATACCGTGATGAGGTGTTAGAACCAATAGTTTTGTCACATCGAACATAAATGGGTCAAAATTTCCATTGGGTCAAAAAAAAACAATCTGATTGCACGAATATGATATCACGGCCCTAGAATGGCCAGCGCAATCCCCAGATTTAAATCTCATTGAGCGTGCTTGAGATATGCTCCAAAGAAGAGCTCAGAGGGATTTTCCTGAAAATCGGGTTAAAGAAGAACTACTTTTTGTGCATCCAAGTAGGACTTGGGATAATATTCCTCAACAGGATATTGACAACCTCATTCTGAGTACGCCCAACCGATGCAGATGCTATTAACACAAATTATTAACTCTTAAATAATAGCCGCCCTTAAAAGATTTTACTTTTCTTTATTTTTTAATTTAAAAATTAAACTTTCATGATGTAGTATTTTATTATCACACTTGCGTTATTTTTCTGTCTTAAGAAAATATTGACATACTCTTTGGAATTCATGTGTTGTTAAAATATCCCTATACCGTGCTGATGAGCCTAACTGCAGCTATATTATGGTTGTAGAACGAATGGGTCGGCTCGACCGGGGTAGGACTACGCTCTCACAGAATATCAGCGAAAAATAGCAGCTTAATGCTGCTATGTTTCTTATGGTGAGTATAGAGAACCGGAGACCCTTTTTACTGGAAACGAGGCATTCCATCTCAGTCCTTAGGGTTGACAACGCATCTGCATTCTGATTATGTCTATTGGCCACAGCATTCACTTACCACGAGGTGGTCTATGTGCTTGTTTTGTCACCCTTATTCTATAAAATAAATCCGGCTAGTATATCGCGGAATCTTAGGTTCGCATCCCAGTTGGAGCTAACATTTTGTGTAAACACACAAATTGCTAGTTTTTGGGTCTAGTCGTGTAGTGATTGTCCCCATGTCTCTATTACTACGTCCTAACTTACCTCTAGTCTTATCACTATTATGCTCTAATTGTAGTGGCTAACTATTTGAATACGGCGCTACACGGACGTGGGTTTGAATTCCGCACGGAGCAAGTGTTAGTTTGATCTACCGACAATTGTTTCGGGCTTGGATGTTTGCCCATGTGCAATATATGTACGCCTGCACGATACTGAAAGAAATGCTAGTGTTATCCTAACGAATAAATATTAGGGAAAAAGGAAAGAAAACAAGTAATATGTAACATTTCAACAAGGGTT
Source organism: Parnassius orleans (assembly GCA_029286625.1). Classification (NCBI taxonomy): domain Eukaryota; kingdom Metazoa; phylum Arthropoda; class Insecta; order Lepidoptera; family Papilionidae; genus Parnassius; species Parnassius orleans. The sequence goes on from JAGSMP010000032.1 coordinate 3,083,124, forward strand.
AATTAATTAATGTATTTGGTATTGGTTCACATAAAAATTAGAAAATTAGAAGAATAAAGAAGTGCAAGGGTTCTTTTTCATTAAAGTAAAAATTTGTCCTATTGGTGTCATTGAATTTACTACTTCCTTTTAACATTGCAAACAGCCAATGAGATACCATTCAAATACTTCCTTTGTGTACGTTATAACATTCAATGAATGACAAAGTTCGAAAAAGTCCTTAGAAAGTTAAGAGTTCAGCTTATCATGGCTCACCAAAGCAGTAAGCCCTTAATCATACTCCTGCAAGCTTTGATCAACGTTAAAAGAAGCTGGAAAATGAATGGTAAAGTTATAAATTATTTTTCTCTTGAATTTTAAGTTGCTACGTATTCAAGATATGAGTATTAGCGTAATTAGGTTGGTGCTGGTAGGGTATATAGGTTGGTGGTGTAGGTTGCACGTAGGACGTGTCACGAAATGAAAGACACTTAATAAATAAGATACTTATAAAACTAATGATTCTAAATGTGGAAAATTACAGTACATCAGTTATAATAAATGTTAGTTATAACAAGAGGTAACCATTAATAAAATTTACTTTTTAAGAGAAATTAAATCATACATCAAAATTGAGAACACTACGTGCAGATACTCGCGTATTGATAAACGTAATGCAATCGAGAGTTTGTTCAGAGTGGGTGAAATTTGCATAGTACTTGAAAAGTCTGCGATTCCTTATATTAACTGCTTAATACTGGTAAATGTATTAATATTTATAAGAGACATTTTAGAAGTCTATTTCCATTCGAAGTAAAAACAACTGAGTGTAAAATTGAATTTAAACTGTTACTAAATTGTCGATGAGATTGCTTCTGAGACACAATTTTTATAATTTCAATATTTTCAAAATTTATTTCATTTTAAGCTATCTATTTTTAATATAAATTTTCCAATGGAAACTTTTCCCGTGGTAAAAAGTCACTACTGCCTATTAAGGTCCACTGCTGATCATAGGCTTACCCCATAGATTGCCTCATAGGGTTAATATTTGCCATAGTTGCCACGCTTGGCAAGCGGGTTGGCAAACGCAGTTTTTTATTTTTAATCGTTATTAGGAAGACGCTGCTGCCTATCTCTTGATTTGTTTCCTTCTGTCACCTCTTACGACACCCACGAGATCATATGGGAAGTAGCCGCCACTGTGCGATCGCAATATTAGAAACTCATAATTCAGACTTACTATAAAATTACACATTACATTTTATAGTATTTATTTCAAATAAATTGCATATTAAAACAATGCAAAGAGGAATAATAGTTATATGCTCTACAAAACAGTAACGCCACTCGTAATTTGATACAGCGATACAGCTTTTTTCAACATTTTATACTCTGATATTTTTAATTAACTTGACACGAATATGTTCAAATAATATTTAAAAAAACTATTGGTAAATCCAATTGTGCATGCCTTAAGCGCATTAAAAAAATTAGATATAACATGATTATACCTAAATTTTTTAAAGTATCTAGTTTAAATACACACAAGTTTTCACTAATAACTTTCTTACTATACTTCCAATTTTCCGATAATATTATGTCAAACTTCAATTAAAAAAAAGTATGGAAAATCCAAAAGTGCACGACTCATAATGCTCATATGATAGTGAAAAAAAAAGTAAATTGTAGTTCTATTCGTCAAAGAGTTCCAGTAGCAGTCACCGAAGTACACCTTCAAGTCACTCCGTCAAGTCCGGAGGTAAGGTCTATTCATAACTAACAAAACGAGCCCAAACTCGGCACATCTAGTTCTCCTCGTCGAGGAGTTTCTGTAGCAGTCATCGAAGTACACCTTCAGATCATTCTTTCAAGTCCGGAGGTAAGGTCTCATCATAACTAATAAAACGAGGCCAAACTCGGTACACCTAGTTCTACTCTTCGAGGAGCTCAGTAGCATTCATCGAAGTACACTTTCAGGTCACTCTATCAAGTCCAAAGGCAGAGAATGTTGACTGCGCCCTAGGCTAGTCTAACACCTAATCGGCACCCCTCTAGGGGCCATATTATATCTATTATAAACCGCTGTAAACAAACGGCCCGGAGTAAAATGTACTCTGTGGCACGGAGTGAGGCAAACTGTATTTAGTAAAATAAATTAATACAAGGCTGCTCAAAACACCGAAAATTTCGCTATTCTCAGCCGATTTTTTTTTTATTATAACTAAACAAAACAAAATGAAACTGCCATTTACATTCTATGGCTTCCCACATGATAGATGAAGAGTTTAAAAAATAGATTGAGTTGAACAATTGATATTTTCAAAAGTTATCGTATTTATCCCTCCATGCGGACTTGATAAATCTACACCTTATGCCACTAAAACCGCTTTTTTATGTAAAAATAGCAATTGATCGATTTAAAAATAAAATAATAAGTTCAACAATCATTCATCTTTCTGAAAATATGCTTTTTATATCCTTTATATGTTCAATATGATTGTTATATACGATTTCATGCGACAAAACGTTGGAATCTTGATTTTTAGGCGCTAGTAGATAATACCTTTAGCTTTGCGCTTAAGGCATGCAATATATACGCACTGACTGAAAAAGAAGCCACTGAATACAAGGTAAAATTGAAAAGAATAGTTCAATATTTTTTTAATCATACTGAGGTACGGATTCTATATCCTATTGTTAATGCTTGTATACAGGAAAATTAAAAACCAGGTAAACGATACCCCTAGTTTACATCTTTCTTGACCAGTATATGTACGTATATGTGTATAAGTGCTTATTTGTGTACAGTGAGATTACCTATAATTTCTTCATAACATTTTTTTTCAATTGGTGACTGTCGCTAAAGAATCTCCCACTCCATTTCGTATTAAAAATATCAAGTCCCGTAATAGATAGCAGTATAACATATTATGTACATATGTAAATAGAATCGATATCTAAGAAGTAGCGTTAAAAGACGCAAACCTAGCTATGGCATGTTATTTTAATATATTTATTACCTTCCCTATTTGATATTATAACATTAGGTAACAGTCCACTAATCTGGTAATAATACTGCAATCAAATGTTTTTAATTAAATGTTTTAGAGCCAATAAAACACTGAGTGTCCTAACCGTCCAAATTAGAGCAGTTTAATTATTTCACAAATTAATTAACTTTGGGGCATATCAAGCAACGTTCGAAAAGTAGTCATGTCTTTGTCAGGTATAAGAAGAGCCGAATAAATGAGCAGGGAGCGTAGGACATCTCGCAGTTTTAATTAAAATGCTTTCAAAATGAATTAAATAATTATTTAATACCTAAAGTATCTGTACGACCGAGCTTCGCTCGGGATTACACTTTTGTCTAGAATAACTTGCACTTAACGTACATAACGTAAAGAAAATCCGCCCACTTTGCAAAATTCGAACTTGCTCACACCGGCGTGGTAGACCTGCCTATATACTCTTGTTATTGAACTATTAAAAAGATAAACTTAGTGGTGGAATTACCAATCATACTACGCGGGCAAGTCAAATTTGTTGCTTTATTTGTGAAAACAATTTTTCAGAAATGAGACCTAGCTAGATCGATTTTTCGTTCCCGTATAATGTAAATTCCATCTAAATCGTTACAGCCGTTTTTAGGAACGCAATTACAAACAAATATAATTTAAAAATTTCTCGTATAATAATGTAGGATATATAGGTAGTATGTTTGATGAGAACTATACTCGGAATTTCTCTGCGTAATAGAATACGTACTCGTAACAAGGATATTCGCTAGAAAGTACCGTGTTTTATGTCAGTAATTTGGCGAGTCCACTGCTGAATACATGGATGTCACGGATGACGATGACACGAATGACGAATAATCACATAAAGTTTAGCATAAATTGAATGACAGATTACTGACAGACAACGCGCAATGATTGTTTATTTTGTTTTTAAGTTTTATGGGGTACAGGACGATGAGGTGTTTCGTCATTGGCCATAAGTTCTATTACATATTAAAATGCATGTATTTTAAAGGTTTCTATGTAAAAATAATAAAAGTTATATGTAAATATTAATTTATGTACTAAATCTAAACGATTAATTTAAAACAATTTTATTCAAAGTGACCACTGTGTGAGAGAGTGAATAACGCACTATAACCATGGGTAATTTAGCCACTGCTACTTCTAAAAATTTCTTGAGAGGGACAATGGTCGGAGTAACATGTTGAGCAGGCCATGTTGTCTAGGACTAACCAGAATTTGAGTTTAACGGGTTTTGATCTGGACTAGACGAGGGCTGGTCTTCAACTCTTATAAAGTCTGAAACATTGTTCTCGAGCCAGGTTTGATATGTTCGTGTCTTGTAATCAGAAGCAGAAAGTCCACCGATTTAAAAAAAGTGTACCTCTAAGAGGCTTCACAACATGCTCCAAGACACTCTTGATAAAGTTTGGCCGAAGTCAATTATAGTTTCAGACAAAGTATTACAAAAATGGAGCTTCGTGACCTCTTGGAAAGAGATTATTGCAGTATGATGACCACGCTAAACTTTTCCATCAAGTTACTAGGCTTTTTAAGAGCTATTAGCTCTTTAATGGTAATTTATTCATTTATGTCTTCCACAGATCAAGGTAGCCATCATTTTGTCCACTTTCTTAAGCTGCACGGACTGATTTACGGCATGTCCAATGATACAGGAGAAGAAAATAGCTATGGCTATATGGCTGATACTGAAGAAGAAAATAGAATAAGATAAGATTTCATTACAACATTAAATATTTTGTTAAAGCAAAATTCTAAAGTCAATGTAAAATTAATTACATTTTTGAATAAACTATTCAGAGAATTTCATTTAATCCAACCTAAATCTATTTTTAGAACTTGATATACTGTTTCATAATCTATATTATATTAGATTGGGATATTACGTAAAATAAAATATTCCTAGATAAATTGACTACTGAAACTTTACAAACTCATTTTCTTTTATATAATAAGGATGACAAAATCTTTTTCATCTATTATTCTTTCCTGATAGTAAGTAGATGTTGTGGTCCATAGAAATCTACACCTATTATTTCCTACATCTATTATTTGTTGTCAGCCCTCAGGACTAAAATGGGATGCCTCGTTTCCAATAAAAAGGGTCTCCGTATCTCTACGCTAGTATTGATTCGTGCTACAATCATAATATAGCTGCGGCATGACTTTACCAGGTGATAATAAGTAATATTAGAAACTGCAGTTGAGTCTACTGAACCACTCATGGTACAAACATTTAAGCTTATTTGTAGTGGTGAATGGAAATATTAGCAATGTTTAAAAAAATTGATAGAATTTTTAAGCAGTATTAGCTTAAAACATTAAAATTTACACAAAGTTAAAAATTATAGTCCAGCACGGTGCCAGGTAATCGCAGTGCAGCTATTTTATTCATATTAAATATTTATGAAAGTTTGTAATATAGAAATTAATATTCTAGCTTAAGTTAACTTGGGTTAATTGCACAACTTGACCGCCGGCGGTTTGCTATGCAAAATAATTGTTTGAGGTGGATTTTCATACGAGAAATTGTGCGCTGAGTTTGTATCAAATGTGTGCGCATAATAGCGATGGGTCGTTTTTTCCGTTAACGAAACGTTAACGCTGATTTACGTTTGTCAACTAGTTAATCAGCTAGTTGAATTCGTCAACGAGTTAACGTACTACTGATGTCAACTTGCAACGTAAACCGTTAATTTATTGAACGGTTTTAATTCAACGCTACGACGTTCAATTTTAGAAACAATTTGATCAATGTATGTATTGGGAAAACGTTTGATTGATGGTTCTACTTAGATGACCTTCCCTTCATACTTCTTCTTTAGGCTTAGGACTGATTGAATACAATAAGCTATAAACCATATTCTACTCAGGTGTATTTAAAAGATCATCTGATTCTATGTGCACAAATCAATTATTATTTACAATTTTTGTTTTAGTTTTGTTTTTTTTTAAATATTTTTTTGTGTTTTTTTTTATTTTTTCGAAATGCAGCCAAAATTCACTATTACCCCAGTACGTCCCGACATTTTCAATTTTGCACCTTAAGTAGTCCTATTTTATGTAAATATACACAATTATATTAACACAAAGTAATTTACACTGATACTATAAACATTAACTAAAAAGTCTAAACTCTAAACATTTACGATAAGCCGAAAAATAACTTTTGACCTTCCGCGAAACTTGTCACAAACTGTCAATCAAAAAATTAAAGAAAGCGAACTTCATATCGTCGTATAATAAGTAAACAAACTAGTATTAACCTATTTCTCTCGGACGGCACGAGCGGGGCGCGCCATTCCACCAATATCGCATAAGTACTATTCTTAAAATAAATATTTCGAAAATAAACTCTTTTGTAGGTTACTTAGAGTTCAAATGTGTTCAAATTGTTTGACTTGACCGTCGCTCGCAATCTATGACGTTATTTTCAACGTAAGTTTTTTAATTTGCTCAGTTCGTTGCATTAAAGAGACGCACGAGTTAAATTCATAAACGTCGTTGACGAATTCAACTAGTTGATTCATAAACGGTAAACGTTAATACGTTGACAGGAGATCAACGGTTGGTTCAACTAATTCGTTGATTCAACGCTCATTAGCGATGAGCGTTGGGCGCATGAGAACTAATGTGATAATTAAATCTTATGTTATCCTCTTAGATGCCTTGATATATTATCGTTATCGACTATCTGCTGGGTTAAGCTGCCGTCAAAATCTCAGAAAACAACACAATGTGACGCATTAACATACACATTGTGAAGAAGTCTTTACATACCTATTTATATTTTTTAAGTGAAACTTCTATATCGACGTAGTGGAGAAATTTAGTACGGTATTAAAAATCAAAAACGTCACATGTTACGTTTTCTTGTAATGTTACACCGTCGGGGCTGCATGAGAATACTATTATTTAACCTAATTATGTAAAATATAAAATAAAAGATGAATGATATGTCGTAAAGAAGTTTAACTTTGTACATGTGTACACAATTACACGCACAATTTTTTATAATCTATAACATTGTACATTGTATTACATCGTTTCATATATTCTTTTTGGCCGAAGACCTTGTAACAGACGACACAAGAAATAAAAAAGACTTATTGTACCAAAAGTATTACATGATCTCGCAATAAACAGAAAAATATCGATGAAATTTAGTTGCCAACACAAAATTAAATACCTACGTAATAGAAAATCCGTTATTAACAAGCTATGCCCTTGATTTTATACTTTTCATCATACATACATATTATAATCGTTAGCTTTAGAGTTGCGGTTAGTTGATCGGATCATCGCTATGTGCCACAAAATATGCGTACCATTTTTAAAATAAAAAACTATGCACAGACTTGTGAGGATTAAAAAAATGACAATAAGCAAGTAGCATACAAGTATGTTTAGCATTGGGTAGTGAGTGTAGTTATTATAAAGTTATTACATCTATAAATTTTAATTGTCGTATTTATACATCTATACATATCTCTATGTATAAAAATGAATTGCTGGCCGTTAGTTTCGCTAAAACTCGAAACCGACTCGATTCACAATTGGACCCGGCAGGTGGAGTTGTTGTCGAGATCTAGAAATCACCCGAGCGAAACCGGGGCAGATTACTAGTAATAAATAAAATCGAAGAGTCAAGAGGCTATCTCTAATATCAAAATAATTGCATTTTATTGAGCTGAGGTGTTTTTTGCATGCCTAACCTTAGATCTAAGACATGCATAACCATTTTTAAATTTTTTGTCAATCTGTGGCTGTCTGTCTGGGCTAATCTTCGGAATTACTGAACCGATTGCAATGAAACTTCACGAACAAATAGAAAGCAATACTAACAGAGATCTTTGTTATATTTTATCCGAAAAACTTGGGACATTTTTGAGAAAACTAAAAACTGATAAAATAAATAGTCTTTGATGATTATTATGCCACATAATTAGATCCTGCCCAGACGAAGCCGGACGGGCCGCTAGTTTCTAAATGAAATTGCATTAGCGTCATTGATTTCATTACCTAATTAATATCGGTATCTCAATATAAAGTTTGTTCATAGTTGTTTTCGATTATTTGGCCAAAAAAGACGTATTTAAAGATGTAGATTTATGAAAGTAGTAATTCGGGAGTTAAGGAACATTCTTTCAACTCAAGCTTAAATTACAACTTTTATATTGTTTAGTGTAGTGGTGGCATCAGGGAACCCATATCATTCATTGGCTGTCGCAAGAGGTAACTGAGGAAAACTGAACAGGAGATGGGCAGAAGTATCTACCAGATAAAAACTTAAAATAATTAATAACTGCTGTTGCCGATCAGCCTACTAAGCGTGCCAGCTATGGCAAATATCCCCCCTAATAGATAATCTATGGGGGAGGCCTATGATTTTTTTATAGGATAGGGTGACAAACTAGCACACAGTCCACCTGATGGTAAGTGGTTGCTGTGACCCATAGACATCCTCATTTATCCTCAATAAAGAGTCAAAATGCAGATGCGTCGTCACCCGTGAGGACTAAGATGGAATGCCTCTTTTCCAGTAAAACGGGTCTCCGGTTCTCTACACTCACCATATGAAACACAGCAGTGTCAAGCTGCCATTTTACGCTGGTATTCTGTGAGAGCGTGGTCCTTCCACGGTCGAACCGACCCATTCGTGCTACAACTATACTACTAATATAGCTGCAGCATGGCTCTACCACGTAAAATGTTTAGCAGATGGACTCTGTAATGATGATGATAATATTTCTTTATAAATTTCACGTCAAAGACAGTTGCATTTATGAAGAAGGTTGCCGTTATGCAGCTCTAGATTTAGATCTAGATATACATGTTCATTAAGTGGGGATATTGTTTTGTGTTACAAAATTAACGATACTGATCTAAATAATTGGCATAGTTTGACTGGTGTTATAATCCTTCGTGGTTAAAAGTAATAAGTAAACGTATAGCATTTGAAATATTTTTAACTAGGTACCTAAATCAAGAGCTCTCAAAAATATTTTCCAAACTATTCTTACTCAAGCAAACACTTACGCCGAGGAAGCTTTCTCAATACAACTACACACACTCATCCCACAAGGATGGGCAACTTTTTATTTTGATTTAGAGTTTGTGCCAGGGTTGTTTATTTATGAAATAACATATTTATATTATTTGTTTATTAATATTATTTTTAGTCAAATCACTGATAGTGATATTAAGAAAAGCATTGTTGAGGTCAATTCTGAGGCCAATGGTACAGACAGCATTAGTCGTAAAATGATCATTCCTATTATCGATATCTTGACTCCTGTTATAAAATCTATCTTTAATTACTATTTTTCGTCCGGAAATTATCCCTTTTCCTGGAAAGAAACTCAGATTACTCCTATATCCGAAAAAGCAAATCCCTCCAGTTTCTCTGATTACCGCCTTATATCCATAATTCCATTCCTTTCAAAAGTTTTTGAGCTTATAGTTCATCGACAATTGAACCTCTACTTATATAGATGGAGTCTTTTCAATCCTTTCCAATCCGGTTTCCGTGCTGTTCATAGTACGACTACTGCCTTAGTTAAAATTACCGAGGATATTCGTCTTGGTATGGATAAACAGCACGTAACAGTGTTGACCTTACTTGACTCAACAATGTCGATTTTAACATATCTTCTGAAATTATTGACTGGTTTCATAGTTACTTGTTTAGTCACCGGCAACGGACACGTGTTGATGATTCGTTCTCAAACTGGTGTACGATCTATGCCGGTGTACCGCAAGGTGGCGTGTTGTCTCCTCTCCTCTTTTCAGTCTTCATAAGTTCAATTACGCTCCATTTATCTTATCGCTACCACCTGTATGCAGATGATCTCCAAGTATATGTGCATGCCAAATTGGTGGATTTACCCAAAACTATAGGTTTATTAAATATAGATTTTACTTAATTGTGGATTGGAGTAAGTCATATGGTCTTAAAGTAAATCCATCAAAAACAAAAATCAATAATAATAGACAGTCAAAAATTGGTTACTCTTATAGATTTTCCTACTCTACCTGGTTTTATTTTATAGAATAAGGGTGACAAACGGGCACACAGTCCACCTGATGGTAAGTGGATGCTGTGGCCCGTAGACATCTACATCTATCCTCGATTAAGAATCAAAATGCAGATGGGTTGCTACCCCTGAGGACTAACTCTAAATAGACTCTAAATAGAGAATCTTTAACTCGAAATAGAGGATCTCTAATAGAGAATCTTTAACTCTAAATAGAGGCTGTAGTGGATGCATTTTTTTATAGAATATGGGTGACAAACGAGCTCACAGTACACCTGATGGTAAGTGGATCCAGTGGCCCATAGACATCTACATTCATCCTCAATTAAGGACTAAGATAGAATATCTTTATCCAGTTAAAACGATCTCAGGTTCTCTACGCTTACCATACGGAACACAGCAACAATAAGCCAGGTTTAAAAAAAATGAATTTATAACCAATAGGAAATTGGCAACGAGGCCAGACTGAATCACATCCATAAATTTTTCTTATAAAATCTCTCAAAGTATAAAATTAACCTGAAAGCTTTTACCCACCTAAACAGTACGTTATTATAAGTAACGTACTTAATGGCAGATACGTCGCAAAGCATTTCACAAAGCTAGCTCCATAAGAGCGTGAATCTTAATACATAATTTAAGCGAGCAATTCTTGTATTTATGTACCTATATTACGAACATAAATACAAGAAGTAGTACCTATAAATTATATAGTTAGTTAGTTGTACATATATTAAGTGACATATATTTAAAGTTTTTGTATATGTTAAGATTTGGATGAAATAAATTATATTTTAGTTAATGTTTTTTTTAACGCCGTATGAAGCGCGTTCGTCCGGGTACTTTAGCTTATTGACAAATATTATCAAATTTTATTAGAATCAACTGAGAACATAAATTGCTTGAATATATTTTTAATATTCGGTTAGTGGTAATAACATTGTGGAATTTTTATAACATTAAAAATCCAAATGAGACAACAGTCAACTTGATGGTAAGTGGAAGATCATAGATATCTACTAGTATTAACCAACTTCAAACAAAGTACCTCTACTTCTGACGATTAAGGTCGCATTCCACAATGCCCGTTTTTATATTGATTCTACGTATTATTCGCATTGGAATACAACAGTAAATGCAATGATGCTTAGCGAAAGAAATAGGAAAGAGTGTACTTCGTACCCAAAGCCATTGCTAGTTAGAAAAGGCTAAAATACATATCTACACTTTATATAATGTTACTTTTGTTGTTGAGGTAAATAAAATAAATAAAAAAAGACTAAAGGCTAAGCTATTTAAAGTTGATTTCTTATATTTACGCGAACACTACACATTGAATAAAACTACTTTTACGGATTATATCGCGTTTAATTAACTTATTTTATTAATTCCCGACGTTTCGGGTGCTTTACAGCACCCATGGTCACGGGAGACTGAGGTGATTTACGTCCCAATGTCAAAGTTAATACGGAGTACCTTCAGCTTTTTTAATTATTAATTTTGGTCCGATCTACGCAGAATGAACTAACTGTGTCTTGAAATCTTGCAGTGGTATGCTTGGGTTTAGTTTTAATTTTATTAATTACAGGATCCCAAGCAGGTGGTAGTACCAGCCTCCTCTCTATTGAAATTAGGATGTTTTTAATTTCAATAGCCTCACGTATCATCCTTGGCAGGAATCGATGTTCTTTCGCGAGAATCTGTGGTTTATCAAATCTAATGTAATGGCGGGGGCCGTCTAGAATATGATCACAAACTGCAGACTTCCCGGGACGTTGGTGCTTCACGTCAGCTATGTCTTCTTTTACGCGGGTTTTAATAGATCTTTTGTTTGCCCTATATATGAGAGACCACATTCACAATCAAGCTTGTACACTCCTGCATCTTGTAGAGGAATATTGCACTTGACGGATGGTAAGAACTGACTAATCTTCTTCGGCGGCTTGAAGAATGTTCTTATAGAAGCTCGCTTCAAGATGTAGCCAATCTTGTCTGTGACACCTCTGACATATGGTAGTACAGCAGGCACACGCTCGACTGTGGCCGGCTTCACTCGGTCACTGTGACGTAGGCGCGGGACCCGAAGCTTGTTGTCGTGCAGAACCTGCTTGACGTGCTGAAGCTCGGCGGCCAGGTGTTTGCTGTCACAGATCCTCGTGCTCTCTGTAACAAAGATTTGCCCACGGTAGCCAACTGTGAAGGATGATGGTGGGATTCACCATTTAAATATCTGTTTGTATGGGTCTTTTTCTATACACGGTGTGACCTATGGTGTTGTTAGGATTTCGAATGACTAATACATCTAGGAAAGCTAAAGAATTATTTGCCTCTAACTCCATAGTAAATTGAATTTTAGAGTTTATGGTTCTAAACTCTAAAATTCAATCTATTAAAACCCGCGTAAAAGAACACATAGCTGACGTGAAGCACCAACGTTCCGGGAAGTCTGCAGTTTGTTATCATATCCCAGACGGCCCCCGCCATTACATTAGATTTGATAAACCACAGATTCTCGCGAAAGAACATCGATTCCTGCCAAGGATGATACGTGAGGCTATTGTAATTAAAAAACATCCTAATTTCAATAGAGAGGGAGGCTGGGTACTACCACCTGCTTGGGATCCTGTAATTAATAAAATTAAAACTAAACCCAAGCATACCACTGCAAGACTTCAAGACACAGTTAGTTCATTCTGCGTAGATCGGACCAAAATTAATAATTAAAAAAGCTGAAGGTACTCCGTATTAACTTTGACATTGGGACGTAAATCACCTCAGTCTCCCGTGACCATGGGTGGTGTAAAGCACCCGAAACGTCGGGAATTAATAAAATAAGTTAATTAAACGCGATATAATCCGTAAAAGTAGTTTTATTCTATTTAAAGTTATCGACGACGATTTCGACGATTTCAATTACGATGAAAAATTTTAACTATTAGAAATTGGTTGGAATTACATAATAAAAATTTTCAACATGGTAGAACCATGCTGCAGCTATATTAGGAGTATAGTTGTAGCACGAATGGGTCGGCTCGACCGGGGAAGGACCACGCTCGTATGCTGAGTGTAGAGAACCGGAGACCCTTTATACTGGAAATGAGGCATTCCATCTTAGTCCTCACGTGTGACAACGCATCTGCATTTTGTTTGATGTAGATGTCTATGGGCCGCAGCAACCACTTACCATCAGGTGGACTGTGTGCTCGTTTTTCACCCTTATCCTATAAAAAAAAATTAAGTAGGCTCCCACTCGTCTTCAACTTCCTGGACCAGATCTAGTGCTCATGCTCAAACTGTACCTATAACCTATAATCTATATAAAAATGTTTTAATTAGTAACAGTATAATTATAGCTATGAGCTATGAGCTGTAATAATAGCGGCCACTACCAATCTCATCAAATACGACATTCTATCTTTTTACTTATTTCTGACGCCAATAGCACGGCTTTCAGTAATCAAAGTAAACCGAAAAATAGTTTGATTAAAGATTGAAATTTGTTACAAAAAATTGCGGTGAATGTTTTCTTTAAAGTTAAAATTTTCCTTAGGATTTTTTTAAAGCAGTAATGGAAAATATGGATGGTGTATGATCTCTTAGGTCTCCACCACCCGCCAAGGCCATTGTTCTGTAGTAATAGCTTATGAAAGAGGGAGATAGAGAGGGAGAGAAAGATATATTTTCATAAAGAATTAGTAAATATGACCGTAGTAGAAGCCGATTTTGATGAGGTCGGTACTAGGCGCTGTTACCGTTACTAATTATACCTCACATTCTTATGGGTTAACTTATATTTGTGTTTTTCTAAAAACTATAATAAAAAAAACTAGAAGTAGTAAATTAATTATCATACAGTCCTACTCCCCGTGGTATCGTGCTAAGAACGCTGGCTGCGTTTCCCCGCTGAATGGCTATACTTAGCCTTTGAGCGAGAAAAGAAGCAGCCCTCGTATCACCAGCAGCAACGACCAGTCGCGGATAGAGTTCTTTTAGGAACATTACCGCACGTGGACCCCACGGACCGATAGTCTCTACAGCAAATGGCACAAATATGTAGTCATCTCTCAGAGACTCATATTTGCGCCACTTACTCAGGTCAGCTGCCTCTGATGCCACCCCGGCTCTAAACAAGGTACCCTTGAGATGAGAGCCCGCCAAAGTGTCTACGCAAGTAGCACCCCACACTAGGGCTTTACATCTCTCCCAAGGGACCAATTTCATACTGTCTCTAAATATTCCACAAGGCTCTAAAACCGAGGGAATATTTATAGAGACAAGAGCCCTTCGGATAACATCGTTCAAAGAACCGTGCCGTGGAAACCTACCAGCACTTTTCTTACATGAAAGTCCGTTGAGCCCAAACTTGTCGACACTGCTACCACAGGGGCACTGATGGGTTGACAAATTGCCGCTCCTAGTCGGATTCCTACGGTATTATTTCTTACGGTATTATTCCTACGGTATACGGGATTTGTAATTTTTTTAAATAAGTATTTAAAAAAAATTACAAATGATTTTGAGCATCAGCATAAGCTGCAGATGAAATATCTTACAGCGCGACAGCGTAAATGATAATAAATTTTCAACCTTAAAACTGTTACTTTTGTTAACTTTATATATTACATTATATACATAAAATCGAAAAATATATGTAACTTATTAACCTTTTTACATAAAACTGTAACTTTTGTTAAAATCACAAAATGGGCGTCTTGTATGGTTATTTATTTATGATAAATTTACTGTGTCTTATGACGAAAGGAACAATCACCATGTAATTGTGTTCATTTGCCGCTCCTAAGAAAATTTACATTTTCAATACCTTTTTTAAGTTATATTATATATTTGAATTAAACATACTTAAACTTACTTAGTTGAATACAATGTAAATGGAATGTACAATGACGAGTAAGCATTCCATATTTTTATATGCTTTATTTTATATCTAACTTATTTATGAAATGTAAATCAGGTTCATTATCAGAAATTTATTTTCACTCATAGGGAATAATGGCAAAGAGGAAATTTTTGGTAAACGGTTAATTTATTTTTATTATATTAATGTAGTATAAAACGCGGTTCGCTAGTAATTTGTGTGACATAAATGTAAACCACATTGAAATGTTAATGAAACGGCTGATCTTTTAAATTATAATGTAATATTCTTTATGAAATTTTATTAATATTATTTTGTTACTTTTTTATAAATACTTGATTCATTCATTTTAACTAATTAGTAATAACAAAACATTTACTGAAAGCTGCTCTAAATAATACCTTTAAAATTAAGTATGTAGAATTTACTATTACGACTTTATTTGCTTCTAAACTCTCACACCGAGGATAGTTTGTCATGCAGATAGATGGAGAGAAAAATAGTACATAAATCGGTATGCAAGTATATGTAAATTTTGTGTGAGCATCATCCTTTTAATTATACTTACAACCTTACTTATTATTTTTTCTCTCTTTATAGTCGGATAAGAATTATTTCTTTCTGCCGCTACAAAGCAGTGCGTCCAGTGCTGTAGGTACTCCGTTTTTAATAATAAAAGATCCAGCTGCCAGTATAACTACAGTCTGTAAGGTATTCCACTATAAACCTGCTAGTTCCTCCAACATTATGAAAAATGTTGTTAGGAAATAGAAAAAAATATTGAAAATTAGATTAAATTTATTAATACTCTTTAGTGTAAACTAAGCTCAGATAGCCAATTTCTCATAATTTTCAATACGCTAATTTGCACACATTTAGTCTGACGGGGAGTGCCCAACGTCGATAGTGTACCAAACATAATTGGGATTTTGTCCGTTTAGGTAATAGGATTTAGTGACAAACCCACCAACTTTGGAAGAGCTATAATATCTCCTTTGCAGTTGAAAACTTTATAATATTATGTAGTTGATGAAATTAACCAGGAGGACACTATGAGCTGCTATAATACATGGCCAAAGTAGGTGATGTAGTGCCTCTGAGTTTCAATATACACATGTGTCACTAATCAGTTAACAATCGATAGCATTCAGTATTTAAAATGACCAAGTTCTTTAATCTAAGACTATCGTATTAAAAACTTTATTAGGAAACTTTCGTTATTATAATTACTGTTTAGTTTTTGGCGGGCTCTCCTTCATTTGACAGTTGTGAGTGTGGGCGTATTTTATTTATAAAACCACAAAAAGGTAAAATATTTTAAATATCTATATTTTGTAAATCGCAAGCGTCATGTGTGTAGTTTGTAAGCTGTTTAATCTGACGTGTCAATTTGAAATTCAACAGAGCATTGTGTGGACGCTGGACGGTGAGATAACGAGCTCATGCACGGCCTGCTTACTTGTTAGTAGGAACATAGCATAGTGCGGGATCGTATGCTTTCATATCGTATTTTACTTGAACTTCTAGCTCTGAAATTAGGTAAATATTAGTATTATTAGTAGTAAATATTACCGTTACCGTTACAGCCTATTAAAGTCTACTGTTGAACATAGGCCTTCTCCATTGATTGTTTCATAGGGGGTATAATTGCCATAGTTGCCACGCTTGGCAAGCGGGTTGGCAGCCGCAGTTTTTTTTATTCGTTATTAGTAGCTGCTGCCCACCTCCTCTGTCGCCTCTTATTATCGTAATTGCCTTAAATGGCTCACAATCAAACAGAAGTTTCATGTTAATAATGATTTCATGTTAATATGTTATATGCATAATACGGTATGTATGTATATGTATATATATTTGTGTATATTGTTTGTATGTATATGTAAAATTATTTATACATATATAAACGTGAGTATATATGTTAGTGATCATTAGGTAAGTTTACACCTGGCACAACAGCTCACCACGCTAAGGGTGGACTGGCAGAAAATGTTGACAGATATTATGTCCGCCCATTTTAAGATGTCACAATAAAGAATAAATAAATAAAAATAAATATAATAAATAAATAAATAAGAAGGCTGTTGCTTTATTCCTCCCTCTTCTCCTTCTCACGTAAAGTGCACCAGAACACTATGCGCGACTTCCTCTGCGATCTCTAAACCCACTTGTGAGACCTCCCCAAGTCTGGACATCTACATTGCAAAATGAGTAACTATACTAAATTACAAATCAATCGAGTGTATAGTTTTAGAGATCTCGTGATGAGTCAGTCAGTCAGTGGTGTTTAGCTTATATAATATATAAGCGAAATATACATTATATAAGCGATATATATTATATATACGCGAAATACCACTGACTGACTGACTCATCACGAGATTTCTAAAACTATACACCCGATTGACTTGAAATTTAGTATAATATATAGAAGATAGGTAGCGTTATTAATTGTTTCTGAATAGCCACAGTATGCGTACATGAACTCTCACGCCTGTTACCTAGAGAGTTAAGCAAAGTCTACGGACTTCCATTTGGCACGATCTGACACACTTTTTCCGCTCCTATTACATCCATTTAATATTTATGCATACATGTTCGGCGGTTAAGGGTACCCTAATTTGGCCCATTTTCAATATATCGCCGATTTGGTCGATAAACTTCCGTCTAGATCAAGATCATCCCGTGCCGGCTCGGCTATACTTAATTCTACAACATAAAATTTCCTTTGCCACTTTATCTTCGGAGTTAGCGGAGCTCTGAAAACCGGTACTTAAAGTCCTTCGGAAGCTCTCTAATTCGTTCTCCATGGCGGGACTACTCCGGAGCCGTGGAGCAGAAGTGCGTTGGTTGTTCTTCAAGAATGGCGACAAAACCCTTTTGAAGAAAAACAGACCAATTTCCTTACTGAGCCGCGTCTACGTGCTGTTTTCGAGAGTCATTACAAATCGTCTCAACAATTTCCTCGAACTTGTCTCGAAATTCAACAATTTCCAGCCTCCCGAACAAGGCGATTTCCGAAAAGGCTTTAGTACCATCAACCACATACATACCCTACGGTAAATTGTACATAATACCGAAGAGTACAATCTACCACTTTGTCTTGCATATGTACAGTCCTTTCAGCGGTGCCAAGTTGATTGTCGGTATATCGAAGTGCTGAAGTGTTTGTACAGTAGGGCTACGATGGCTATCCGAGAGTACAGAACCAGAGTACGAAACTGTCCAACTGCAAAGAGGTGTAAGACGGGTTGACGTTATAACACTGAATCTTCACCGCTGCATTCAAAGACGTTTTCAAGCTACTGGACTGGAAAAGATACGGTATTAACATCAATGGCGAGTACACCACTTTCCTTCGATTTGCTGACGATATAGTCCTTATGGAAGAATCGCTGGAGGACCTAAGCACTATGTTCAATGACCTCAATAGTGTCTCCCAACGGATAGGTCCGTGCTTTGTGACATTCCTTGGGGGAGTTATATTAGGGGAAAGCCTATGTTCAGCAGTGGACTTGTGAAGGGCTGTAATGATGATGATGATGATGATGATGACTTAACCTCGTCACAACGTCTTTATGTAAACTATACTTTCTTTTATGTCATAATCTCTACCTATCATTCAGATTCACTCCTAAAATACTTCTGAATAACCGCATCGCTACAGGATTATTTTCACTCTCATTCTTACTCTGCCTCTGGGATTAATAACACAACATTAAATAAAACTAGTTTTTACGGATTTTATCGCGTGTATTAACTTATCAGTTCGATGGCAGTATTTTAAATATTTTTTAATGAATGGTCTAAAAAGTAAGTATTTTTAACTTGACTGCGCTTTTGGTGATCAGCAAACTACGTATATACTAGTGTAATTTAATATTTAGAATCTTATGTTATTTCTAAATAAAAAATTCAAGAAAAGGTTCATTTTCTTATTTCACTGAGTAGGTCTACTAGTAGCTACTTACTACTTATCTACCTATGTATTACTTACCAGATGTAAAAATATAAGTAGCTTAGGTTTTTTTTAATTCTACACCACATTTAGAATATTTTCGAGCTTCCTTCACAAAGGTAATTTACGGTTGGCACTTTAAGGACAGCATTAATATTGCAAAAATATTTTTAAAGCATATTATTTGTTCGTTTTTGTAGTAACTAAAAATACGGTGCTTACGTTTGTTAATACAATTATTGAGTGATGCATAAATACGCAACACACGACACTTTGAAATAAACAAAGACTAAAAATTATATCATGCATATAATTGGTTTAAAATATCTAGTACAAAATTAACTTAACTGATGAGTCATAATACGAATTCCTATCTTTACTGGATTATTGAAAAGAAATTTCTCAGAAAACTGTTTTCAATTATCTGCGGGTCTGGTCAAAATTTACAGGAGTCCCTGTGAAAGAAAACTCTTGCGATGACAATATCAGCAAAGTTGGTTTCTTACAATATGATTTATTATGTTGCATATTATATAATAGTATTTGAAAATGTGAATTGATAGCTTCCTCCTTTTTAAGTCTGTTTAAAGTAAATTTTTACTTCTAATTTAAGTAAAATGATGTTCGGAAACAAATTACCACATTAATTCTTCGGCGGCTCTCTTAAAACTTGTTGAAAAATTCAGGAAAATCCTAAAGTACATGAAAGTATAAAAATGTTTGTAAACTCAAGGGTTATTTTTGATTCAGAATTGTTAAGGAATAGTAAGTTACCCCTCTCTCTCCCTCTCGTATATGTAATACGAGAGGAGAGATAATAAGGGAAGAAGTTATTGTGTTTAGAATTAAATACCGGATGTTTGTGAAACGCTCCCGAAAACGAAGACAGATGATAGTACTAAGAATACCTATGATGATGGGTCACAAAGAAATTCGATCCCGAGGAAAAAAAATCATCTTTTCACAACGTTTTGTTAACTTTATTCACGCTCCATCATGTTAGTACAGTTAAATGAAACGATATTTCATAAAATAAATCATGAAAAAACTTAAACATAAAACCAGCAGTGAAACATAAAAAAGAAAATCAGCTGACAATAGGGTCAACATCCTAGCGGGCGCCGAACTCTTATCTAGATCGGTACGAAACAATGCATTAGGTATACTACTCACTCTACCCTTCCCTTTCACACACACGCTGCCTCGTGTCGCCTCGCGCTGTGGGATTTACACATGCTTCAAGGACGTTACCTTGTGCGCATTTGTTTTAGCGGGATTGATTAATAATTTTAGTTTTTGAGACAGTTCCGTGTTGACTATCACGAGCGACAGTTCAATTGTTTTTGTTTATTAAATTATTGTCGTTATTACTTGTTATTTATTACTTAATGATATTGTTTTTGTTGTTACGTTTTGTGTTTTTTGTTTTGTTTTAATAATGCCTAACGCGTAGGTACGTTTATAGTGCTCGTGAATACGGCAACATGTTAATGTGCCTTGGAGAATCTCATAAGGCCACGGAGGATCGGTAAGCTGTTTCATACCTAATTTTTTTTAAATACCTTAGTACTGAACTGATCTGAATAGGTACATAACTGAATACATCAGAATAATAAACATACCTACACAATGGATAAAAAAGCATGACTCTAGCCTTGTTAACATTTTATTTAAGTATTTTTTTCATTAGCGGGGAATCGAACCAGTTATTTGGTTTATTTAACCTGTGAATTCGAATTAAAGTGGCTACGTGGAGACAAGCACAGTGGCAAAATAGTAGGTTAAGTAGATAAGTTAGGTATTTAGACAAGTGTTGTAAATTATTAGGTATTGTGGTACCATCGCTAGTTGCGAGCCGCGCGAATTCGGCGTTCGCGCGTACATTGACCCCTAGTCAGCTGATTGTAATTCAATAATTCCACTGCTGGTTTTATATTTAAGTATTCTCATTTTTTTTTATTTGAAATATTGTTTCATTTAACTGCACTAACATGATGGAGCGTGAATAAAGTTAATAAAACGTTGTGAAAAGATGATTTTTTTTCCTCGGAATTGAATTTCTTTGTGACCCATCATCATAGGTATCCTTAGTACTATCATCTATCTTCGTTTTCGGGAGCGTTTCAAAAATATAATAATAATAATAATAATAAGAAGCTTTAATAAGGCGTAGGGAAGTGACGACCCCATCGCCCGCTGACGTAACAGTTAAGTGACAAAACTGCTACGTCGGCGCAGTCAGTCAGCGCCTTGCCAAGAGGTGTGAGCGCCGTGCCTCGGCAGAAATGAGGGTGCTAATTTGGGCCCGTTTGTGCTTACGGCCAAATCATGAAACGGTGCCGGGTCTGGGCGTCTCCCGTTAATTGACGCCCACTTAATGGATGATGGAAGAAAATAGAACGCGCAGGGCCGCTGCCTGGGGTCGCCGGGGCGCGTCTGGAGCTGGCGCTGGACGCGACAGCATGCGGCCGCCAGCCGAGCGCGAGGTGCTGCACGACCACCCAGCAGCCCCTCGCATCCATCATCCCCACCAGATGGCTTGGTGTCGGCAGGGTCCTCTCGACTCGGCAAGCGGCACCCGCCGCTGGTGGAGTAGTGCGCCGCATGCGTTGGACAAAAATATGAACACAAACGCATTGCGGGCGTACTATAGGGCGAAGGAGGAAGAAACTGGAGGATAGCGTATCGGGCCCGGATGCATCGCTTTTTGCTGAGCTGGAGCCATCTGTTCCCGTCACAGAGCAAAACCTGGCAGACAGAGTTCGGTACATCTTACGCTCGAAAATATTTGATGATGCCGAACTCGAACGACTACGGCGTGAGGCTATTCCCTCATCGAATGAACCAGCTATAGTTGGGAATGCGGCCCTAAGGCCATAGACCAGCAACCACGTGGAAGCCGCCATGGATCTTCCCGCCTGGTTGATTCAGGCGATGATGGAATGGTCACCCATGAACTAGAACAGATGAGGAGTAAATTGAAGGAGGCGATTGTGGAAACGCGCTGTACGCCTCGAAAATTGACCGCGACTCCGCGCATAACCCTAAGCAAGCGGGATCGGGATGTCGTGACGGCCCTGAACCCACTGCTGGCAACCTTTTGAAACCAGCGGGACCTTTGCGATACGGACTCAATACTCTTTGGCGCCGCTTTAGCAGTATGCCGCATTGTTGGTGCAACTTCCCACGTCTGGACGTGCTACTGGGCAAAGTAGCACTATCCCAGCCTGGAGAAGAAGGATTGAGGACCGTATCGCAAAGGCAAGGGCCCTCATCGGCAGACTGATAAGCTTCAGGTCGGGCAATAATAGGCCGAGAATTGTGCGCACCGTCAGGATGGCGTTTGCTGGGACAAATATCAGTTTGTCCCAGCCGGATATAACGCAAAACTGACGGAGCGCATAGACGACCTGAAGCAGAGAATCGCTGCTTGGGGAAGCGGATTCGGCGATATACCGAGAGGTCGACACGGTTCAACCAGAATCGTCTCTTCCAGAGTGATCAGAAGAGGCTCTATAAATTATTGGAGCGGCCAATGGTACGTGGAACGGGCTCAGCACCGAATCAGGCCGACACTATCGCATTCTGGCGCGGCCTGTGGTCAGAGCCCGTAAACCACAGCGAGGGCCTTTGGACGGAAGTTGTGGCGAGTCAGTGTGCGAGTGTTACGCCCATGGACCCCGTCATCATAACGCCGGATGACGTAGCTGAGGCGGTCCGTAGGGCCCCGAACTGGAAAAGTCGGGCCTCGACGGACTGCATCACTACTGGCTGAAGGGGTTCGTGGTGTGTCACGCTGTGCTCGCCGACAGTTTCAAGAGGCTCTCGACCAAAAGTCGCTCCGAGCCTCTTCACTACTGGGATCACTCATTTGGTTCCTAAAGACCGGGATTCCACAGTCCGAGCAAATACCGCCCCATAACGTGTCTACCTACCATATACAAGACACTAACATCCATTTTGAGCGCGAGAATCACTCGTCACCTGAACGCAAATCAGGTGATGTCGCGCGCTCAAAATGGATGTCGGGGCGGTGGTCGTGGAACCAAGGAACCACTCCTCATTGACGCGGTCATTGGCAAGGTGGTTAAACGCAACCGTCGGAACCTCTCCGCCGCCTGGATAGACTACAAAAAGGCATTCGACTCGGTGCCTCATACATGGCTTAAGAGGGTCCTCGAGCTGTACAAGGTTGACTGTACAGTTCGAGACTTCCTCGGGCAGTGTATGGGGCAGTGGAGTACGATCCTGTCATCTAGGCGAGCGGTTGACGGCTGCGGAGAACCACATAAGGATAAGAAGGGGTATTTTCCAGGGCGATTGTCTGAGTCCAATCTGGTTCTGCCTCTCTCTGAACCCTCTCAGTACCTTACTGGAGGGTTCTGGGAGGGGATTTCAGCTTCGGGAAGGAGGTACAAAGTGACCCACCTTTTCTATATGGATGATCTCAAGTTATTCGCCTCCAGTCGCTCACATCTTGTGGAATTGCTAAACATCACTTGTGATTTTAGCAATTCTATTGGAATGGAGCTGGGGACGGATAAGTGTGCGGTCCTCCATGTCGAAAGGGTAGGGTTGCTAACTCTGAGGGCATAGACTTGTCTATGCCCATCAACATAAGGACCCTTTCCGAGGCTGAAACATACCGATACCTGGGTATGTCACAGAACATAGGTATCGATGAGGCGGATATGAACAGTCAGTTTGCGATGTGTTTTATGCACGCTTGACAAAAGTGCTCAACAGTCTTTTGTCGGGTGTGAATAAGACACACGCATATAACGGTTGGTCATGCCTGTCTCATATATACCTTCGGCATGCTCAGGTGGACTCAGACCGAACTGAACGCTCTGGATAGAAAAGTCCGCACTGTTATGACGTCACACAGAATGCATCACCCGAGATCGTCAGTAATGAGGCTGTACTTGCCGCGGAAACATGGTGGGCGCGGCTTTTTGAGCGCTCTCACCATGCATAATCGCGAAGTGTGCAGCCTGTAATTACTTTCAGGCGAGATCGGATGATCCATTCTACAGGGACGTCATTTCGTGTGATAAAGGGCTTACCTCTATCCTTAGCCAACGAGCAATGGCAAGACCCAGCAGTACAGTGCATTTCCGACCGGGAGACCGTATGGAAGGAGAAGGAGCTCCACGGGAGGTTCTACAAGGCTCTACATGAGCCTTTCGTAGACACAGGCGCCTCCCTCCACTGGCTACGTTTCAGTGACCTCTTTGGGGAAACCGAGGGTTTTGTCTGTGCGATACAGGATCAGGTTATTAAGACCAACAATTATCGGAGATACATCCTAAAGGATGGCGCCGTCGACATCTGTCGAGCTTGTCGCCATCCCGGCGAGTCACTTAGGCATGTCATCTCCGGTTGTTCGGCGCTTTCAACACTGAGTATTTGCACAGACATAACCTAGTAGCCAGGATTCTACACCAGGAGCTCGCTCTGAAATACGGTCTCGTGGATAGGAAAATGCCATATTATAAGTACTTGCCGGAAGCCGTGCTCGAAAATGACCGCGCCAGGCTCTACTGGGACCGGGCCATCATCACAGACAGGACTATTCTTGCGAATAAGCCTGATATTGTGCTGATGGACCGGGCACAGTCAAGGATATTTTTGGTCGATATTACCATTCCTTATGACGAGAACCTCGTGAGAGCCGAAACAGATAAGCTGACAAAATATCTAGACCTGGCTCACGAGGTGACCGACATGTGGGTGGTCTGCCGACCGAAATTATTCCTGTGGTCGTTTCTGCGAACGGCTAATCCCGGTCAGCCTCTCGGGTCATCTGAGGCGACTGGGACTCCGTGACGGACCGCTCCGTGCTCAAATGCAGAAGGCGGTGCTCCTCGACACCGCCCGCATCGTCCGCCGGTTTCTTTCCTTTCCCCTAACCCTCGGCCGTTTGGTCTCCTGCCGAGGGCTTCCATTTGGTTGGGTTTTATTTATTTATGTATTATTTGTGTTAGTATATTTAATATATATACATATATATTTATGTATTTTATTTACTATATTTTTTATATATTTATTCAGCCCAACCAAATGAGAATACTTTATAAATATCCCATAATAATAATAATAAACAGGAATTACTTACATGCTGCCTAAAACAAAAATTCACCTGAGCCTTCCTAATACCGACCAATTGCATGTCTACCCACAATTTACAAAATATTGACATCTGCAATTACAGCAATGGAACCGACTGACTTGTATAAATATTTAGGGTATGTGCAACTCAAAGGTCTTGATCACGTACGAATAAAAAGTTCACTAACTACGGAATACAAAAGAAGACTTAACGCCATTTGTAAAACGCAACTCTCAGGTAAACATCTCATCAAAGCCATAAACACCTTCGCCATCCCCGTATTAACGTACTCATTCGGAGTTATAAAATGGTCTAAAACTGACACAGAACAATTAGAGCGTACTACACGAACAACACTTACGAAACATAACAACCTTCACCCTAAATCCGCTATAGAGAGATTAACCATAAAACGGGAACATGGAGGGAGAGGCCTAATAGATATCCAGCACCTAAGGCGGAAACAAGTTGATCGACTAAAATCATTCTTCTACACAAAGTCCCGCACTAGTAATATACATAAAGCCATAGTAACAAATGATATTAACTACACTCCACTTAACCTAAGCAATCAAATAGAAACCCAAAACACCACCAATGATAACCAGCAGATACAAAAAATTGAAGATTGGAAGAGGAAAGTACTCCACGGTCGGTACCCTCAAGACTTAGAGCAATCTCACATAAATAAGTTAGCCTCAAATAAATGGCTGAAAATAGGCAACTTGTTTCCGGAAACCGAAGGATTCATAATAGCTATTCAAGACCAAATTATAAACACAAAAAACTACAGAAAATACATAATCAAAGATCCTACAGTAATTAATGACAAATGTCGCAAATGCCACATCCATCCAGAAACCATCCAACATATAACAGGCGCATGCACAGCTCTGACGCAGACCGACTACACCCACAGGCACAACCAGGTGGCCAATGTCATTCACCAAAAACTAGCACTCAAACACGCACTCATTAAAAATACCAACACTCCTTACTACAATTATACACCAAAATTACCTAGAAAATACCACACATAAGGTTTTTTACGACCGCGCCATTCTTACTGATAGGACAATCCATTATAACAGACCAGATATAATCCTACAAGATAAAATAAATAAAATTACTTACCTGATAGACATTGCAGTCCCTAACACACACAACATACAGAAGACAATCACAGAAAAAATTAGTAAGTACGCGGAGCTCAAAGATGAAGTGACTAGAATCTGGCGACAAGAAAAAGTATATGTAGTTCCTATAGTCCTCTCCACAACAGGCGTAATCCCAAATCATCTCCTCCATAGCTTAAAATTATTAGAACTACAAGAAACCCTCTATATTACACTGCAAAAAGCCGCTATATTGAATACATGCAGAATTGTCAGGAAATTCATGCAGATAGAAGAAAACGATATAGGACCTCATGAAAGTACATAAAAATACACACCACACGCTGCATTTGCTTTGGTTTCAGCCCGTAAATGTAGTTGAATTCCAGTCTAAGGACTGAGAAGTGAAAAACACTTTCCGAAAATAATAATAATATTATTATTATAATTAAATAAAACCCAACCAATGGAAGCCCTCGGCAGGGGAGACCAAACGGCCGAGGGTTGGGGAAAGGAAAGAAACCGGCGGACGATGCGGGCGGTGTCGAGGAGCACCGCCTTCTGCATTTGAGCACGGAGCGGTCCGTCACGGAGTCCCAGTCGCCTCAGATGACCCGAGAGGCTGACCGGGATTAGCCCGTTCGCAGAAACGACCACAGGAATAATTTCGGTCGGCAGACCACCCACATGTCGGTCACCTCGTGAGCCAGGTCTAGATATTTTGTCAGCTTATCTGTTTCGGCTCTCACGAGGTTCTCGTCATAAGGAATGGTAATATCGACCAAAATATCCTGATTGTGCCCGGTCCATCAGCACAATATCAGGCTTATTCGCAAGAATAGTCCTGTCTGTGATGATGGCCCGGTCCCAGTAGAGCCTGGCGCGGTCATTTTCGAGCACGGCTTCCGGCAAGTACTTATAATATGGCATTTTCCTATCCACGAGACCGTATTTCAGAGCGAGCTCCTGGTGTAGAATCCTGGCTACTAGGTTATGTCTGTGCAAATACTCAGTGTTAGAAAGCGCCGAACAACCGGAGATGACATGCCTAAGTGACTCGCCGGGATGGCGACAAGCTCGACAGATGTCGACGGCGCCATCCTTTAGGATGTATCTCCGATAATTGTTGGTCTTAATAACCTGATCCTGTATCGCACAGACAAAACCTCGGTTTCCCCAAAGAGGTCACCGAAACGTAGCCAGTGGAGGGAGGCGCCTGTGTCTACGAAAGGCTCATGTAGAGCCTTGTAGAACCTCCCGTGGAGCTCCTTCTCCTTCCATACGGTCTCCCGGTCGAAAATGCACTGTACTTCTGGGTCTTGCCATTGCTCGTTGGCTAAGGATAGAGGAGTAAGCCCTTTATCACACGAAATGACGTCCCTGTAGAATGGATCATCCGATCTCGCCTGAAAGTAATTACGGAGGCTGCACACTTCGCGATTATGCATGGTGAGAGCGCTCAAAAAGCCGCGCCCACCATGTTTCCGCGGCAAGTACAGCCTCATTACTGACGATCTCGGGTGATGCATTCTGTGTGACGTCATAACAGTGCGGACTTTTCTATCCAGAGCGTTCAGTTCGGTCTGAGTCCACCTGAGCATGCCGAAGGTATATATGAGGACAGGCATGACCCAACCGTTATATGCGTGTGTCTTATTCACACCCGACAAAAGACTGTTGAGCACTTTTGTCAACCGTGTATAAAACACATCGCAAACTGACTGTCACATACCCAGGTATCGGTATGTTTCAGCCTCGGAAAGGGTCCTTATGTTGATGGGCATAGACAAGTCCATGCCCTCAGAGTTAGCAATCCTACCCCTTTCGACATGGAGGACCGCACACTTATCCGTCCCCAGCTCCATTCCAATAGAATTGCTAAAATCACAAGTGATGTTTAGCAATTCCACAAGATGTGAGCGACTGGAGGCGAATAACTTGAGATCATCCATATAGAAAAGGTGGGTCACTTTTGTACCTCCTTTCCGAAGCTGAAATCCTCCCAGAACCCTCCAGTAAGGTACTGAGAGGGTTCAGAGAGGCAGAACCAGATTGGACTCAGACAATCGCCCTGGAAAATACCCTTCTTATCCTTATGTGGTTCTCCGCAGCCGTCAACCGCTCGCCTAGATGACAAAGGATCGTACTCCACTGCCCCATACACTGCCTGAGGAAGTCTCGAACTGTACAGTCAACCTTGTACAGCTCGAGGACCCTCTTAAGCCATGTATGAGGCACCGAGTCGAATGCCTTTTGTAGTCTATCCAGGCGGCGGAGAGGTTCCGACGGTTGCGTTTAACCACCTTGCCAATGACCGCGTCAATGAGGAGTGGTTCCTTGGTTCACGACCACCGCCCGACATCCATTTTGAGCGCGCGACATCACCTGATTTGCGTTCAGGTGACGAGTGATTCTCGCGCTCAAAATGGATGTTAGTGTCTTGTATATGGTAGGTAGACACGTTATGGGGCGGTATTTGCTCGGACTGTGGAATCCCGGTCTTTAGGAATCAAATGAGTGATCCCAGTAGTGAAGAGGCTCGGGAGCGACTTTTGGTCGAGAGCCTCTTGAAACTGTCGGGCGAGCACAGCGTGACACACCACGAACCCTTCAGCCAGTAGTGATGCAGTCCGTCGAGGCCCGGACTTTTCCAGTTCGGGGCCCTACGGACCGCCTCAGCTACGTCATTCGGCGTTATGATGACGGGGTCCATGGGCGTAACACTCGCACACTGACTCGCCACAACTTCCGTCCAAAGGCCCTCGCTGTGGTTTACGGGCTCTGACCACAGGCCGCGCCAGAATGCGATAGTGTCGGCCTGATTCGGTGCTGAGCCCGTTCCACGTACCATTGGCCGCTCCAATAATTTATAGAGCCTCTTCTGATCACTCTGGAAGAGACGATTCTGGTTGAACCGTGTCGACCTCTCGGTATATCGCCGAATCCGCTTCCCCCAAGCAGCGATTCTCTGCTTCAGGTCGTCTATGCGCTCCGTCAGTTTTTGCGTTATATCCGGCTGGGACAAATTGATATTTGTCCCAACAAACGCCATCCTGACGGTGCGCACAACTCGGCCTGTTATTGCCCGACCTGAAGCTTATCAGTCTGCCGATGAGGGCCTTGCCTTTGCGATACGGTCCTCAATCCTTCTTCTCCAGGCTGGGATAGTGCTACTTTGCCCAGTAGCACGTCCAGACGTGGGAAGTTTGGCACCAACAATGCGGCAAACTGCTAAAGCGGCGCCAAAGAGTATTGAATCCGTATCGCAAAGGTCCCGGCTGGTTTCCAAAAAGGTTGCCAGCAGTGGGTTCAGGGCCGTCACGACGTCCCGATTCCGCTTGCTTAGGGTTATGCGCGGGAGTCGCGGTCAA
Organism: Parnassius orleans; assembly: GCA_029286625.1. Classification (NCBI taxonomy): domain Eukaryota; kingdom Metazoa; phylum Arthropoda; class Insecta; order Lepidoptera; family Papilionidae; genus Parnassius; species Parnassius orleans. Next base: position 3,112,613 of record JAGSMP010000032.1, read on the forward strand.
TTTTCGAGAGGCGTACAGCGCGTTTCCACAATCGCCTCCTCCAATTTACTCCTCATCTGCTCTAGTTCATGGGTGACCATTCCATCATCGCCTGAATCAACCAGAGCGGGAAGATCCATGGCGGCTTCCACACGTGGCTGCTGGTCTATGGCCTTAGGAGCCGCATTCCCAGCTATAGCTGGTTCATTCGATGAGGGAATAGCCTCACGCCGTAGTCGTTCGAGTTCGGCATCATCAAATATTTTCGAGCGTAAGATGTACCGAACTCTGTCTGCCAGGTTTTGCTCTGTGACGGGAACAGACGGCTCCAGCTCAGCAAAAAAGCGATGCATCCGGGCCCGACGCTATCCCTCCAGTTTCTTCCTCCTTCGCCCTATAGTACGCCCGCAATGCGTTTGTGTTCATATTTTTTGTCCAACGCATGCGGCGCACTACTCCACCAGCGGCGGGTGCCGCTTGCCGAGTCCGAGAGGACCCTGCCGACACCAAGCCATCTGGTGGGGATGATGGATGCGAGGGGCTGCTGGGTGGTCGTGCAGCACCTCGCGCTCGGCTGGCGGCCCGCATGCTGTCGCGTCCAGCGCCAGCTCTAGACGCGCCCCGGCGACCCCCAGGCAGCGGCCCTATGCGCGTTTTATTTTCTTCCATCATCCATTAAGTGGGCGTCAATTAACGGGAGACGCCCAGACCCGGCACCGTTTCATGATTTGGCCGTAAGCACAAACGGGGCCAAATTAGCACCCTCATTTCTGCCGAGGCACGGCGCTCACCCCTCTTGGCAAGGCGCTGACTGACTGCGCCGACGTAGCAGTTTTGTCACTTAACTGTTACGTCAGCGGGCGATGGGGTCGTCACTTCCCTACGCCTATTTATTATTATTATTATTATTATTGGGAACGGTTACTAATGAAGTGAGATATAGAAATAAATGAGAATGGTTAAAGCCTCCTCACCGTATGTGTGGAAAATAATATTTTTGTGACGAACACTTTCTTTCGTTTTAAGAAGATTCACATGTATACATGGGAAAGACGTGGTGATAGAAGCATGATAGATTTCATAATTGTGGATGAAAAAATGAGGAGCTCAATGGTAGATACAAGGGTTTACCGGGGGTCCAACGTAGGGACGGATCATTACTTGGTCTTATGCCGAATTAATGGTCTATTCAGACGTTGGCGGCATCGGACATCTGTGTCTACCACTGCGTTATAGCGTATAAGAACAGAGAGGTTACATGATGAAGGTCCGAAAGAGAAGTTCAAATGTAGACTGAGAGAAAATATAAGTGGTATGGATGAATTGTGTATGAATGATTTAGACTTGGAGACTGTGTGGTATATTTTATATATATATTGGGTCTACTCGTAATGTCAAGAAAGGTTTGGTGGATGCAGCTACCGAAGTATGTGGTGTAAGTAAGAGAACGAATGAAAGGAACAATAACACTTTATGGTGGGATGATGAGGTACAGATGGAAGTAGAAGCAAAGAAGAGAGCATGGCTAGAATTACTAGCAACCAAGGCTAGTTATTCTAGCGGTATGAATGATGATATTGAAAGAAAAAATGCAGTCTTTAGACATCTAAATAAGAGAGTAAAAGAAGTAGTTGAAAGGAAAAAGCAAGAAATAACTGATAAGAATGATAGAAGAATATCGGATAACTTCCAGGCAAATATTAAAATGTTCTGGAAACTCGTAAGAACTGCCAGGGGACATTCAAAACAGCCGTGAATGAATGCTATACGAGACCAGAATGGCTGTATTCTGAATGACGAAGTGTCGAGTTTAAGGAGATAGAAGGAATACTTTGAAAGCGTGTTTATGAGTGATGAGACGTTTGAATTAAATGAAATAGAAATTCCGAAAGAAGAGGAAAGAGATAGAGAGATAGGTGTAGATGAAATAATGAAAGCAATGAAAAGTATGAAAGCAGGTAAGGCAGCCGGATATGATAGAGTATCACTCGAAATGCTAAGGGCTGGAGAGGGAGTGGTGGCAGACCTGCTGTACACCTTGTTTAATTTGTGTTAGGAACTTAAGCGGGTATCGGGAGACTGGTGCAAAGCCGTGATAGTCCCACTATATAAAGGAAAAGGATCACAGCAGGACTGTAAAAACTACCGTGGTATCAGCCTTCTTAGCATTGTGGGAAAACTGTATGCTAAGGTACTAATTGAAAGAGTTATGAAAGATACTGATGGAAAAATTTGGGATGTGCAAGCGGGATTTAGAAAGGGAATGGGATGTACGGATCAGGTCTTTTCCATGCTCATGATCGCGGAGAAATTTTTGGCCAAAAATAAAAAGGTTTATTTGTGCGTTCGTGGACTTGGAAAAGGCTTATGACAGAGTGGACAGGGATGTGTTATGGCAAACACTGAACTCATTTGGGTTGAGCGCTGGGTTGATACAGGCATTGAAGTCTCTGTATAGGGACTCCAGTGCTTGTGTCAGGATCAACGGGGCCTACTCGGACTGGTTTGGCATTCATAAAGGGGTCAGAAAGGTCTGTGTGGCTTCCCCGTGGCTGTTCAGCCTATTTATGGACAGTTGTTTGGAAAATTTGAAAGTTGAAGAATGCGGGTTAAGAATGGGTGAGTTAACCATCAAATGCCTTTTGTACGCCGATGATCAAGTCATACTCGCGTCCTCGGCGGCCGAGTTGCAAATGATGGTAACATTAATGAAGAGGGGAATGAAAGTCAACGCAAGTAAGACGAAAGTTAGGGTTTTTGAAAGAGAAGAAAGTAAAACGATATGTGAAATAAGAATAGAAGGGGAATTAGTCGAGCAAGTAGATGAGTTTGTGTATTTGGGATGTGTATTTAGCAGGCATGGTAGATATGATAAGGATATAGAACGACGAGTGAACGCAGGAAATAAAGTAAATGTGGGTCTACACTCTGTTGTGGAAAGTCAGAATGTGTCCAAAAAGGCACGTATGGCAATTCACAATGCTAAATCTGAATGACAGAGTGAGAAATTGTGTGATAAGAGAAGAGTGTGGTTTGCAAGATGATGTTGTGACCAGGATTAAGAAAGGAATGCTTCGGTGGTTTGGTCATGTAGAAAGAATAAATTAGGAAAGTGTGACAAAGCAAATTTATGTGGCAGCGGTGAACGGCAGAGTCGGGAAGGGACGCCCTAGGCGAAAATTTATCGACCGAATTGGCGATATATTGAAAATGGGCCAAATTAAGAGTACCCTTAACCGACGAACGTGTATGCGTAGGTATATGGATGTGGAGGAGGCGAGAGAGGTGTGTCAGGATCGTGCCAAATGGAGGTCCATAGTGTCTGCCTAACCCTCTGGGTGACAGGCGTGAGTGTTTATGTTTATGTTATGTATGTTTTTGTATTAATATTCATATGATGAAAAATCACATCTGCTGCTTTTTTTCCTTTTTATATATACGTACCTTGCCTTACAAATGCCTTACAAACTGTTTTTCATTGTATTTTGGTTTACCCCACATCCATATTAGACAATTATTTGATAACTACATAATATGCTCAGACCAATAGCTAGATATTAGATATCCACAAGCGAGCTGGCTCTTAAAATTCAAATTCGACAAAATTGAAACTCTTGTGCTAAGGAGAATTTAATAACATATTTAATATAAAAAAGTCAATTAACACCAGGATTTAAAATGAAAGTAAAAATATTGTATACTGTAACCTATTAAAACCAGTTATTCTCTAATAATAATAAAGAAAAAAGTGAAATGACATCTCTTTGGCACACACCTAACCGGTCACCGCTCTTGTTATGCTATGTTTTCAAACAGAAAACACTCAAATGAGTAGTTGGCGAATTTATTCCGTTATACATTCTCTCAAATCTCAAACAACCTACTGACCTCCAGCCGTTTTTTTGATCACTTTCGCCTAGATAGTTCGGTCATTGACTTTTAATTGATGAAGATATTTTCTTATATGTATGTCATCCTATGTTTAAAGTGTGATTTTAACATTCGTAGATTTACTGTGAAGCTAAAGTTTATTTGACTTACTTTTATTTATTTTTGTTATTTATCATGCCAATCAAATCATAATTGTGTTTAGTGCACAACGAATTCTTTTAAAAAGTGTTCTCTAAAAAAATTGGGACAATACAAAACAGGATTCGGACGGATATAAATTACCTTTTTTCCGTATAGTAGCGGCGTAGACAATCCGCCACCCTATATCATCCCGTGAGAGTCGTAAGAGGTGACAAAGGGAAATAAAACAAGAGATGGAGCCAAGCGTGGCAATGATGGCAAATATCTACTCTATGTGGCAATCTATGGGAGAAGCCTTTGTTCAGCAGTGAACTTTTGAAAGGCTGTAATGACGATGAGATGATACAAGTAAATATGAGAAACGAGTATACAGTCCACTTAATGATAAGTAGAAATGCTGCAATGCACATCTTCAATTAAGAACAAAAAGCAGATGCGGAGTTGTTTTTGAGGAATAAGATGGAATGTCTGACTACGAGTGAGACTCTGCATTGCAGAGTCTACTCGTATTTTCCTAATTTTTGACAATTATCTGAGACCTTTTATCATCTTTTATGGTAGTCTTCTGTTACGTAACGCCTTATTATATTATTAAACTTTAAGTTATATAGCAAAATTTAAGTTATTTGGCCGTGTCGTTATTGTCGTAAGTCGCCTGCCAGAAATTAAATGAAGGATTCTCTTACAAAATTATCTGTCTTAAATATATGAGTTTTTTTTAAATCTGGAACAACACCAATTTTGCAAAATCGATCTTCATGCAACTCGATGCTAATACACAGCATTAATAATATGTAATAAAGTTTTATTCAATGTATATGACGCATAAACTAATGATTAACAAAACCTAACCAAGAAATACATAACATTTTCTTATGTATATATATATATTTTTATGGATTACTTATGGGGTCAACTAGATGGTACTTAGCTATAATTAGACCCGGTAGGTGACGCCATTGTCGTGATCAAGAAATCACACGTGCAAAGCCGGGACATTTCGCTAGTATAATAAAAATTCCAATAGATTATACAGCGAATGCGATATAAAAATAAAATTATTTAAAAACAGGAATGAATTTATAAATCTTAGGGCCGATTTTTCAATCGTCTGTTTACTGTTGTATAAATACAATCGTTCAAATAACTGAACAATTGTATTGATACAACAGTAATTTTTAAATTTTGAAGTTGTTTTTATTCTATGAATAAATTTTATCTGAGGATTGATAAATCGGCCCTTAATATAAATTATAGAACAAATAGGGTTTTTGACCTGTTTAAATTAAGTTTCAATTAAGAATTTCATAAATGCCTGAGTTATTGACAATTTAAGTTTTTCAAATTTCAAGAAGTTAACTATAAAAAATATTTTTTATTATTTTAAAACTTAGTTAAATCACAATATTATTCAACAAAGGCAGTAACTTTTGCGGATTTGCTCATTTATATGCGTGAAATAGTGACAATTTAAGCTTTGTGATCAAATTATTTATTTAATAAAATATTCAGATGTTTTTATATTTTAAAACTTAGCACCATCATATTATTACGTAACAAAAGCAGTAACTTTAGCCCATATGTTAATATTCGTAAATATAATATAAAAATGCTGTTGATTCTAGAAAAAAACTTGATATATCTGATTTGAACTGTAATAATATACATACTCGTAATTCAAATAACAGTATGTATGTATCTCCATTCCATTCCTTTTATGAAAATATATTAATAATGTGAAATACTCCACTCAGTTATGGCGAGCTGTGAGGATGTTGGATTAAACGAGAATGCATTGATTCAATCCATAACGGAACAGCTGTTGTACCGTTGTGTCATAATTAAAATGCACTTTTATTCATGCAAAGTGTTCTTGATTATACGCATGGATTTTATGCATTCGCTCTTAACTTTTGTTTTTAAATAAACAAATTTTCAATTGGACTATTTTTAATAAAAGTTTCAATGGCGTCCTAGATGTTTTACTATATACAAAAACATGTAATAACTATGAAAGTTGCACGTAAGAGAACCCAAGTAAATGGGTGAGAAGACTCTTGTATTTTTGTCGAAATTAGTAAAAGATCGTAGACTGTGTGCCACAATGAACAGTATTTATATATTTATATTATATTTAATTAGAAGGAAAGTATGTTTGTAAGTAGGACGGATGATGATTAACTGAATATCATCCTCATATCTCAGACGGTATGAAAAAATACTAATATTAAACTGCCGAGACTTGAGACCTTCTTTGGCATTCTCTTCATCAGGCAGAAATAATCCACCGCTGGACAGGGCCACTTCCATAATTACTAGCACCTTAATACTTCCTTCTGTATCCGATTTCGGTATTATACAAGATAATTCTAATGCCATGCGTCTATAGTCTTGATACATTAATGGAATTTCTCATAGTTAACTCTTATAATACTCATGGAACGAGATGAAGTGATGTGTTGATGTCTGTATTAGTAGTAACCCGTAGTAATGTAAACTCCTTTGGAAAAAAAACAGGTTTTGATTTTTTCCATAGCTGTGAGGCATTTTATCTTAGTCATCAGAGGCAGCATCTGTAGCCTGCTTTATTTGAGTAACTGTAGCCCATGAACACCTGCAATCCATGGGCTGCAGTAACCAGTTTTTCTGATGAACCCCAGATCTCGATGTTTGGTGAGAATGAGTCGAAGATGCAAGGAGCACTTTTCAAACAAATCGTGCTCTATGGTGGAGGCCTCGTAGTGTTTTGGGCAGCCATCTTTGTAATAGTAATGTTTTGGGCAGCAGCTTTTAAGATCGCACGGAGTTAGTCTTTATTAAAAATGATAGGTACTACACTGAATGAACACAGGTACCTAAAATTCCATTTTCTAATATATATCATAACGACGGATGACAACACTCAGGGGAGCCGTTCCGGACATGTTAACGCGAATACGCAAGAGGTTAGAATTTGCCGATTGTATTGGCCAGAGATCCGATTGAACACGTGTGGGACATCCTAAAACGACGTGTAAGATCGGTACAAGCAGCTCCACAAATCACCGTTTAGGGCTTCATCACCGTACACCACCAGGTGGGATTGAAGTCAAACACTGACTTAAGAGTATGATAAATAAATAAAAACCTGTACCGAAAAGAAGACAGTTAAGTTAACCACATAACAGTATTTGTGCGTTCGAATTGGCACAGACATATACGGGGTCAACGATACGGGGCTTTAAGTTGATGTGGATTACACGGCATTCTTCGAAGTAACGTAACACGTAATGGGAGGCTTATATAATATTTGTTTATGGTCCAAAAAACCGTTAGCACCACTGTTGGATTTTCTCATGTATCTTGAAGGCATTGCATACCTATATTAATTGTACATGGATAAACATCCCAACCCCTTACCATTATTTGTAGGCCATAAAATTACTTATCCGTGCGGGATACACAACCGCTATTATTCGCAGCGCCTTAATGCTTAGCTGCAAACTTGGCATTATACATGTCCTGCCCAGTTGACAAAATAAAATAAAATACAATTTTATTCTGTCTAATCTATTCAATTGTACAAAAATTTTGTATTCTATACTGAATTATTTTTATCTAATAAAGATTACAAGATTATTTAGGAAAAGTCATTTATGCTTTTACCACTGATTTGAAAATAACCTGTGTCCTGGAAAGAATCTGCGAGAAACTTTTATTATTATTAATTTATAATTTAATTATGTAATACAAATAAATATGAAAGCTTATTATTGTGTACGTTTGAAAGCTATTGCTATTACTGAAATCTGTCAGGAGAGAACACAATCAACATCAGATAGTACTGTAATAAAAATTAGAATTTATCTAGAGTTAGCAACAGAGTTGGTAGAGAATGTCTTTATAACAATAAGCTCGCATTTTGCCGCATGTTGGTACAGTAAAGAATAGAAAAATTAAATACATAAAAAGGCCATTTCAAGAATGCGCCTTTTGACATGCATTACTTAAAAGAAATGCCAATTTTTCCATTTTTCGTCGCTGAGTTGAGCAGAGAGTCAATACTCTCGCAGTGTAACATTATTAGTGCAAGAGTAAGTGCAGTCAGTCGTTAAACCGACAGCAAGTCTGGTGCAGGGGAGTTTTCCATTTAGAAATTTTCCCCTACACCCCATTAATATTCAAAAATTATGTTTCTTATATTGAATAACTGGTTAACAAACTTTGTATATAGTAGATATAACTATATACGAAGAAACTGATTTATTTATATTTTCATGTATGAGCCTCTTATGCGTGACCTGACATACACTTGACCGCTTTATTTAATCCATTCAAATGTGAAACTGTGGTTTAAACAGAAAGTTTGTTTATTTTTTTTTTCAAAATATTTTTATTTTAATAAGGCTAACGTTTTTATTAATATTATAATAACAACATTAAAAACAAGGTATTGCTATGCTAAATTAAAGGGTAGTCTCTGCTGGACTTGATATTTCAATAAACGTTATATTTTCTCCAGTTACTCCCATACTTACAGAACGTGAGATTAAAGGACTTATTAGTATAACCGGAGGTTTTCTTTAGATATCAGAGTTATTTAGGTATGATATTTGTTTTAGTGATTTTTATATGTTATTGAAGTAAAGCTTAAGTTTCTGTATGAGAGTAATTGAGGTAGTGTTTCCGGTATCCGTATGGACCGAGAAGCCATTTTTTATATTATTTCCAACACGCAGACTGCCTCTACTTATTTGGAAACTAGCCTATTGCGCAGAGCCAATCCTGAAATCTGTAATATAACTATATAAAAGTGACAGGAAGTTAAGTGAAGTTAAGGGACGATGGTTCCTAAATTGAAATGTTTTTATTGCAAAGCTCCTAAATTCAAACGTTTGTATTTTTGTTAATTAAGTATGATTTAGTGGTGTTTATGTATGTTTAAGAGGATGTATAGAGATATAAGACAGTATGGCGTTATATCCCCTAAACTATCCACCGCCACAGTGGCAGATGTTTTCAATCTTCTGGACTGGAATGGATACGGTATTAACGTAAATGGTGCATATATCTCTCACTTTAGATTGCGAACGGTATAGTAATTATGATAGAATCGCTGGAGGACCTCAATACAATGACGTCAACAGTACCTCCACTTGGGTCTTAAGATGAACATGGACGAGACAAAGGTCATGTGTAACGTCCATGTCATACCTATGCCGGTAGTTGTTGGGATCACTACGCTCGAAGTTGTTGACGATTATGTTTACCTGGAACAAATTGTCTAACTCGGTATGTCAAACTTTGACCGAAAGGTTAACCGACGGATCAAACTCGGCTGGGCAGAGTTCAAGACATAAAGACATAAACGCTCGCCACGTATATAATGAGGCTCGGAGTTTCTCTACGTGATGTACTTTTTTTTTTCTTTATAGAATAAGGGTGACAAACGAGCACACAGTCCACTTGATGGTAAGTGGTTGCTGTGGCCCATAGATATCTACATCTATCTTCGTTTGCGAATTTAAATGCAGATGCGTTGTCAGTCGTGAGGACTAAGATAGAATGCCTCTTTTCCAGTAAAAAGGGTCTCCGGTTCTCTACACTCACCATACGAAACACAGCAGCATTAAGCTGCTAATTTACGCTGGTATTCTGTGAGAGCGTGGTCCTTCCCCGGTCGAGCCGACCCATTCGTGCTACAACTATACTATTAATATAGCTGCAGCATGGCTCTACCACGTAAAAAATATTACATCATAATGAGGATATTCACAGGGACCCAAAATAACGAACATAGTCCAACGGATCAGTAAATTGAAATGACAATGGACCAGTCATATTGCTCGAATGACAACCGTTGGGGAAGAATTTTTCTTGAGTGGCAGCCTCGTACCGGTAAGTGAAGTGTAGGGACATTGACCCATCTAATGGGTGGCCGCCCAGCCAAAGCAAGTGTGGACATGGAGTGATGACCTGGTAATAGATGCAGGAAATCAGTGGATGCAAGTGGCTCAGGACTATGTTTTTTGATGTTTCGTCGCTGGCTGCTGGCAAAGGCTGTAATGATGATGATGATATTTTGAGTGCAGTGTAGAATGTAGTGTTTCACGGTTTTTCTCCTGTGTTGTGTGGCGGAATAAGTTTCTCGCTATTGGTTACATGACCCTTTTAAAACTGTAAAATGGGACTGGAAAGACATGGCAACTCTGCTCCATTGAAGAATAGCGAAATAAACAATTCTCATAAGAATAGTTATTTAAAAGCCAGAAATAGTTCGTCACTTAGCGCTGGCTACGCCCTACAAATTACAAAATATAATTAATACGAAAGAAAACCGCAAAAAAATAGTCATTATCATTTCCGATGCTCCTTTCTTTTTGAGGATTTTCTGCCTATTTATATTGTCATATGATGACCCATGATTTCTGACATTCCAATTAGAAGTTCAATATTTTAAATTGTTTATTTTCTTTATTCGACCTTAAATTTGTTAGTCAAAGAAGTATAGACAAAACTTTCTTAGCCTTCTTTGTTTGTAGTCGGTTGCAGGCTTGCAGGTGTCAATGAGCTGAAGTAGCCACTTATTATCACTTTAATTATTTTTTGGAAATAAAAAGTCACATGTTGTGAAATCAGGGCTGTAAAAGGGGTGACCCAAAAGCTCAACCGTCTAGAGCGTTAAACGCGGGCGCATTGTATTGTTGAAGCAGCTTGAACTCTAGTATAGCCTATTGCCTGTGACGGTGGTGTGATTCGGTGTTTCCGTTTTTTTTTAAATCTTGCGCAGATGACAATATCTGATTGCAATTAAAACGTTGTCGTAACGAAATCAGAGATTGAGTGATTAGTAATGAGTCATGGTGGGTCTAAAGGCTTACACAAATATCTTTTAGCATTTCATCCTTTTTCTTCGAAACCGTAAATATTCTCTAGGTTTCTGACAGTGTATAATGGTTAGAATCTTGGATCTTGATCTGACTGTCATTTGTATATTATCATTAGCATTGACCAAAAAGCGCCACTTAACCCTATTTTCGGCTTTATACATTTAGCTTTTTAATAGAAATAAGAGTAACACACGAGCACACAGTCCACTTGGTGGTAAGTGGATGCTGTGGTAGATAGATATCTCCATCTATCATCTTAATTAAAATGGAATATTGCCTTTTTTTAGAAAAAAGGATCCGCGCACTTCGTGTATATTTTATGTTATTTCATTTAATAGTAACGAATACAAATATTTACAAATTTTAATAACCCTGTACAGAATTATGACAACGAATACGCGATTATAAAAATAATAATAATATCATCATGTCATCTTACTACCTTTTTCTTACTTTTTCAATTTTAAGTACACTTTTGTTTACTGTACAATAAATTGTTTTAGCAAACAAATTATGGTAAATATTAATAATAATGCTGATATACCAATCCTCCTTTTATGCAATATTTTGCTTTTTAAGTTCTCGTAGTTTTGAGCTTGGATGAGGAAATGATGAAAAAAGAAATTGCAGACTGACGGTGATATACGCAATTCATAACATACATATTGAATTTCTCTTTTATTTTGGCAAGTAAAAGTAATCCAATAAAATTATGATTTTATAAGTATTTTATGTTTGAATTCCAAACATTTTACAAATTTCTCTCTCTCTTTCTAAACTCATAAGAGGATTATAAATTCAAATAAGACGAAATATATACCTCGACTTCTTGCGCTACACCTTCACATATAATAAAACGTATTTGTTATCGAAGTCCTCTTTGTGAGGCATTACGGTGAGATAGCGGTAAATACAAGTGCACGGTCAAGGCTTGTATAGATGCGCGATTGATCGGAGAACAACCATTCGCTGCTCGCTGGCTGGTAGAACGGGACGTTCGAAAATACGACTTTTAAAACATAAACTTAATCATAACTTTATTTTTTAATTTGAATAGTTCGGTAAGTAATATATATTTTAATATAAAATATTTTTAAACAAATTTAATTTTTTATTTACAAAAATTATTAAAATACGTTTATTTTTAAATTGTGAAGTTAGTGTTTTAATTTGTGTTTCATTTTCTTTTGCTTTAAAATTTCAAAAATATTAAAATTTGCAAACTTTATTTCAAAAATATTGACGAATAAATTAAACAATAAATGAATAAACTAACTTCACTAATTTTCGTTGAATGAGAAGGAATGAGTATTAAGGTATATATCCAAAGTAGGTGAGTAGATCATTTTAGACCCGTATTAAGGTACCTATGTTTACATGACATAATGGTTTCCAAAAGAAACCGCAATAAGAAATTGTAGGTCATAAACTTTATAGGTCCTACAATAAATCTATTTTCCAGAAGTAGTTATGCTTATTGACTTAGAACTCGCTTTTTGTTAATTTGAATCTGGTATGTCTGCAATTTTCAAGATAAGCAGGTGAAAAAAAAACAACAAATAATGGCAGGAAAAAAAGAAGAACGTAATGAAATGTGAATAAGCCGTTTGGTTTTTAGTTTCACGCATTAGTAAAACTAATTTTGCGGATTTTATCGCGTTTAATTTTAACTTATTTTTAATTGCCGACTTTTCCATGTCTCCCGTGACTATAAGTGCTGTTAAGCACTTGAAACATCGGGAAATACTGGCTTAAAATTTAAGGCGGCGTAAAATGACTTTTATTTATATATAATATTATTAGTAATAATATTAACGATTTTTTTTAAATATTTTTCGACAATATAAATACCATACAAAACCAATTTTTACACCACTGTCCATGACCTCAATTATTAATTTAATATACATTTTTAATAAAGTTAAAAACATATTCGATAAAGCACAAATATTTGTAAAACAAATGAAAATCATTTATTTTAAAATTATTTTTTATAAAATGCACGATTTATAAAATAAAAAAACCGTATTGCTAAAATCGGTTTATATAACCGCATTGTACTTGATCATCAACATTTTCAAACATCTTATTAATCCGATCTAGTAGTGGGAAGAAGCATTTATCACTTCTTTCTTCTTGATGCATTAAAATAAAATTCCCCTATAATGCTTAGGTTGACATTTAGAAATTCTCTGATTTGTAAGTGTCGATCAGAGTATCTAAGATAGATACTGCAATATTGCATGTTTGCTGAATTCAGGCGTTACCTCTACACAAAGTAAGATAAAGTACTTTTAAACGTTGTGCGGCATTATTTGCCTGACCTCTTAAAGGGCCAGGCAAATGCCCTTCTTTACCACTCTCAATAAATTTATATTGTAAAATCTATTGTTTCAGGAATAATGATCGAAATTTTACGGCTCACATTGGGGGTTACTGTTATATGTTACGTCCAATGTGCAATTATTGGAAACGATGAATTTGTTACTAATGAAGATAATCCATATTATCAAAATATTAACGAAATCTCAAATCTCGACACAGAAACAATAAGAAATAGTCGTATACTATGGCCTTATCCTTTAGATAATAAGACGGAAACTACTGAAAGTTTGAGCACAAAGGACGAAGTTACAGAAAATAAAGAAGATGTGAAAGTTAGAAAGAAAAGGTACCTGCATTGGTCGTATCCACAAAGTCCTATTGTTGATATGATGATGCAGACTCTGGCGATCAATTATTCTCCAGTGGTGTCTAATGATCCTTTTGATGTTCTACGAGATTCTTATCCATTGCCGAAAGGTAAGCCAGTGAATACTCTAATTTCTTATTTTATTGATAATTCTTTTACAGGTGATGAACTAATTATCAAACCATTAATTCAAAAACTAAATTCAGATGACCGTAGACAACTGGTTAGGACACTTGCTTAAATGCACAAAAACAGGAAATTGAGATAATTGTGTTTGTTCCAATTAATGCAAAACGCCTGGAGAGAGTTAAAAGTTAGAGTCTCTAAGTTCAAGTTTGCGCGTTTACCGCTAAAAAAACAATTTGCGGTATCTCCTCAGTTTCAAGGCACTCCCCTTGTTGCCTCAGCCAGTATCGGAATTCTCGGCGTCGACATATCGAGAGACGTGTAGTTTCGTGGTCACTTGGAAGAGAAGGCCAAATTGGCCTCTGAAAAGCTTGGCGTGCTCAGCAGAGCGGGACAGTATTACATGCATAAACACCACGCCTGTCACCCAGAGGGGTAGGCAGAGACTACGGATCCATTTGCACGATCCTGGCACACCTCTCTGCCTTTACATCCATATATCTACGCATACACGCACGTCGGTTAAGGGTACCCTAATCTGGCCATTTATATCGCTTAAACTCAGGGCGTCCGACTCTGCCGTTCACTTCAGCATAAATTTGCTTGTCATTCTGTTCATTCTTTTCATGACCAAACCACCGAGCATTCCTTTCTTAATCCTGGTCACAACGTCATCTTGCAAACCACTTTTCTCTTATCACACTATTTCTCACCCTGTCATTCAGATTCAGCCCTAGCATACCCTTAATGACCGCATCACAGCATTTATTCTACCTCATGCTTCTTCTGCCACACCCAACTTTCACTATACATTAAAGTAGACTAACATAGCATTATGAATTGCCAACGCCTGACACATTTTGACTTCACAATAGCGTAGAGCCCCATTCACTCTATTTCTGCGTTCACTGTCGTTCTATATCCTTATCATATCTACCATCTGCAAATAAACATCCCAAATATACAAACTCATCCACTTGCTCAATCAACTCCTTCTATTCTTATTTCACATAACGTTTTACTTTCTTCTTTCAAAACCATCACTTTCGTTTTACTTGCGTTCATCATTTCTTCTTTAATGACCAGTTCATTAAAGTAACCATCATTGCAACTCGGTGCCGACGATGCAAATATGACTTATCATCGGCGTACAAAGGCATTTGACGGTTAACTCACCCATTCTCAACCCACATTCTTCAATTCGTGTTTGCAAACAACTGTCCATAAATAGGTTAAACAGCCACGGGAAGCTACACAGCCCTGTCTGACACCTTTTGGATGCCAAACCAGTCCGAGTAGACCTGTTGATCCTGACACAAGCACTAGAGTCCTATAAAGAGACCTTAATGCCTGTATCAAACCAGCGTCAAACCAAATGAGTTCAGTGTTTGCCATAACATATTCCTGTCCACTGTCATAAGCCTTTTCCAAGTCCATGAACGCACAAAAACTTTCTGTTTTTGCCAAAAACTTCCGCAATCATGCGCATGGAAAGACTTGATCCGTACACCCCATCCCTTTCTAAATCCAGCTTGCATCCCAAATTTTCCATCAGTTTCTTCCATAACTCTTCACTAACACCTCAGTTTACCCACAATGCTAAGCAAGCTGATACGTAGTTTTACAGTCCTGTTGTGACCCTTTTCCTTATATATTGGGACTATAACGGACATATTGGGAATATCACAAGAACAATGCAGAGTATTTATATGGAGTTTATTTACCCATAAAAGCAATTATTTTAATAAAAAAAATTACTTCTCCAGTAACAGTCGCAAGGTGTTTAATGAGTGGACGACAGTAAGAATCGAAGATATAGTATTGCGTCAGATTATACTAAATCTATGGTAGGAATTCATAACAGCAAGGTTATATGAACTTTATCGTGAAAGATCATATAATCTTTCCGATACATTTAGAGAATATGTTAAAAATTATTCTAAAATATTTAAAAGAAAGTGCCATATTTGTTTTGCAAAAGATAGCCGTACGGGCGATTTATAACTTAAATTGTAAAGAGTACCTCAAAGATTTTTTTACAAAATAAGCATATAAATTTTGGTATCGCAATATATTTATGTAAATGTAATATATGTAGGTACATAAAAACATGATTAGCTTTGATAAGAATAAAGATATTCATACTTTAAACACTAGGAACAAACAAAAGCTTGTAATACACTTTACTAGACTTCATAAATTAGTGATTCATTTACGTGAAATGTATACGCTTTTACAACCAAATCCCAGAAAATGTTCAAAATTTTGTCAAAGTTTTAAAGTTTTATTAAAGAAGTATTCTACAGAAAGGGTTATTATAACATCAAGGAATACACAAATTTTTAATATATAATAAGAATACAATAATATAATAAGAATACGTGAATTAAAATAACCCCTGGGAATGAGGTGATCGCCATCATGCTGGTTCAATTAAAATTTATATAAAAATTGTACAATATTATTGTAAAGTTATATAAGTTTAAAAATATATAATTCCCCTGTGTTTCTTGCTGGTTCTTCCCAGGACAGAGGTATTTTCCTAACCAGTGGTAAATAAAAATAAATGACTTTCAATAAGTGTTATGTTGTAATCTAAATTGAATAGAAATATTCTATTATATCCTATTCTATACTCATATAATGTACAATGCATTGCAATCTGATCTAATTTACCTTCAAACTGAGATTTAATAACAATAGCAATAATTTGTAATTTGTATCATGTTCAAAACACGTGGATTAATTGTTAATTGTTTTATTTGCCTGCAACGCTATTAATGTTATTTGAACGCTGACCAGATGGATGTATTCAACAGAGATATATCATATTTATCCCCATATATCGATGTTATTTACGATTGCCTTCTACTTATTCTTTAAATCTCGTAATAAATAAAAAATATACCACCATTTTTACCACATATCTTCTTGCATTTTTTTTTATCTATCAATGGTTGTATTACTAAAAGGTACCTAGATATAAAGATGATATTTAAATAACAATAAAAAGGATATGAGATATTCCGCCTTAGCCCTCAGTCTTTATCTATAGCCTTTTTTCTTTAAAGTTTTTTGCTAGTGTCCCTATCTAATATACTTTACAATCCGACAATGTTAAAAAATTTAAAAATAACGCTGCTAAATATTTATAAATTAATAATAATAATAATAATCGTTTATTTCTAATCACAATGATACACAAAATAAAAGCATGCTTAGTTTATTGTATATTTTCTATGATATTTTTTTTATGATCTTAAATTAAATACCATTTGATAAATATCAAAAAAGTAACACTGTTTATAATAAAACGCATTTTTTTAAACAATAATTAGTAATCGCCAACTCAATGTTCACTCAGTCAATCTATTCACATAAATATAAAAAAAATCATTATACTACAATTCTGCAATTTTATAAATTATCCATCATTTTATACGTGGTAAAGCCATGCTGCAGCTATATTACTGGTATAGTTTTAGCACGAATGGGTCGGCTCGACCGGGGAAGGACCACGCTCTCACAGAATACCAGCGTAAAATAGCAGCTTAACGCTGCTGTGTTTCGTATGGTGAGTGTAGAGAATCAGAGATCCTTTTTACTGGAAACGAGGCATTTCATTATAGTCCTCACGGGTGACAACGCATCTGCATTTTGATTCGTAATCGAGGATAGATGTAGATGTCTATGGGTCACAGCAACCACTTACCATCAGGTGGACTGTGTGCTCGTTTGTCACCCTTATCCTAAAAAAAAAATCATTACAAAAAAAAATTAAATTTAAATCGTAATTTTTAGTTTTTATTGAACAGAAATTTGAAGAAATGTAAAATGTAAATCGTCATTATAAAAAGTAAATTGTAACTTTTATTAGATAGGGCCCAGGTGGACGAACTACTAGCTAGTTAGTTACTTTAATGTTTTAAAAACATATTTAGCCAGCTAGTACATCTTGCACGTATCTGCACACGTCTACACTGAATAATGCTTTATTAATCGGAATAAAATAACAAAATACGGAGACTCTTTGTGAAGTAATCAGCGTGCTAGATAAGATACTAGATACTGTTTTTATAGTAAGAATTTAAAGCTAAATACAAAAAACAAATGTAAAATATAAAGCTCTAAGAAAGTGTTAAATTAGGGTTCATTGCAACTACACATAAATGGGGATCACCATGTACTGTAACTTTCTATGAGGTTTTAAAAGAATCTTACTCTTAGCTTTGCTGCTTATGCGGCTTAGAAATTTTGTCGAATGATAGATATTATTACAACGTCTAACTTGGTCTAGTTTAGTTCAAAATTTGTTATAGTATTCTACTGTGGGAACAGGCTGATTGAAATACTTTTTCATTTTTATTTGCATTCGTTATTCACTTATTCTCTTTATTAACATTCTGGCTTTGACATGGCAGTACATTTATGAGAATATTAAGTACGTACGTAAAAATCTACATTGCCAAAATCAGTGACAGACAGAATTTAGAATTGAGAAATAATAACAAACCTATGAATTTTTTAAATGGAGAAAAACGTATGAAATAAGATTTTATGGGCTGACATACCCGTACATATAACAAGACTCTTAGAGCCTGTGTCCATATTAAGCCTTGCAAAAACAATTTATTTTTATTTTTGTTAAAACATGTTTGTACTTCAGGTCTCACTGCCTATTTTGCAGATTATTGTACTAGTTTGTTGTTAAACTCATTTGACGCTCTATTAATAAATAAAACATAGCCTGTTACATATACTGACATATTTTTGTATCCTAATTTCACTGATCAAGTCACGTAGTAAAAGAAAAGCTAAATGATTTACACAATATTTTCAGCTTGATTTCATTTTAATATCTGCAACTATAATGAAACAAAGACGAAACTGATGATACTCTATTATAACTCTAATTTATAGTTTATTCGTACATTTTTTAAATATTATTCTGTAATAACATAAAATCCGTTTTATAGGTTATGATAAACCTCTAGAAGAGTATGACTATATAATTGTCGGTGCTGGTACATCCGGCTCTGTATTGGCTGCTCGGTTAACAGAAGATAAACCTAAGGCAACAGTATTGCTGCTAGAAGCGGGAAAGCCAGAAATGCTTCTTTCAGACATACCAGCATTGACTCCGTACTTAAAGCAAACGGACTACGTTTGGCCATACACCATGGAACATCAACCCGGTGTTTGCCTAGGTAAGTGATTAAATATCATTCGTTAATTAATTTACTGGCTATCAAAAACCCACTGCTGAAAAAAGCCCCCCCCCATAAATTGCCTCATAGGGGAAATAACTGCCATAGTTGCCGCGTTTGGGGCAACTGGGGTTGACAATCGCAGGTTTTTTAACTGATATCAGGAAAATGGTGCTGTTTGTCACCTTTTTCAGTTTCCCTCTGTAGCCTTTTCGACACCAAAATACAATGTTTTAATTAAGAGATATATTGAAAAAATTGGCTTAAAAATTAATAATAATTAAAATTCTAAACGTAAAATGTTAAAGTTGCAGCCTATATACGTCCCACTGCTGCACAGGCCTCCTCTCACTTCTGAGAGGGTTTTAGGGCAAGGAAATGTCCGCCGCGCTGCCCCAATGCGTGTTGGCAAACTTCGCATGTCTTCGAAATATTGTTTTGCTTATTTCTCAAACATGCAGATCTCCTTACGATGTTTTACTTCACCGCCGTGCACGTGGTATATCAGAAGTTAAAATTACATATATACACAACAGAAAAAAAGCAGCAGATGTGATTTTTCATCATATGAATATTAATACAAAAACATACATAACATAAACATAAACACTCACGCCTGTCACCCAGAGGAGTAAGCAGAGACTACGGACTTCCATTTGGCACGATCCTGACACACCTCTCTTGCCTCCTCCACATCCATATACCTACGCATACACGCTCGTCGGTTAAGGGTACTCTTAATTTGGCCCATTTTCAATATATCGCCAACACCGGGAGACAGAACTGTTGTTCTGTTTCCCGGTGTTGTTGTCAGTTTGTTCTGTCTACCGGAGGGGCGAAAAGTGGATTGCGGAAGCCCGTCTGGCTACACTGAATGTATGTGGAGCAATGAATGATAAGATGGAAGAAGTATGCGATATGATGTATGATAGAGGAATAGATGTGTTATGTGTAAATAAGACGAAACGGAAGGGAAAGGATGCCACCACACATGGCATAAGTATAAGAACAGAGAGGTTACAAGATGAAGGTGCGAAAGAGAAGTTCAAATGTAGACTGAGAGAAAATATAAGTGGTATGGATGAATTGTGTATGAATGATTTAGACTTGGAGACTGTGTGGTATAATGTCAAGAAAGGTTTGTTGGATGCAGTTACCGAAGTATGTGGTAGCTAAGAGAAGGAATGAAAAGAAAAATAACACTTCATGGTGGGATGATGAGGTACGGATGGAAGTTGAAGCAAAGAAGAGAGCATGGCTAGATTTACTAGCAACCAAGGCTAGTCATTCTAGCGACATGAATGATGATATTGAAACAAAAAAGGCAGTCTTTAGACATCTAAATAAGAGAGTAAAAGAAGTAGTTAAAAGGAAAAAGCAAGAAATAACTGATAAGAATGAAAGAAGAATATCGGATAATTTCCAGGCAAATATTAAAATGTTCTGGAAACTCGTAAGAACTGCCAGATTCAAAACAGCCTAGAATGAATGCTATACGAGACCAGAATGGCTGTATTCTGAATGACGAAGTGTCGAGTTTAAGGAGATGGAAGGAATACTTTGAAAGCGTGTTTATGAGTGATGAGACGTTTGAATTAAATGAAATAGAAATTCCGAAAGAAGAGGAAAGAGATAGAGAGATCGGTATACATGAAATAATGAAAGCAATGAAAAGTATGAAAGCAGGTAAGGCAGCCGGATATGATAGAGTATCACTCGAAATGCTGAGGGCTGGAGAGGGAGTGGTGGCAGACTTGCTGTACACTTTGTTTAATTTGTGTTGGGAACTTAAGCGGGTACCGGGAGACTGGTGCAAAGCCGTGATAGTCCCAATGTATAAGGGAAAAGGATCACAGCAGGATTGTAAAAACTACCGTGGTATCAGCCTTCTTAGCATTTTGGGAAAACTGTATGCTAAGGTGCTAATTGAAAGAGTTATGAAAGATACTGATGGAAAAATTTGGGATGTGCAAGCGGGATTTAGAAAGGGAATGGAATGTACGGATTAGATCTTTTCCATGCGCATTATCGCGGAGAATTTTTTAGCCAAAAACCAAAAGGTTTTTTGTGCGTTCGTGGACTTGGAAAAGGCTTATAACAAAGTAGACAGAGATGTATTATGACAAACACTGAACTCATTTGGGTTGAGCGCTGGGTTGATACAGGCATTGAAGTCTCTGTATAGGGACTCCAGTGCTTGTGTCAGGATCAATGGGGCCTACTCGGACTGGTTTGGCATCCATAAAGAGGTCAGACAGGGCTGTGTGGCTTCCCCGTGGCTGTTTAACCTATTTATGGACAGTTGTTTGGAAAATTTGAAAGTTGAAGAATGCGGATTAAGAATGGGTGAGTTAACCGTTAAATGCCTTTTGTACGCCGATGATCAAGTCATACTTGCGTCGTCGGCGGCCGAGTTGCAAATGATGGTTACTTAAAGAACAGGTCATTAAAAGAAAGGGGAATGAAAGTGAACGCAAGTAAGGCGAAAGTAATGGTTTTTGAAAGAGAAGAAAGTAAAATGATATGTGAAACAAGAATAGAAGGGGAATTGGTCGAGCAAGTAGATGAGTTTGTGTATTTGGGATGTGTATTCCGCAGGGATGGTAGATACGAGTATGATAAGGATATAGAACGACGAGTAAACGCAGGAAATAGAGTAAATGGGACTCTATACTCTATTATGGAAAGTCAGAATGTGTCCCAAAAGGCACGTATGGCAATTCACAATGCTGTGTTCGTCATTACTTTAATGTATGGTAGTGAAAGTTGGGTGTGGCAGAAGAAGCACGAGAGTATAATAAATGCTGTAGAAATGCGGTCATTACGGAGTACGTTAGGGCTGAATCTAAATGACAGAGTGAGAAGTTGTGTGATAAGAGAAGAGTGTGGTCTGCAAGACGATGTTGTAACCAGGATTAAGAAAGGAATGCTTTGGTGGTTTGGTCATGTAGAAAGAATGAATGAGGAAAGAGTGACAAAGCAAATTTATGTGGCAGAGGTGAACGGCAGAGTCTGGAAGGGACGCCCTAGGCGAAAATTTATCGACCAAATTGGCGATATTAAGATTACAATTAACAATTTAAATAAAATCAGAACATCATCAATGTAGTCGAAGGCAATTAAATACGCAATATTAAGGATAACTCAAAAGGAAGCTCTTTGTTTCCATCCCCACACTACACCGATGGCGTGAAGCAGAAGTGCGGTGGTCTTGTTCTTTAAGAAAGGCGACAACGCTCTCTTGTGGAACTACAGACCGATTTCCCTTCTGAGCCGCATCTACGTGCTGTTTTCGAGAGTCATTACGACGACTTCCAGCCTCCCGAACAAGCCGGTTTCCGAAAAGGCTTTAGTGCCATAGACCACACACACATCCTTCCGCAAATTGTACAGAATCCTCAACAATAAAATCTGCCTCTTTATCTCGCGTATATGGACTAGGAAAAAGTCTTTGTAGATAGGCATTTAAATGAACTAATCATAGTTAATGAACTCTAACACTTTGAATAAAAAAGATTCATAAACAAAAAATTGGTCGAGCTGGACGCAGTTTGTTTTGCCTGTTCTAGAAATAGGACGAGCTGGACTCTGTTTGTTTTCTCTGTTCTAGCTAGTTAACAAGCTTAGCTTATTATCGTATTTTTCCTGTTCAAGGAAAACAGCGAACGATAATAATTGCACTTTGATATAAACTTGGGTAAGCTCGTTATCTCAAGTAGTGGCTTTTACAAAAAGCTTAATATTCATAATACCTGGCGTGTATTAATTTTAATATTTCTAACCTTTATATTCAATAAATAATATACAACGGTTAAGAATTTAAGAATACTTATTTTAAATAAACCTTATCAAAGATAAAAATACTTTAAAAACATAATATGTACACATTTCTTTAAGATAATTATAAATTGTAAACAATTATTTATCTTGGAAGTTCTGTTTCAAAAGTATTTTAAGATTATGCGGATTTTTATTGCTGTAGTAAATTCTTACTGCGAGCTTCATACCAGTTTTACTCTCGTTGAAAAACACATAAATATATTCCTTTAAAAATAACTCTCTACTTTTGCGTTTCAATTTGCAATTAATAAGCGTGCGATAATTTTAGTAGAGCCTTTATTGAGTTCCGAAGCAACTTTTTGCGTACATTCGTAAATAAAACAAGAATATTTGAATAATTATATACTTTATGGTATTACAGGGAGCGAGGAGCAACGTTGTTATTCACCTCAAGGCAAAGCTGTAGGTGGCACCAGTGTAGTTAATGACATGATATATTCCCGCGGTCGGCCGCAAGACTGGGACAGGATCGCAGCCGACGGCAACTACGGATGGTTCGTTTAAAACAGTTTAATCTTATGGACCACTTTGCATATTATTATACAGCCCCGTTGTTTCCTTGCTTTTACACAACGGGTTCTTTGAATAGCTCTTTTGGGAGCTAGCTTATACTGTGACTTACTTACAAAATTAAGATGAGCTACGTACAAAAGTTAAATTGAGTTTCGCTGATTTGTATAGCTTCTTTGAAGATACAAACAACAACATTAAAAAACCTTGAATTTTTCAATGTTGTTCATTGTTCAGATTTTAAAACAAAAATATAGGTATTGTGTGAAACTTCCATAGGTGAATTCGTTTTGAAGTTACACGATTACTAACAGACACACAAATGATTATATACTTAAAGATAGTGAAAGTTCAGATTGATAATTAAAAATGGCGTAGTTAGTAGTAAGAACGTGATGATAATGGATGGATGATGAACCTGAATGCTGGCCCCAGCAACGCCTAAAAGAGCATAATAGCACAATGAAAGCATATTATGTCATCATCATTCTCTAAACCATTTCCCATTATCTGGGGTCGGCGCAGTAAATCTTTTGTTCCATTCTCTCTATCAGCCGTCATTTCCATACTTACTCCTTTCATTCTCATATCACTCTTCACACAATCGATCCATCTTTATTCGGCCTTCCTCTGCCGTGTGTCCCTCCACATTCATATTCAACACTCGTTTTGTGACATGACTTTCATTCCTTCGCATCACATGCCCAAACCATGCCAATCTGCTTCCTCTCACCTTTTCTACCACTGGCGCTACTTTCAGGCTTCCTCTTATATACTCATTCCTTATCTTATCCATCCTTGTCACACCACACATCCATCGTAACATTCTCATTTCATTCGCATGCAGTCTATTTTCATCCTTCTTCTTGACGGCCCAGCATTCACTTCCATACATGACGACAGGTCGGATGATCGATTTCAGTCAGGGGTTTCCATGCTGGCCTACCTTTCCGGTGATCCTGTTATGGAATACGGTACGCGACCCCGGCTCCCGAGCTACTGTTATTCTCATACCTTTCCTGCCGAGATAACAGTATCCTTACACCTATGCTCCTACCCCAAACTTCTTTTCCTTTTCCCAAAATGGTAGCTTCCTCTACCAACAATAGCATACCCAAAGAGGTTGGTGTCAGGCAGGCGGCCGACTGTAAAACTTCTGCCAAATCCCATGCAGTAAATGAATGAAAGCATATTATGTATCTATTTCAAATTTTGAATGTTGTTAAAATATATTTTAATTTATTTCTGTCTTCACTGACACATTAATTTACTCATTTTTAAACCAATTTACCTTTTTTTTAAATTGAAGAGATATTTGTGCATATACCGAATGAAAACTTTTAACTTTTTTAGTTTTACATATTAATTCACTTCTTTTTGTTTTAAAAGCTAATATTAACTACCCACAAAATAAGTTTCCGATCAACGATTACTTTATAATGATAGACCATTTTTATTAACTGACATAGGCCAGCGAATCAGTAGGTAAGCTAAGTGGCAATGGGCCGGCCATGTATCTCTAAGAAACAACAGCCGTTGGGAAGAAGTTTCTCGAGTGTTAGCCTTGTACTGGCAAGCGCAGTGTTGGATGAGCCCCCACTATATGTAGTGACGACCTGATGAAACACGCAGATAGTTGATGGATGCAGGTGTTTTCATCAACCTACACCGTACTTTATGACAATCTATGGGAGGCCTATGTTCAGCAGTGGACTTGGGCTGTGGCGACAGTGACAATAGACCATTTTTAATAGCTAGTCTCTTAACCTAACAAACAAAAGAAAACTGTCAAATGTAACTCTAATGTTGGGGTAACATTAGAGTTCATTTTCATTCAGGACATTTGAATTCTTATTTAAACGCATACTCTTAATTGCTTAGTGTACTTACATTTAAAATCCATTAATAAAGTATTCAATAACTCTACGTCTAAGCTTTTTATAATGTTTTTGAAGAGACAATTCAGGTAGCTACCCTTGCTCTCCTTTCTCAAATTTCCACCCTGCATTTCAGGTGCTTGGTATACGTCATATCCTTATCACGTTTAGTGTAAATGTCACAGTGCCTGAAATATGATAGTTACTACTACACATTATTATACACAACACTTGTAAAAATAAAACAGTTTGATAATTCCTCTCTAAAAACCAAAGTTTTAATATTTTTTTATCTTTAATAGAATACTGGTTAGCAATTTTATTTTCACAAATATTTTTATCATTTAAATGTCATTTGAAATTATAAATTAAATTAATAATGAAATACGCGGATCCCAGATATGGAGGATCATGCAACCCTCCCTGTTGGACATTCTGCTTACGTCTGCGTCGATGGCCCCTCTTGGCTCTTCGGACCATTGTCTGCTCCGGAGTACGGTGCCATTCACACTCCCATCGCGGTCGCGTTCTGCTCGTTGCCGCCTTGGCACTATAGGTCGGCCGGTTGAGACAGGGTGCGCTCTTTTCTTGTATCCTATCCTTGGGAGTGGGTTTGCTTCTTGCCGGATGATCCCAACGTTGTTACTGATTCTGTGGCTGATGTGGTACTTCAGGGAATAGAACTTTATATTCCATTATATATAGTGCCTATCGGAGGCAGATCCCAGCCATGGTTTGGTCACTCCTGTAACATTGCATCACGCCATAAGAAGGAGTGCTATCGGTTTTGGGCTGACGCATCAACGTCTCGGGATGGAAACACCAGCGGTCTTAAAAATAAGTATAATTCCGCCTTCAGCAGCCGCCAGCCAGGCAGAATTGGCAAGAAACTAGTTCAACTTCCTTCGAGAACATGTGCATTCTGATCTCTTGCTAAGGCTGTCCAAGGGAACTTCTGTCAGCCATCTCTCCCATCTCTGGGGATGACTCACTGGCCCATGCCGCGAAGGAGAAAGCCGATCTGTTAGGCTCTTTCTGCGTCCAATCTCTCTCTCTCTCTCGTCTCTTGATGACCGGGGAAAACACCGCTAACCATCCTGAAGTGTGAGTGCTCCTTGCCGAATGTTCTGTTTACATAGCGCTCGATGCGCAAAGCACTGCTCTCCCTGGATGTCAACAAGTCGAGTTGGCCTTATGGAGTCCCCCCTATTGTGCTTAAGACGTGAAGGAGTCGGCACCGGTTTTAACGCCTCTTTTCTACTCCTACTCCCTAGACGTAGTTCCGAACTCATGGAAGACAGCTTTGGTGTACCTAATCCCTAATAAAGGCGACCGCCCAGACCCGTCCAACTACAGGCCTGTTACCATCACCTCCTTGTTCTCTAAAATAATGGAAACCATTAGAAACTGTCAGTTCATGAGGTAACCTGCTGGTCACCAGCCGATTTGTGACCGGCAGTACCGTTTCCGTCGGTGTCACTCCAGTGGTGATACTCTGGTTTACTTGACTCATAGATAGGCGGAGACAATAGAGTGCAAGAGCGAGGCCCTGGCCGTTAGTTTAGACATTGCGAAGGCCTTCGATCGAGTTTGGCACAAAGCGCTTCTTTTGAAGCTCCCCATGGGCTTACCCAGAAATTATGCAATTGGTTAACTAGTTTTCTTGCAGATCGGAACATCAAGGTAGATAAGTTCATGCTCTGATTATAAGCCTAGTAATACTGGTGTTCCACAAGGCTGCTATCATCTACGCTGTTTTTTCTGTATATCAATGATATGTTGCAAACCAATAACATTCATTGCTATGCGGACGGCAGCACTGGTGTTTCTTTATACACCGGCCGCGTCAATATTTTTTTACGTGGTAGAGCCACGCTGCAGCTATATTATGGTTGTAACACGAATGGGTCAGCTCGGCCAGGTTAGTACACACACAGAATACCACACACACACCAGCAGAATACCAGCGTAAAATAGCAGCTTATGCTGCTGTGTTTCGTATGGTGAGTGTAGAGAACCGGAGACCCTTTTAATGGAAACGAGGTATTCCATCTCAGTCCTCAGGGGTGACAAGGCATCTGCATTTTGATTCTTAACTGAGGATAAATGTAGATGTCTATGGGCCACAGCATCCACTTACCATCTCTAAGGCCCTAGAATTATTGACTGATGAATCAAGCTGGCAGTGCGTTGTAATTTTAAAGTGAGGAATTGTCACTCTAGCTGCAGCATATTTAGTTCATTTTGTAAATTAAAATGCTACTCTCTCTTTCTAACTTTATTTTAATGTATACGGATAATTTTTTCATTCTTATAATCTAAAACTTTCTTCTTTACCAGCCCGTTAATAGTTCAACGATTAACGGTATCTCCCAGTATCGTGCCAAGAACGCTTGCGTTCTTGGCACGATACCGCGGGTATAGCCATTCACCGGGGAGACGATGCCTGCATTTTCCCGCTGAATGGCTATACTTAGCGTTTGAGCGAGAAAAGAACCAGCCCTCTTATCACCAGCAGCAACGACCAGTCGCGGATGGAGTTCCTTTAGGAACTTCAACGCACGTGGACCCCACGGACCGATAGTCTCTACAGCAAATGGCACAAATATACCGTGGAGCCCAAACTTGTCGACGCTGCTACCACAGGGGCACTGATGGCGTTCAAATCACCGCTCCTAGTCGAATTCCTACGGCGATGCGCAAGCTTTCCCCATCAAGTAATGTACCGAGATTACTTAATGGTAAAGAGTGTAACCAGTGACTAGATTCCTTAGTCGGAACAGCTAGAAGGCGTGCCTGATCTTGGTCACTATGGAAATTGTGAAACAAATCTCTCTGTACGTTCTGTACCAACGGAATATCCCACTGTTTTTGTTGGTTAACTTCCAGTGGAACATTTTCACCAGGACAGAGCATTCGCCATGTCTACCCTGCCTCCATAGCAAAGCACTGGTCTACTTTATTATTTAAAATTATGTTACATAAGTCACTGACGCAATGAAAGCTGGCAATGCAACGCTAGAAAGATTTCTCACACCAATACCATCAAATTTTGTAGGAAAAGTAGCTTGATTCCAGGCTGTTGTATTTAAAGTTAAATTTAGAATTTTTTCTATAGCTATTTTAAGATTATTATCAATATCTTTTAAAATATCCGAACATTTCCTGACTGGACTCGAGCGGAGTAAGTATGTAAATCTAGGTACAAGTAGACAATATTTTAAAATAAAAGAAAGAGATGTGGGGGTTTAATTTATACAATTTATCAACGTGGTTTAAAAACTGATCAAATTTTGTTTTAAAACAGGTTTAATACTATCGAAAAACAACGGGGCACCTAGCAGGTATAGTGATTCCGTACTGACAGTTTTTATTCCTGGAGAAATATGATTGAAATTTTGAATTAAAGTGTCTCTGTGAGAAGTAGATAAATTATTGGAAAAAAATATTTCACATTTATTGCTATTTGGTTCAAGACCAATATTTTTAAAATTTCGAAAAATATGAGTAAGATCACTGAGGACGTCATCTGCTTTACCTCCCAGTGTACCGTCGTCCAGGTACCAGACATTCAGCTTGGATTTCAAATTTGAAATAATGGGTTGAATTCTCAAACTGAAAAGTGCTGGACCTAGTGGGTCACCCTGCTGAACACCGACAGCAGAATCCATAACATGGTTTTCGTAAAACAAGTTAGTATTTTGACTGTAACATTGCCAAACGTAGTGATAAATTTCGGGGGTATTATTAGCCACTTCTTTCAGCAGGGTTATCCTATCGATAGAGTTAAAAGCATTCCTTAGGTCAACCTTCACAAGAACATCTGCATCAGAGTTTGTTAAAAATGTACGCACTGAATGTACCGCCGCCTCACAGCCACCTCTAGTGCCAAAGCATAGTTGAGTAGGCTGAAATTTTGTCTTAAGGTTAGAGATTATGTGCCTGCAAGCTAATTTTGAAGTTAAGCGTCGAAATGTGGAACCAACGGCAATAAGACGGATACCGTTATCCTTTTTTAATGATATAAGAATGGAATGAAATTTGGATTAACATTACCAGAAAACATAAAGTTACATAATTTTGTAATGTCATTAAGAAGTACTCCGCCGGCGTCACTGGCAGAAGCGCTTACAAGATCTTTAAGATGTTGAGGCGTAATTCCGTCAATGCCGCCAGCAGAGCCATTCGAAAATGACATAATTGCTTCTAAAGTGTCTTTTTCAGAAATTTGTAAAGGTTGCATAGAATTCTTGGGAGGCAGCGGTAAACTTTGAGAAGGATTGACCGAAGGATGCTTCTATTTAAAATAAAACTAGATTTTACGGATTTTATCGCGTATATTAACTTATTTTATATTCCCAACGTCTGCAGTCTGTGAACACGTACAGGATCGCCTCCGTCACTACATGAGATTTGTAAGACCACAAATCATCGCAAAAGAACACCGATTCCTTCCAAGAATGAATCGCGAAGCTATTGAAATCAAAAAAAATCCTAATTTCAATAGAGAAGATGGCTGGTTGCTATCATCTGCTTGGGATCCTATAGCTAATAAAATTAAATCCCAGCCAAATCATATGCAAGACTTCAAGATACTATAAGTACATACTGCGTCAATCTGATCAAAAATTAATAATTTTAATCTGAAGGTAGCCGTGGTTAACTATGACATTGGGACGCCAAACACCTCAGTCCCCTTGTGACCTGAATTGGGTGCTGTAAAGTTCTCGAAACGTCGAGAATATAAAATAAGTTAATATGCGCGATAAAATCCGTAAAATATAGTTTTATTTAAATGTGTAGTGTTCGCGTAAATATTAGAAATCATTAGTTCAACGCTGCAAAAGCGCCTCTCCTATAGGCGGTTCGATTGATTCGTAATTTAAATTATCCGTTAAAAAAAAAGGAAAAACAGTTATTTACCAACTTTTAACCCTTCGATAGTCGCAATACATTGTTAGCCAAATGGTACCAGATGCGATGATTTTAATGTAAAAGTCATGGGTTCGAATCCTTCGAATATTACTTATAGCACAAGCATAAACTTTTAAAGCTTTGTTGGCATTACAATTTTAGTATTATTCTTCTGAATTTAAAACAATTATTGTTATATTTAATTTATACATATATACACACACATGAAAATCACATCGAAAAAAATGAACGGTGCTGCCGTTGTAAAGTTAAAACAGTAAGAGAGCAGAGTGCTATTTTTATTTTATGTAGGATGATAATGTCAAATAAGGCTGTTTACCTTTTATTTTACTAAAATAATTAATACGCGATAGAACCACTTTATTTATGTCATTTATAAAATTAAGTTTTTAACTTATAACATAAATAAATGAAGTTTATAAGATCTCTACTCATTTCTGATAAGGTTATGGAGCAGTTATTTAATGAGTTGTACAGGAGTAGAGTACACGTTGGCGAATATTAATAAAAATAAAAATAACATTTTAAAATGCTATATTTCATGAAAAGCTTACTTCATTAGAATGATTACTTTAAATAGATTAACAATTATTATTTATACAATCTTTTATAAAGAACATTGCATTAAATTATTACAGGTCGTACGAGGAAATTTTACCTTACTACAAGAAATCAGAAAGATGTGAACTAAAAAAATACAAAAACGCTCCATATCGAGGACGTGATGGTGAGCTCACGGTTGAAAATGTTCCATTTAGGTAAGTGAATAGACAGATCCCTTAAAATTCGATAATTTATTTTTAAATGTGTCTTAATAACTTACTGACATACATAAATGGAAACTTAAAACTTTATATGTGGTGGAGTCATGCTGCAACTATATTATGGTTGTAGCACAAATGGGTCGGATCGACCGGGGAAGGACCACGCTCCCACAGAATACCAGTGTGAAATAGCAGCTTATTGCTGCTGTGTTCGTATCGTGAGTGTAGAGAACCGGAGACCCTTTTACTGGAAACGAGGCATTTCATCTTAGTACTCAGTGGTGACAACGCATCTGAATTTTGATTCTTAATTGAGGTTAAATGTAGATGTCTATGGGCCACAGCATCCCCTTAACATCAGGTGCACTATGTGCCTGTTTGTGTATATTCTATATAACAAAAGACTTAAAGAAAATTAAATGAAACATTCATATTACTTAACATGTATTCGTTTTATTAATGCTTCTCACTAGAATATTTTTCAATTCCTTAACTGCACCAAACACACTTGCTTTGTGTAGAAATTGTTCAAATATTTTTTTAATTTTTGAACAATTTTTACACAATGCATGCCAAATGAAAATTGTTAAACGGAGCTTATTATATTATAACAATCGGAATTATCACAAGAATAAGTAACAGACAGAAATAAAAACATTCAAAGGAAAAATTTATTTGAACGGAAAGTCCCCAGATGATAAAAAATATTTTATCTTAAAATATTTTTACGTTCGTCAAAAGCTCAAAGGAAAATTATAATATTAAAATTTGATTTTATGCAATAAATCAAAATAAAAATAAATAAAGAGCCGTGGTAGCTCAGATGGTTAGCGCTCGCTGTAAGTTTCACAGTGCGCGAGCAACCCGGGTTAGATCCATGCCGGCACCAATGACATTGTTAATTGTAATTTTAAGTGCTGATTTACCACGTGCTCGGCGGTGAAGGTTTTGAAACCTGCATGTCTGAGAAATAAGAAAAAAATATTTTGTGAAGTTCGCCAACACGCATTGGGGCAGCGCGGCGGACATTTCCTTGCTCTAAAACCCTCTCAGAAATGAGAGGAGGCCTGTGCCCAGCAGTGGGACCTATATAGGCTGTAACTTCAACTTTTTTTTTAACTAATTTTTATGCAATAAATAACAAACTTAAAGCTCATAATTAACAAAAAAAACATATTTGCTGTAATTCCGTGCTAGTTAAAAATGTGTATATTTTCTATTTCTTACTCATTACAAATCACACAACACTTTGTGCAAACATTACAAATGACATTTTCTGCGTCCATACAATGTTCGCCTAAGAACAAACAGTGAAAAAAAAACCTTATACCATTGATATATATGTACTACGCACTAGATTTCGCATTCCGAACATTCACTATGTTCAACTGAACTGTACTGCAATCCGTACACCTTACTTAAGTGTCATTTACTTTAGCTTCAATATTCATGCAGTGTGGAGCGGCGATAATAATACGAGATTTCAAATTAAAGTTTAAACCTTACGTAAATAACAATTCAATAGTCAAATAAATAAAATTTTTTGTTGTTCAAGTGAATAAATAGGTAATAATATCGTAATATTTTACTATCTAGTATCTACCGCGCATGCGCGAAGACATAGAGTAGCGCACAATTTTTGTTTGAAATAGCTTCTCTAGTACGTAGTACATAATATAATTCAATGCCTTATACCGTTTTAAGTCCGAAATTACACATAATTGTATGTAAGAACAATAACTCCTGACGGACACTTCTGAAAACATGCAGTTATCATAGAGATATTGAGGTTATGTTTTATTTTTATTTATTGCTATGTAAGCAGTTCAGTCTTAGCCTAGCACTTATACGGTAAATAAAACTCAGGTTGTGATTAGGTATTTATTTTATTAATACCAAGTAAATACAACTTATACACTCTCTTTGTTAGTCCTTGAGTAATGAAAAGTTAAAGTCCGTGATTCAAGCCAGGTCGTAATTTATAAAACTTATCGCATAACAAACCAACTGCACAGTGCACTTAGATTCCGTAAACATTTGCAGAAATGTATTTTTTCAAACGAAACGAAAACGATCGCACGTCTGACGTCTATCTATTTTGACGTCTTGTCATCTGTCAACGTTATTGACGTTTTTTTTGCATGGCACAATGCTGATTTGGCCAATGAGAGTACAATAGTATTGTTATTTTAAATGAAAACAGATGATTTCACTGTATCCCAGTTCCTTGTGGCATATATTAATCTGAGGTATATTTTAAAATATTAACGTTTTTATAATATAATTGAGTTTATGACAACTTTTGAAATATGTGAGTAAAAGTATTGTGCGATTGGCCAAATCACAGGAGCTCACAAACGCAGCAAAAAATAGGTACAAAGTTCAAAATCTAAAAAGTCCTTTTTATTTTGATTTCACAATTCAGAAGTGTTCGTTACTATCTAATGAATGTTATCTAATGCATAATTAAGGATAAGAATTTTGGTAATTGTCAAATATATGTTGGTTCTTAAGTGAGTTTTTACAATGTCCGTATTCTGGAAGAGGTTCAACAAAAAGAAAGTAATTTTGAAAAGCCCCTTTTTTTTCAAAATTGAATATTTCACGAACAAATCAACCGATTTTGACGAACTTGGCGGCGTTCAACGCAGTTTTTTAAGCACTCATAACTAATTTATTACATCAAAAACGAACCGAGAAGAAATTGCTAAGATATTTAAAAAAAAATACATTTTTCAAAAATTTTTGTTAACGATTTCTCTTCAACGCATTAACCGATTTTGATGCGGTTTGCAGAAATCGACGGCGTTTTTTCAAGAGCTGATTAGATTTTGGAATCGATCATTATATCTGTTTAAAAGTTATTTCAAATGAAACATCTTTTTGAAATTTTTATTTTGGAGTATACTCAAAATCTGCCAGTCCGAATCGGTTCAAATGGTATAGAAAATCTAAGTTTGGTGAAACCCTTCCGAACGGTCAAGCCATTCAAAAGTTATGAGAGGGTTACATACATCCATACACACATACACACACACACACACACACACACACATACATACATACAGATATGGTGACATCCTCGTAGGAATAGTCAGAGTAGCTTCCTAGGACCTCAAAACGTCGAGATTTGATGAAACCTCGATTTTCGAAAACTGGGATGAAACCAATAACTTCCCGATTTTTCGAAAATCATTGATTTTCATAGTGGGAACTTAAAAATATATTTCCCAACGTGATAGAGCCATACTGCAGCTATATTATGGTTGTAGCACGAATGGATCAGCTCAACCAAGGTAGGACCACGCTCTCACAGAATAGCAGCGTAAAATAGCAGCTTAATGCTGCTGTGTTTCCTATGTGAGTGTAGAGAACCGGAGCCCCTTTTTACTGGAAACGAGGCATTCCATCTTGGCCCTCTGGGTTGACAGCGCATCTGCATTTTGATTCGTCATCGAGAATAAATGTAGATGTTTATGGGCCTCAGCATCCACTTACCATCAGGTGGACTCTGTGCTCGTTTGTCACCCATATTCTATAAAAAAGGCAATATTCAAAGTTAGATTAGGAAAGGAATTGGAAATAATATCTCAAATAGATTAAGACTTCTTCTTTTTTTCAGAACTGGCCTTGTTGAGGCTTTTCTGGCGGCTGGAAGATTGCATGGCAAACCGACTGTTGATTATAACTCACCAGATCATCTAGGTTTTGGGTACGTTCAAACAACTCAAAACAAAGGCCATAGATTGAGCGCCGCTAAAGCATTTTTACATCCGCATAAAAGAAGGAAGAATCTACATATACTTGCTGATGCGAGAGTAACAAAAGTCGTTGTAGAACCACACCATAAAAGAGCATACGCTGTAGAATATCTTAAAAATCACATTAAACACAGTGTGCGATGCCGTAGAGAGATAATTTTATCTGCTGGACCCATAGCCTCTCCTCAATTACTTATGCTATCCGGTATAGGACCTCGAGAGCATTTACAATTATTAGGAATTCCAGTAATTACAGATTTGAGAGTGGGTAAAACTCTTTATGATCATATAGCTTTTCCGGGGGTGGTATTTAAATTAAATTCCAATAACGCTAGCTTATTAGAGTCAAAGGTAGCCACATTACCAAATCTCATGCAGTGGATTCAATTTGGAGATGGACTTATGACAACACCTGGCCTAGTGGAGGCTGTAGGATATTTAAAAACTACATTGTCAGAGGATCGAGATCAAGTGCCAGACGTAGAACTACTTAACTTAGGAGGGTCAATAACGTCGGACTCAGGTGGTGCATTCAGAAAAAGTTGGAAAATTTCAGACAAAACTTACTTAACTGCTTTTAGCCCCTTCATGATTGTGATACGTGGTCTGCTATACCCATTTTGCTTCATCCAAAATCTAAAGGCTGCCTTGAACTTCGAGACAATAATCCATTTTCTCATCCGAAATTATACGGGAATTATTTCACAGATCCAAAAGATATGGAAACACTTAAGGATGCTATTAAATTTATCATTAAATTAGGCGAGTCTGAGCCTTTTAAAAAGTACGGTGCCCACTTGTATTTACCACAATATCCCTCTTGCGCAAACCATGTTCCCGGATCGGATAATTACTGGGAATGTGCTATTAGAACAATGATGGTGTCTCTCAACCATCATGTAGGCACCTGTAAAATGGGTCCACCTAATGACCCTGACGCTGTAGTTGATCCTGAATTAAGAGTGTATGGTGTAGATGGTTTAAGAGTTGTAGACGTTAGCGTTCTTCCCCGAACAATTAGTGGACATATGAATGCTCCTGCTGTAATGATAGGTGAAAAGGGAGCAGATATGATTAAAAAGATTTGGTCGAATGTTGTTGCGTGATATTTTATGGTAAAGTAATTAGGTACATAATAAATTATTTATTATACATCATTCATTTGTTTCTAATTATAATATCATCATCATGTATTATATAGACCTCTCCAAAAGAGTGCCAATCAATATTTAAGCAGAAACGTATTAAGTTACTCTTAAAGATCTTAACCTGATGGTATGTGGCCATTGAAACTCATAGATACCTACAACTAACTTCAAACAAAAGGCTGCAGATGCGCCGTAATTGCTTTCAGAAAAAATTTGAATTCTCCTGTATCCTGGAGGCGGTTGACATAAAATCAAATATATACGTATTTGCAGGCTTTTTTACACGCAGTAGAGCCACGATGCAGCTATATTTTGGATGTAGCACGAATGGGTCGGTTCGACCGGGGTAGGAGCAAGC
Source organism: Parnassius orleans (assembly GCA_029286625.1). NCBI lineage: Eukaryota > Metazoa > Arthropoda > Insecta > Lepidoptera > Papilionidae > Parnassius > Parnassius orleans. The sequence goes on from JAGSMP010000032.1 coordinate 3,148,711, forward strand.
TCTCTCAGAATACCAGCGTAAAATAGCAGCTTAATGCTGCATTGTTTCGTATGGTGAGTGTAGAGAACCGGAGACCCTTTCTACTGGAAACGAGGCATTCCATCTCAGTTCTCAGGGCAACGGCAACTGCATTCTATGAAATCTAGCTGTCTAGGGCCACTTACCATGAGGTGGAATGTGTGGTCGTTTGTCACCCATATTCTATTTTAAAAGGCTGGAAAAATACCTGTTTGTGCGGAAACTGAATCCACGACCTACAGTGCTGCACTCTAACTACTAGGCACTAAACTACTGTATCTTCAAAATTTGGTTAGATTCCAGCACCCTTATATTCACTTTACTCTATAAACTCCAGTTAGCCGTGTAGTGGTGGCGAATATGCGAAAAGCCAAAAAAATCTTATATCTGATAGATGGGGGCATATCCACCCATCTCGTTTATGTTAAGACGCAAAATACCCAGACAAACAACGGGCGTGACTGCGACGGACTGGACGGCGCTACTCGTAAGATTGTTAAACCACTTATGATGATTTAGGCAAATCCACCCTACACGGGAGAGGCACATGTCCAACACGGACTGAACAAGATGAAGTTGGGCTTCAGTTTGGGGTCCATCCATAATCAGACGATATTTTAAACGTTGAAATATTGCACTTATACAAAGTAATTAATTTTAAATACTCTTTGCCCGTTACGGCTAAAGTGGTTTTGTTTGAAGGTTATAAAAAATCAATAGTCATCGTTTGCTTCGATTATATTCTGATGTAAGTTTAGTGTTAGCGAGATAGGGTTTAATGCTGGGTCATGTTGCTACGAGTAAAATTAATGGATCTTCTTTATAAAGTTCCATTACTGGCTTTCAACCTCCTACATTCAAATTCTGATTAACGTTCATGACCTGGTCCGCTTAGTTCCGCCATTTCACAACTCTTTCGTTTAGTTCGTTTGTACTGGTTAAAACGTAGTGATTATATACTCTTTGGTACTGGTGTATCACAGTAGGTATCATAATTTTTTGATTATGATACTGTGACACACCAGATTAATTTTTAGTTGAATTAGATTCAAAGTTTCTGCCATTCTCTATCTTATTCTTTTAATAAAACTTCGCTATATTTTAGAGCGATTAAAGCATTTATGAAAACTTTTTCAATACTTTTAGTCTCATTATTTAAAATGTTCAGATTTGCAGGTTTCCGCAAGATTTTTTTTCATTGCTATTATTTTTGTTTATAGGTAAATCAGCATTTAAAATTGCAATTAACCATTTCATTTGTGCCGGCAGAGCTCGAACCCGAAGGATCGCGTACTGTAAAAATTTACAGCGATCGCTTAGCCCCTTAGCTCTTATAATTTTAATCAGAAGTCCTGTTCTTACTTTTGATTTAAATTATAACGAACACATACAATTAAATTTAATAAGATATTACAAATAATTAGTACAGGGGAGCTTTACTTTAAGCGGGTCCTAGTTCACGCTTGTTATACTATAAATTGGTGTATTTGCATTATTATTAGCTCTTAAGGTCTATGCTGCTTCGTAGGCGGATTTACAGTCACAATTGGAATTGCAGTTACAGCTTTTTTAGTTCCATAGCTTCCTGTCACTGCAAAGAGCTAGAGACATGAAAATTAATCTATGCACTGTTCACAAAACGCAAAATATCTGTAGTGGGTTTTGTCGAAATAGGACAATTTGTTTTAGAGGAGATAGGAATAAAATATGCATCGGATTCAGGGGTGCGAAAGCTAAGCTCGCTTTGCTTCGCTCAGTAGGTTCTACTCCAACAATGTACATCAATATATACATTAAAATGAATCTACGCATTGTAACTATACTTACTATACATACTACGTAGGTCTACGTAGCATAGATATAGTATCAGCTTATACTAAATTTATGGTGCTAAGCTTAATCGAAATCGGACAATTAGTTTCAGAGTAATAAAAATGCATTGGAGCCAGGGATAAGAAGGCTACGTTTGCTTTGCTTCGCTCGGCGGGCTCCGCTCCAACAATGTACATAAGCTAGACAAATGAAAATAAATCTACGCACTTTATTTCATCGAGTACCTTGCTTTTGACAGAACGAACTTCTCCAGCATAAAAAGTGCACTCAGTAGACATAAAGTTGAATCGGCACTGATTGACTGGATAGTAAACATGTTCAGTACACGAACAATAAAGATTGTTGGTGAATCTCAAACAATCTAGATTAAGAAAGGCTGCCCACAGGGTGGGGTTCTTTCAACTCTCCTGTAGAATATGGTGATAAATGAACTCATCAGCAAATTAAATGCCAATCATTTCTGCACAGTAGGCTATGCTGATGATCTGACAATACTGGTCTCTGGAAAGACAGCAAGCATGGTGTGCGACCTGAACCAAGCGGCTCTCCGTATAGTGGAGAGATGGTGCAGGGAATACGACTTAACCGTCAATCCAAATAAAACGGTTCTAGTAATGTTCACATAAAAACGAATGCTGAATAACTATCATCTCTCAAGTCTTTTCAGCACAAAACTCCAGCTATCCTCCGAGGTAAAATATTTAGGTCTTACCTTGGACAGTAAACTCAACTGGAATAAACACATAGAAAACAAAATCAACAAAGCTAGTATAACTTTGGGGTCTGACGCCAAAATCATACTGTGGCTATACAAAACTGTAATTCGGCCCATGACCACATACGGCGCTCTGGTATGGTGGACCAAAACAAATGAAGCCACCACTATAAAGAAGCTTCAGCGTTACCAGAGACTGGCATGTATGGCTGCCACAGGCTTCATAAGAACTACTCCAACAGCAGCCTTAGAGGCAATGCTGGAGCTAACCCCGCTTCATCTACACATACAACAAGAAGCGACTTTTGTTGCCATTAGACTCAAGACCCAAAATCTTTGGAGTAATAATAGAGTCCCTCATACAGGCAAAATTGATAGAATTCACTCAAAAATTCCTATCTTGAAAGCCAAGTACGATAAGATCCCTAAACAATTTGTGTTCGATAAGAAGTATGGATTAAGGGACACAGTGGATTCAGAGGCAACGATGCAGCAGACGAACTGGCCAGAAGAGGATCGGCTATGGCCACTATAGGGCCGGAACCAATCATACCAATCCCCTTTGGTAATGTTCGTTCACTGGTACGTAGGCACTACACTAATCAACACGCTCAACTTTGGAAAAATCTAGTAGACTGTAGACAAGCTAGGGAGGCCCTGCCTGAAATAAACAGTCGTTTAACCAAGGTTCTAATGAGACTGAACAAGCCGCAGATCAGGATAGTAACAAGTGCTATCACAGGACACGGCAACTTTAACAAAAATTTATTTACCATAGGTGTTACGGACAGTCCCCTGTGCAGGGCATGTATGGAAGAAACGGCGGCCCACGTGTTGTTGACATGTCCGGAAGTCGCTGCATACAGGGCTAAACATCTCGGCATGCCGGGATCACTCCCCAAAGTTGCTTGCAAAGGACTGTTGAACTTCTTCGGGGAGATTTCATGACTCGAATAAATACATACATTATTCCTGCCCACACGCAAAATACGCGCATAGACGTGGAGTTGCGGAAAACAGCCCGTTTATTCAATTCAATTCAATTCATCGAATACCAATAAATAATTCGGATAAGAGGATACGATAAGTCAAAAATGAGAATTTTCTGCCAAAATATTCATTAACAAATTGTTTAAACTTAGCTTGCGTAATTATTGTACACTTTCTTTAAAGTTTGTTAGTATAGCTTCTATTAACAATTGCGAAAGGAATCGTTTAAGAATTCAAAAAACGACCTCCATAAAGAGACATCTCTAAGGCGGCAATCTCTGCGCCTACTTCGCATACATACGTGAAAATATGAACGTATAAACTTTCTCATTCATAAGATGCTACCGAAATAAAATAATAAAAGGTGGGCGAACGTGTACGGCATACGAGATGTGTGTTGTCTGAGTTTTAGCGTTACAATATCTTATCAATTTTCTTTAATTTACAAATATTTTGGTATTTGTATCACATATTGCAATTTTTTTTCCAACTGCTGTTAGGTTTGCTTTTAAATTTTTATAATGTATATACAATGAAAAAATGTTTATGGAATTCAAATGACTCCATAATATAATATGCTATAGTTTCTCAGCTTATATGGAATAATAATGATATAGTTTGATAAGTTACAGCCTATTATACGTTCCACTGCTGGGCACAGGCCTCCTTTCATTTCTAAAAGGATTATAGGGCAAGGAAATGTCCACCGCGCTGCCCCAATGCGTGTTGGCGAACTTCACATGTCTTCGAAATATTTCTTTTTCTTATTTGTTGGACATGCAGGTTTCCTCATGATGTTTTCTTTCACCGCCGAGCACGTGGTAAATCAGCACTTAAAATTGCAATTAACAATTTCATTGGTGCCGGCGGGAATCGAACCCGGGTTGCTCGCGTACTGTGAAATTTACAGCGTGCACTAACCAATGTTTGATAAATGACAGTATTAATAACATTGTTTGTTAAGATTTAAAGATAATATGCTGCATGAAAATGTTATATATTATATGATATGATATTAAATATTGTTTATATTTATTTCTAAAAAAAATAAGGATAAAAAAGTGTTATGTTTAAAAATATGGAGTATAACGCTTAAGTTTAAATAAGGTTTTATATATTGAATTTAATAAAATAAATATATAAATACGATACACCTTAAAACCTCATATTTTGGCATGAAATACAAACGAAGCCTTGAAACTAATGTAACGCGTACTGATGTCTCAAAGTATACAGAAGCAGAGCTGGTATACTTATTATGCACGTATCTGCCACCCTTACCAATAGTCATACGATACTCGCATTAGAGTTCCGCGATTCACTAATTTATTTATATTAAATAATAAAAATATTAAAATAAGTTTAAGAATGTATATTTTATGTAAGACCATAACATAACTTTGACATCGGATACACAAAACATACGAGTACTTCTAAAGAATCCGTTGAAACCCATGAAATTTAATTTGTCCGACTTTCCTAATATGCCACAGCACCATAGGTTTGTACCAAATTAGATAATAAATGATGAAAATAATAAGATATTACAATGTTTTGTGCCACCTTACGTGTCTCTAGTCAAATTCGTAGGCACGCATCTGGTTAACTATTAAGTAAAAATATATAACATGCAGAAGACATACCGTATATGATACTATATCGTGTGACCCAAAAAAAGCTTTTTGTGAATCGTATCGTGTTTCAAATAATTTAGTCGTACTTTGATGTTATTATTTGTAAGATTTTTAGATTTTGTTAGAAAATCAGAAAATTAATTCTTTTTTTACTTATGTAATGAGGAACTTCGTAGTTTCAAAAATAAATTAAAGACGAACCGTGGTCGAGAAAATGGAGTAAAGTCGGGTTTGTTCAATGAATGGGCGGGAAGCGCAGTCGCCCACGCTCCGTCGAGCGCGCGAACGTTAGGAACGTATCCGCGACGTTTACTCAACAAGTAAGACCATCAAAGTTAAAAAAGTCATACAAAAAATTACTTTTTACGCATAACGAAAATAACACTAAATTCAATATTAAGGTGCAATTATTTCGAAACGAATTTTATTTTAATGAAAAGTTAATTTAGTGTGTAGTGAGTTTTAAAAACATGCAAACATAATTTTAAAATTATTTTATTGTAAGTACCAAAACTATATTAAAGATACGCAATTATTTGGAATAAGTTAAATTGGTCATAATTTTTTTTACTCACTTTTAAATACAATTTTTATCAGTAAATATAGCTTAAATAAAAAAATCAGAGGTTAATTTAATAGAACTAGGCACTTGGCTTTTTTATTTCTGAGATAAGCATTCTTAACTTTATTTAAAGCAGATTTTTCAATCAAATGCTTAAATGAATTAACTAATTATATAGCTTTTCATAATTGTGTTGCCTAACATGATTTCCAACTTAAATTGAAAAGTCCATGCATCGCCAATAAAAAGTAATTTATTTTTTATTAGTTTATGCCAGCACGTAAACTTTGACAATTATCGATACGAAGGCGAGCATTTTTAAAATTTTCTAATAGTTCCTCTTAATTTTTAAAAGAAACATTTAAATGTTAAACAATACAGTTTCAACCATAGAGATAATTTTCTTTTATATTTTGCATTTTATTTATGTGTAACATATTGAAGTAAAAAATCTGTAAAAGGGTCGAATAAATATTAAAACAATAAATAAATGTGAGGTGACATTTATTACCCGAATAAATCAAACCGTATATCTTCGGGATTTTTTTTATTTTAGTCTGAAAGTCGTGTATATTTATTTACTGAAATCCGCAATAGATTCAAAAAGGTATGGGAAATTGTTTAGTTCCTACAATTTAGCTGCAAATAAAGATTACTACTACCGACGCGCTATGAATAAAAGATTAGAACTAAAATGCGTAGGTATAGGACAGTAAAGAATAAATGTTCACAAAAGTAGACTTTTTCATATTCGTATTTTATATGACAATTTATGAACTTGGGATGATAAATCATCGTTTAATATTCTGTTGGGATTCAGTTCAATTCTGAGATTCCCAAAAGTCGAAAACCTCAAAGCAGTAAATTAATGGTCTTTGGTCGACCACTTAATAACCTATGGAATTTTTGTGTGTAAACTGATGTTATTTAACCCGTTGAAGATCTACTTGTCTATGTCAATGTTTTGCTTGGCACATGACACGTCCATAGCTTAGAAAGACGTGAGATACGACATAAACGTACGTAATATGTACACGACGTACACGCGTCTCTATTGCTCATATAATGCGCGTAAAATAGTAATGTTAAATCGAAATTGGCAAGTATATTACCGACGAGTTTACTATGATTGCTTTTGAAGTTGCGAGCGATTATCAAAATTCTAAATAAATGTTGCATTCAAAAGTTTTGTCGTTAAAATTTTAAAGAGTCGTTAGGAAATAGTTGAATGTTTTCTTTTTTATAATTTCTCGATTTTCACATAATAGATAAGAGATTTGTACCTACCCAAATGGAATCCTAGACAGAAAGATAGTCCCACGACCACGTGCAATAGATTAATTAATAATCTGTTAGTATCGGTTCCATTAATAAAGGTTGTTATAAAAAGATTAGTGAAAAAATGGTAATACACTGGTCATATAAATAAACTTAGACACAATTATACCAATGTACATTTGAAATTATGAATTAATTTTCTAATTAAAAGAAATCTGATTCTAACGTTGTACTTAGAGCAAGACTAAAGTGAAGCGAAATGTGATAACTGTTTGTTTTGTGAATGCTCTTTAAATTAGATTTAGGTTATTTATGAAATTTTTAGTGTTGAAAAATAATAATATTAAAAATTATTTTCACTTGCAAGTCAATAACTGAAGTGTTGGTGATTCGATGATTTTACTTATCATTATTTAACTGAAGAAGGTGAGAAGTATGGTCCGAGAAAATAGTTGATACAAGTTGAAGTGTATGAGATTGCAAAATGGCGGCTCGAGGGACCAAGCGGATGTTGTCGATTTTATTCAGCACTCTGCTGTTGGGACGTGCTATTGCAGGTAAGAAATCTTCAGAAATCTCATTTACATTATAGGATAATCAAATTTAACAGGAAGGATGTTTACTGAACTATTATAGTTAGTAATTAATAGAACCAGGCGTTACTTTGCGGAAATTCATTATATTAAAGTTATATTATGTTCAAAAATTAATTAGCTAAGATCCTTAAAATTCCTGGTGCCTATTTTAAGTATTTAATCAAAAATATATATACATCATCCAATCATTAAAGAAGAAAAAAATTGAGGTGACAAGCCTTCTCTCAGACCAATAAAGAAAAATAGACAGAGCACTGCGAACATTTCAAGTGAAGCTGAAATTGTGCTCAACTTCTTGCCACACACTTATGCACACGTCTGTCTTCTTGCTTATTCAACCGTCTGAAAAAGTGCACTGCTGTAGGCACACTCTCCCATAGAAAAACCCTTTATGAGGTAATCAATGGGGGAGGCCTATGTTCAGCAGTGGACTTTAATAGGGCTGTAACAGTATAATGGTACGGATGCACACTTTTCACCGAAAACCACGATTTTAGATACATAATATGTGTGCGAGTGCGTGTTATTACAAAAAGTTTAGCATGATTTTCGCTTGGATTCAGCATCACTTGTGATATAGATGTGCAGTTATATTTTTTTGTTGGTTTGAGTACCTCATAAGGAATATTTAAAATGGAAGCATTTACACAAAGAAAAAGATTAAACGTTAAAATTTCAAAATTATTTATCATAGCGGCGTTTTTATTTTAATTATTTATGTTGTAGCTGTGTGTTCCCTAGGAACATTCAGATGGGGACGTGGAGCCATTAATCGTGTAGGTCATGAAATAAGACATAAACGTTAGAGTTACGACTTCGCTCGATTCTATTGACCATATAATGTTTCATCACCTTAATTCACGATGTGATTGCGTTTGGGTTTCTGATTGAAATGGAATATAATCAAATCTTTTAAAGGGTTTTTATCTGTGTATGTTCTATAGGTTTCATCATATTTTGGACGAATATTTGTAATTAGGTTCATAATTACTTACAATATTTTATTCAAGTTTTGTATAAAACCTAATTATATAATATACAAATTACGGACACTATGCATTGAATAAAACCAGTATTCCCGTTTCTACACTTTTAATTTTAAATTATTTTAACATTTCGAAACCCATATACATTTTTTTAAATTTGAGATTAAAGCAACAATTGGAAAATAACGAGCCCACACTAGGTTTTCTTTATTATATTGGTCTAAAACATCTTTGGTTAGTTATCACATCTGTGTGTTGACTTTTGACTGATGTTTTTATAGAAAAAAGATAGACAAATGAGCACTAAGTCCAGCTCAGTGAATGCTGTGTGACATCTTTCATCAATTAGGAATCAGAATGCAGAATCTTTGTTACCCCTGAGGATTAAGATGAAACTTCGTTACCGTTAAAAAGATTTTCCGCATCAAGAAACTCACCCTACAAAAAACAGCAGCATTGAGCTGCTATTCTGTGCGAGCTTGGTCCTTCCCAAGTGGAGCCGATCTATTAATGCTGCAGCCATAATAAACTAAAAATTTATATCCATAGCCTTGTGTATTAAATTCCAAATTCGATGGCGTTTTTATAATATAATTTGGCCAATTATTCTTGATCATCAGTAAAACAAACAAACATTTTACTGACGAATACTAATTATGCTGTTTTCCGTAGAACTCCAGTGTATGTTATTGCAATTATTGTTCGAACACATAAAATTTGTACGTAAATAACTCTTCGTATTCAGTTAAAAAAGGAGCGACATTTATTGCGCCTATAAATCAAAACAGTCTGTACGCTGGAAAAATAAAAAATGAATTTACGCAAAGGTCCTATTCCACTGAAATCCGTATATCAAATAGATGGCAATATTTGTGTCCCTAAAAAGTAATTAAAAAGATTATTAACATTATTAATTTAAATGCTACAAAGCTATAATAACTGCAAATTTTTACAAGTACAAGTTTTACGGGTCTTATATAAAAATATTTCTGTATGAAGTTAGTTAAAGATAACTGAGAAAAACATTTTCAACCGACTTCGAAAACAGGAGGAGGTTCGACTGTATTTTTTATGTGTGTTAGCTCAGAACTTTTTTCTAGGTGAACCGATTTTGATGTTTTTTTTATTTGAGAGCTAGTTCTTTTCATTGGTCCCAAAAAATTTGATCAAGACCTCTCCAGTAGTTTTAGAGTTATCCTTAATAATGCGTATTTAATTGACTTCGACTACATTGATGATGTTCTCATTTTATTTATATTGAAGTCGGTTGTACAAAATTTTAATTTTACCATTTGCTTGTTATTTTGGGGTCCTTAGAAATAAACAGTTGAATCTTGGAATCGAGCAGTATAGGGGAAATAATAAGATTTCACATAAAAATGTTTTTATTTGATATGTTGTCATTGATTAGGCCAATTTGAATAGATTTAAGTCGTGCGAATTCTATATAAATAAAATTACCTTTCTAATGTAAGAAAAAGGGCGAACTATCTTACTACTAACTACTTATAAGAGGTTAGCCACCAGCATCCATTGACCTGCATTTTCATTCAAGTCATCACTCCATCTAGTGGGGATTCGATCAACACTGCACTTGCTAATACGAGTCTGCCACTCGAGAACCTTTCTGCTCATAGGTTGTCGGTTCTTCTAACCCATTGCTGTTTCCGCTTACTGATTCGCTGGGCTATGTCATTTACTCTTGTTCTTCGGTTTCATAATATGCATTACATCATCATCATTACAGCCCTTCACAAGTCTACTGCTGAACATAGACCTCCCTTCTAAAAACCTTTCTTCCCATCGGTTGTCATATGCATATATTTCTTTATTTATTAAACACTTTTTTGTGCAAACGGCGGTAAGCACGCACGCAAGGATGCACGCACGCCCGCACGCACGCACATACACTCACACACACATATGCAGATCATACTTATTTAAATATAATAGATTATATGCGGATACTATCTCTTGTTCTACCTCTCTTACCTCGTTATGGATGTTATCACGCAGAGGAACTCGGATAATAGCTTTCTCCATCGCTCGCTGAGTGACTTTGAGCTTCTTCATATGGTCAATAGTAAAAGACCACGTTTCGGTTCCGTTAGTCATCACTGGCCTTATGCACTCACCCAATGGTCTAGCTAGGCCATTAGGTAAGTCCAATTTCGACCAAGAGTACACTCTTGGTCAATATTGGACTTACCTAATCAGATAATTTGTTTTAGATGCATATATTTGTCAACATCTTCGAGTATAGTGTTCCCAACAATTACCGGTATAGGTGACGCATGGACGTAAGACATGATTTTTGTCTAAATATTCGTAGTTCCTTATTGATTATTTATTTTCTTTATTTACATTTTTAAAACGTAGTATAAAATCAAATCTAACTAAAAGTTACACACAATATTAAAAAACTATAATAAACAAAAACTACAACTAAAAATTTTAATTATCATCACAGTCCTTCTCCCCGTCGTATCCTGCCAAGAATGGTGGCTGCGTTCCCTCGCTGAATGGCTATACTTAGCCTTTGAGCGAAAAAGAACCAGCCCTCTTATCACCAGCAGCGATGACCAGTCGCTTTAGGAACTTCACCGCACGTGGACTCCACGGAAATACTAATGAGATAGTTAAACAACGTGCTACGGCACTTTAAGTTCGTACTCTGATTCTGTACTCAAAGCGACATCGTAACGTTGTTATAAAAATAATTCAGCACCTCGATATAATTATTTTTAACTTTTCACCGCTGCATCGACCGAATTTCGGCTGAATCGAAGGCTCTCCCATTCTTCGTGTACATCAGACATTACATAACATAACACCATGTTCATACTTCCTGCTTAACACTGGCATTTGTTTGACTACGCTGTTGGAAGAGTATATTTTCGAGGTTCAAATCATACGTTTTTGAGCTAGATAGAGCATAGGCTTGAGATTATTAAGATACGTCACTTCCTTTGTGGTGAGTACACTCTTAAAAGATCCAGAAGATTAGAAGAATCTCACCGCTAAAAAAGACACGGATCAGGTTAATACTTCTACAGCTACAGCAATGAATCCTTTTTTACTAAGACATGTATGAAAAATTATAATCATTAATTAAAATTACAAATTATTTTTTCAAAGTAAAGGGAACATCAAAATGGGAGAATTTAGAAGTAAATGAAGTGATAGTGACCTGCGCAAGCTGTTTCATACAACAGTAGATGTGTGGTGGCATTATAAGTTTATTCATATGCACGTGGATACGAATCTACCTACTGGAAGAAGTAGTTTTATATTGTGACTTGCGAATTTATAAAATCATTAACGTTAACTTAATGCCATTCGTACGATTTAATTTAAAAAAAAACTAGGTATCTATATAAAAAAGTCTGACTACAATCTAAACCAATGTCTAGGGTAAACAAATCGGTCTTAATACACTTTGGCTTTTAACTAACTTGCCTAGGCAGAACTAGTTCGAAATGAAATTGGATTCTGCAGATAAAATTATTTTTATTAGCTACGAGGTCTTCCTGTACTCTGTTGTTATTTTCTTACTTTCATAAATTTCTTAGTTTTCGTAAATGCAAATAAGATAGAGAAGAAAATAATGTTATAACGTTAAGAATGTCTTGAGCATGCTTTTGATTTTAATAGTCTTTTATTTCTTTCTGAATCTATTTTAAAGCATTAGAATTGTAGATGCAGATTAAACGTAGCTCCAAAACTTTTCGTAGAGCACTTTAATATATTTTTGATAAGACAAGAATAAGAAAAAATATGCGGCTTTCTAACATGGGTCGGATATGTTTGCCAAATTGGATGTTAAATATTTAAGATGAAACTAAAATTTATATCGCTCATATTACTAAAAAATCGCACAGCTTAGTGGTCCACCTACTTCTTTTTAAGTTATGAATTTAAGCTTCAAATCTAAATCAATATAAATATTGATTTAGATTCAAAATGTTGGTTTATATTCAGGGTATACCGTTCTAATTACCTTGTTTTCGTCATGATTTAAAATTAAATTTTAAGAATGTTTATAAATATTTTATTAGCGTACTGACTATTCAAAAATGTTAAACGTCCTTCATGTTCTAGTATTATATCACAGGAATTGGTGATTGGTGGAAAAGGAAACGAGGTTATCAAGGTTATCATCATGTGTATCAAGGATATATTTAAAGGTATTTTGACAACTGCCATATAAATAATAAATAAAGAAGTAATTATTGCAGTTGCCCGTAGAGTTGCAGGGAGGAGCTCTTCCATCTATGCTTAAGAAGAAGTAACACTTATAACCATTTATTTTATTTTAGAAAATGCTTTTATATTTTCATAACATTTTTTCGGAACCAGTGATGATAAATTACTTGGTTCATGTGAAGGCTTAATTTTATCCACGATAAAATCATATAACCCACAAATATTTTATTTTTCTTCTACTTGCTAATACACTTGGTCAGAAAGTTGTTACCTAAGTTTACCTTTTTTTTATCTAAGGTTTATGTGCAAAAGTTTTATGGCGTAAGATGTGACACGTAACATAAATCTTACGAATTACGGTCCCAACATTCCTATTGTTCATAAAATGGCACAATCTGCTCTGCCTTTGAGTTTTAGTTAAAAGTACTAAATTCTAAAAACAAAATTCAGTAATTTCTTATAAATATAAATCATAGAATTTTCATGTTCTTGTTCGTATAAATTTGCACACGTTTTTTTTACGTTTTTCTTTAATCTCATATCTTCTATTCATCATTCTCTACTGAACTTAGACTTTTCTAAGTTTGGACGTAATCATCTTGATTGGTAAACGTATTAAATTATATCAGGCTTGTCCTTTTTAAATAAGTTATGAAGACCTACTGATATCGGTAAATTCATCGAAAAATTCTGACCCAAAATCCGTCAGACTGTTTGCAAGAAGCAGCACCAATGCAAGAATTTCGACTTTACGCAAACAAATTTGTTTATTACAACTTACGACAACCAAGGGGTGATATAGTGCTGTTGATTCTCTCACGCGGCCACTACACGGCAAGGACAGTTTATACTAAATTATAATACTCATACGTACCGTAATATTTTTTATAAATTATTTTTTCATTTAGAATTGATCATTTAAATTTTTTTGTATTTAAGATTTAAATTATGATTATTACCGAATAATAATTAAAAAAAAATTAAGGTCTTAGATTTCAAGCATGTAACTCATTCAACTAATAGCTATCACGCAACATCCTCCATTTTAATTGAAATTTCTTACGAAGAGTCCGTGCAATATAAACGGTACAAATACAATGAAAGTTTCTGAAAACACCTTAGCACGCAACGTGTAATCCAATTTCATAAATTACTTCCGTATATCCGACTGATACATATACTGAAAAGATCACATTAATGCGCTAATTTCATGTAAAATAGTGGAAACCTGAACAGGAGAATAATGTAACGTCTATGATGTTTACTGTGTATTGATAAAAATTTCTTACTTTCTATTGTACAAAAAATGTATGAAGAAAAATTGCATAAGACATAGTAAATTACAAGTTAATTAAATTATCTAATAAATTGATCGTCCCGGGAATAGCAACTCCACCAGTGGCATAATTGTATTTAACAATGGTGACAGAAGTTGTAACTCGTGAAAAATATATTGCAGCGCTGTAAATGTCGGCGGGAACACTGCGGCACTCGTTTACTTGTCCTTATCGTCCCGTATCCGATAAAGCAACAAAGTACTATTGTAGAAAGATTCATAATATCCAGTGTTAGGCATAAGATAGTCACTATATAGACTCATAACTAAACATGCTATATACCAAACTAGTCCTTAACTCGATAGAATATTTTATTGCATAACCACAAGAGTGATTGGCATGTATGTAATCAAAGGCTAAGCAAAGTTTCCATTTGATACCCAACACTATTTCTATGAAAAAAAGAAATAAATTAAAAAATTGTACAGACGTATTACTGTTTTCATGCATTCGTACTAATGTATTTTTGATTAGAACAAGTTTGCGGCTCTTTAACGATATAATCCTCCTAAATGTGATATACTTTATTGTAAGGAATGTACCTAGCATTTATTTCATGTCACTTTGCGTGATTGATAGGTTCTGGTATTTGCGATATTATTCTTTAATTATGTGTCCGGCAAAGTATTTAATTTAGTCATAGAATAAAAAACCAGCGATCCGATCCGGCCATGCCTGGATATGCTCTATTAATAAGTTTATCGTTATTTTTTTTAAATCTTAAACTTTTTCGGATATCTGTTTCCTAAAGTTTCATTACAATTGGTTGAGACATTCCAAAGATTAGCCCGGACAAAAATACTGATAGACAGGTAGACAAAATTAAAAAAATGGTTACTCATGCCTTAATAGCATGAAAATAACCCCCTGAGCCTGACACTTCAATTTTATTTATATGTATGTAGATAAAGAATCACAAATACAATAATATATATAAAAAAATACCCAAAAATCTGGGCCCGATAGGTGGAAGCAGCGGTCGAGTTATTATACAATTGATCGAAGTTGGCACTACATTTCGAAATTGAATGCAGAACTTACGTATTATGTATATGATAATGAAGTTCCAAATATTTAAAGTACATATTTTACCATGGCAACGTAATCAGCGTAGAATAAATTAATAGTAAAAACAAGCTTTTATATAAATGCACCATACTATCCCTAATCTTTGCCGAGTTATAACTCTTTAAAACTGACATGGGGCTTACTTGTTTTACGCCAAATTCAAATATTAGTTAAAACAGGACCCCGCTAAGTCTTACCGCTTAGTCGGGCAGTAGTGCATCTCCTCGAACAGGTGAACGCGGACGTCATTTTATTCGTATTATTCACTGCGAACTCTTTCATTTGATATCCCTATCATGATAATGAATAAAAAACATAGTCCGCCATCTTTGGGAGTCCACTATATTGGTTTTAGAGTGACATCATTTTACTTTTGTATTCTTGTCAGCAAACTCTTTCATTTGATATCCATATCATGGGGGTGCATAAAAAAACAATCTGCCATCTGCGGGAGTCCACCATATTGGATTTAGAGTGATGTCATTTTCTTTTTGTATTCTTCTCAGCAAACCCTTTCAATTGATACCTATATCATGGGAGTGCATAGAAAATAATTTGTCCGCCATATTGGATTTAAGATAACGTCACTTAGCTAACCATGCATTGTCATCCAAACTATACATGTATGCAAAATTTCAGCTCAATCGGTGGAGGATAACTCCTTTAAAATTCAATTGCAAAATTTGACCCTAACAAACATACATTCCAAGTTAAATAAAAGCTTTTAAAATGTGTATG
Source organism: Parnassius orleans (assembly GCA_029286625.1). Taxonomy (NCBI): domain Eukaryota; kingdom Metazoa; phylum Arthropoda; class Insecta; order Lepidoptera; family Papilionidae; genus Parnassius; species Parnassius orleans. The sequence goes on from JAGSMP010000032.1 coordinate 3,164,672, forward strand.
GTGTGTCATGTAAGTTCTCGTTGATTTTCTTATTATTGTTAATGTCAAGTTTTTTCAAATTTGAAAATGATAATAAATATGATTTGTTTATTAATATTTAATCAATCGTTACAATCAATTTTATAAGACTACTATTCTCATTGGATTAATTTTTCTTATGCCCATGCTTATGTCTTGATGTACAATGAAGTGTTAGCAATAAATGAAACAGTACATGGTTACTCAGTAAAAAAAAAACTATAGAAATAATGTTTTAACACGGATACGTTTAAAAATAGTATCCATTGATCGGCCTAATGTATTTTTGATTAGGAAAATGCCTGCGCTTGCCTGAGCTTTCGGTGCGTTTGTTGAGTGATTTTTTGATTTGTCAATGTTCATTTTAATTGTTGTAATTTAATGTAATTTAGTTTTATATGATAATAAACTAAAGCCAAAGATTATATAACATAATAGGAATACATTTTTTTCTTCTTTAACCGTTAAAAATCTAGTGTCGACATGGGCTTCTCCCGTTTTAGGAGAACTTAAAATAATCGTCACGTTTGGCAGCGGATTGGCGCACGCAGTATCAGATTTCTTGTACTTTTAGTGCAGCTATCAGTCGCTAGTCTGAGAATTTTAAGCCTAGCATATATGAAATGGCTAATGCCCACCTTACCAGCCATGCTTAATGCTTAATGTAAGCTTTTATGTAAGACTTTTATAGGCTGTAATAGATAATGGATTTCTTAACAACCTATAGGGTATTTTCTGCATGCATACGAGATTTACACTAATCGTTGCTTGTACCAGTATAAAGTGTCATCTGCATAGATTTTTCGAATTTTTAATTTAATATTTTTATATTAAATATTTCAATTCAGCGCCAGAGATTTAACTCTTATAAATAGTATAAGTATTACATCGTCAATGTCTAATTTTGACGCGAGGTTCTTTATTGGCGTTTCGTCCCAATGGTATTACTGCTATTACACCTTGTGTGATGTCAGCGTCCCGCAACGCGCTTCGGGTTACACCTTGTTACTGTCACGCAATGTGTTGCTTAATTTAATAAATTGACTTACAGTAATATATTCGCAAAAACACACTGCATAATCATATATATATATATTGAAGAACAAGGGCATTTTTGGTGACTCGGTTTTTTTTAAATTATTAATTTATAATATAATATGTTGTAAAATTAAACATTTAGAAACAACATGGTAGCGATCACCTCATTCGCAGGAGCTATTATCAATCATGTACTCTTTTGTAGTATATATATAAACCTTAATAAACAATTTTTGTTTAGTAATATAATATAATAGTAATATAATAAGTCCCGCATATTTTCTGGGACTGTGTTATAAAACCGTATACATTGCCCTATGGAGGAATTACTGACTCTTTGGAGTTGAGTAACTGGTATAACTAGCTTGTGCTTGTTCCTAGTATTTACAGAATGTACATCACTAGTTTTGGATGCACATTAATTTTTTTGGTTTTATGTATATACATTAAATTTTCCTAAATATACCGAAAGGCCAAAGTAAATATATTTATTTCCTTAAATGTTTCTCTAAGAGTCTCCTTCGGACTTAGGTTATAAATTCCTCTTATGGCCTTTTTCTTCAAAACTAAAATAAAATACTTTATATTATTATTTAAAATGCTATATAGAATTTAGTTTTCTCAAAGATTGCAAACTAAGTTTTAGAATGTACTTTCGTCGAATACGCCTACCTATCTGCGTTGTCAAGTTTGGAAGGCAGGAACATTCAACATCCCTTAAGTACACTCGAGACAAGAAACGTTCAGTTGCGTTATTTTTGCAGCGAAGGAAGCCATTTTCAACGATCCTTAACGTACAATGTCTGTCGACTTCTTAAGAACATATTCTTAATTTTTATTCTTTAACATTTGACTTTGTGAGAAAAACGAAAGGGAGGTCACGTTCTTCTGCAATAAATAATCATAAGCAAATTTGCGACAAAGACATTAAATAATATTAACGCTTGCTCTGTGAGTATTTTTTATAAAATAAGGGTGACAAGCGAGCACATAGTCCACCTAAAAGGTAAGTGGATGCTGCTGCTCATAGATATCTACATCTATCTTCGAATAGACAATAGACAAATTATTCTTAAATCCGACACAGTATACAGCACACTTAATTAACATAGGGCATACTGAAAGCTCTGCGCTCCTGGCCGCTCATAAATATTTGAATTTCGAATGTTAACATAAGAAACTATTGAATAAAATAATTTTTGGCGGGAGTTTCGTGTGAATTATTTTTTATCACAAGTTGAAGTTCCTCATCCGTAGCAAAAATGGAATTGACACGATAAGATTTTAGGGCGATGATTTTTTCTGATTTAAAGGGTCCAATCTCTCCGCAAGATTGCACTGCTCGTCTTCAAGATGATTTTAGGAGAGAAGCACCTCATTTGAGCACCGTGAGTCTTTGGTGGGTACGCAGAATTTAATCGTGATCGTCTTTCTTTTCATGATGAAATTCGTAAAGGTCGACTCTCAACTTTCTTAATTATACGTCTTTGTGTTACACTTAACCCGGGCCACGTTCAGCTTTTAAGTAATAATTTGTAGTCCGATCTATGCAGTATGGTATGAGCTTGCAGTATCATGAAACCTTGCAGTACTATGTTTGGGTGTTGATTTGTATTAATTATAGGAGTTCAAACCGGTGGTAGAACCCAGCCAATTTCTCTATCGAAATGAGGACGTCTTTTAGTTTTAAAACCTAACGAATCATATTTTTGGTATTTGACAAATATATCACTGCGTAAGGATTGTACGGATCACACGTTAATATGGCGCCACTAAACTGGCCTGAAAATGGGCTTCTTTACACCGAGCGAACTAGTCGCACGGTCGGATGTCGTGGGAACAGTCGTAAATTTACTAGCAAAAATACAGGCTATCATACCCTATGAATGGCAAGGACATTTTCCTGTTAATCGGTTTTCCAACATATAAATATTCTTTAAAATATAATCGTGATTTAGCGTGTAATTTCCATACTTGACAGTTCAAGCATCTCTTCTCATCTTCTTCTCACCCTAATGGGTGAGAAGAAGATGAGAAGAGATTAAATGCGTCTGACCCTAATTCTTACCCATTAGGGTGAGAATTAGGGTCAGACGAATTTAACTGAGTATTTATAAATGTACATTGTAAAATATAAATACGATCATTACATAAAACATCAATAATATTTCAAATACATTTTTGTTGCAATTAAAATTAAAACTATCGCAATGTTCACATAGATTATACTACAGTTTTGACCTAATTTCTCATTGTAAAGTAATGAATATTTTTTAATTTCATCAGAAATTTTTGTGACCAATCTCATCTGCAATTCCCCGGTGTTGCAGTTGTTTATGGGCGGCGGTAATCACTTATCATCAGGTGAGCCGCATGCTCGTTTGTCTCCTCTGCTATAAAAAAAAACAATACAATTGTTATTTAACATCGTAAGAGTTTTGTTACCCAGATGTACACTGTTGTCCACTCTTTCTTGCTGCTGAAGTAGCCAGAGTGATCTAACAGTTCCATGAGCTGTGCTCATAGAAGTAAATATAATAGAGTTTATCCCTATGTCAGTACAGTTCTCTAAGTTTGCTCTGTACAAAAAGGCTAACATTTCATCCTGATTCTAAAAGTAGCATGTGCCTTATAATCTCAAACACCACACTCCAAATACAGTCTCAACTGAATCTGCAAATTCTATCAATTTATCTTTAATGTCAACAGGCATATAATAAATACATTTATGAACAATAATTTGCGGTTAGCAAATTTCATTTTTAGCAGTTAATATATAATTACTGCATTATACAATGAATACATAGGCCCGTATTAATAAACGTTACTCAACGACGAACTCAAGTGCGTAATCATTTGATACGCCCTCATTACGAAATCAGCATCTCAAGATCGTTGCTAATTAATAAACACATAAAAACAGTATCTCAAAACGCTGTACTTAGGAATACTGTTCTGTGACTTGCACTCAAGTATACACACTTGAGAGTCGAGTTTCGTTTATTAATCAGTGTGGCACTCAACTGATATCGTAAACCTAAACTGCATCTTGAGATATGTTTATTAATACGATCATATCCTTAAGATTGTACTCAAGTGCGTGTACTTGAGCTGAGTAACGTTTATTAATACGGGTCTTAGACATCTCATTTGAATAGAGATTTGTGCCATAATATGGTGAGGGCTTTATAAAGCCGAACACCTAATGTACGTACCTTTCGAATAGTAAATAGAGGATTTTGAGTAGCCAATATTATTAACGTATATTTTAGAAATTTTAACGTTATTAACAAATTTAAGATCATGTTGAAGGCGCCACATCTGCAGTCCTAATATCTATATACATATAATCAATCTTATGTGATCAATGAATCGTTTAATACTTTTACAATTCAATTTTTTGTTTAAATACCTACTCTCCATAATTTATTTAAATACCTACTCTCTTAATTTAATTTTCTTTATAGTTTAAGGGTGACAAACGAGCACACAATCTATCTGATGGTAAATGGATGCTGTGGCCCATACATACATTTATCCACTTCTGAGGACTAAGATGGAATGCCTCGTTTCCAGTAAAAAGAATCTCCGCAGCAGCATAAAGCTGTTATTTTACGCTGGTATTCTGCAAGAACGTGGTCCTACCCCGTTCGAGCCGACGCATTCGTGCTGCAACCATAATATAGCTCAAGCGTGGCTCTATCATGTAGAAATTTAAATTCATTACATGCACATTGTAATTTGGTTATAAAATACAATTTTATTCAGCCTCGATAATATCGCACTTCATTTTTTTAGTATTATTTAACCTCAATTTTTAAGCTTTATTGTACAAAAACTTATTTCTGAGATTAAGTTTTCAGTTATAAATAGAAAGTCGTGATGGAAACAATAGCTTCCCTGAACAAAGGACATAAACTTAATAATAAAAGAGTTTAACCGCTACATTCCCGTTTACATCACGGTTGACCTACTTACTTGGCATTTGCCTTCTAGTGGCAATATTACACAGTGGAACTAAAACATACGGAGAGCAGCGTCAAAAGTGCGTGACGTTTATTACTGCGATCGCCAATCGTGGCGATTATGACAAATCCTCACTTCTAATCTTCCCCACAATAAGAGGGGCCTATATCTACCATCGGACTTTTACGGGCTGAGGAAGATGAAGATACTTGGAATTGAGCCAGCCGTATGGTGGCAGTAAAAGAAAAACCATAAAAGAATGTTAAAAAAATAAAAATTAGTCCTATTTAATATCCTCTAATTACTATTTTTCTTTTATTATAAAAGTAGAAAAGTTATTTTATTAAAATAATGACAATTACTAGATAAGATAGATAAAATAGTAAATAGATAAAATGATACATATGAAATTATGAAAGTAGAAAATATGCGGTGGGTACAAAAAAGGAGCTTGCGTGTTGACTGTCGAAACCAGCTAGGTTCACGGGTGCCCTGTCCTACGACTTTCAAACTTATTTCTTCTTTCTTAAACTACGCAATTTACAAAATTAGTAGTAACATAATATGCGTGTGTCAAAACTTTAGGTTTTCTCACATAATCATCATATAGTATTAATTTTTAAAAATGAAAACAATCCTTACTTATAGAAAATGTAATTAGTCACTGATAAAAAAGCAATAGAAACGTATATGGGCAGTGATGGGCATGGGATTAGATTTAAAGAAATTGTTATTATTCACTGTTAAGGGTACCAATAGAAACATAATAATATTATGTTTCTATTGTTTATATTACGGTGAGAATGAAATTATTTTAGGTACCACTATCTATTTTTTTTGTCTTTATTTTTATTTGCACGATTAAGCGCTAATGTAAGAAAATAGTTAAGAAAAAGCCACTATAATTGTAAGCTATCAGGTTCCTATTTTAGTTTTCCATTTTGATCTCATCTGTGGCTTTCCTTGCTTGTGTTCATGAGCTATATAAGTACAACCACTGACATATAAAATGTGAATTTTTAGAACATTTAAAATATTTGTTAAACATAAAAATAAAAACAAATAAAACAAAGAATAATATTTATGTCGAAGGAGTTGGTTTTGTTTAGAACGTGTGGATTTTAATAGCATAAAATCGAAGTGACAAATGTTATTACATACTTACATAATTTTTCTCGGATAAACACATTTTTAAAGTTTTAATATCAAATTGTTCGTCATTTATTCCAGATAGATTCTAAATTTTAAAAAAAGGAAAAAATTAAATATTTTGGTGGTAACAATTGAGTTGGACTATATAGAGGTACCGAGTTTGGTAATTGTTTTTTTTTTGTTGAAAACCGCTATATGAACATTTTTTTGATTCAGCTTTGGTTGATTATGATAATTTAATATTTTTACTATCGACATTTAACTGGAGAAGAGATAACAGTGGGAATGTTGCAGGCTGGTGCTTTTCAACGTGACATCGATGCGGCAATAGGCACCAGGCAAAATGTGTTTTCTAGATTGTGGTCACACAATTGTGCCACGGGGGAGGGGATGGAGAGACATCCAGGAACAAGCCGCATTAATACACCCAGACAAGACTGTTTTTTTTTTTTGCAAATTGCTGCGAGAAGGCAAACAAATGTTACGGCAATGCGATTGCTTCAAAGGCTACAGTCTGAACACCACTGACCAAACTGTGAGCCACACTTCATGCTCGTAGACCACTTCGGGTTCCAGCTCTTAGAAGATCGTGGAGTCTGTTCTCAAAGTCAATGTTTCTATTTAAAAACATGGTAAATTATTAAATACAGTTTTCTTTGATATACACTGGTGGACTTTTTTACGTAGTAGAGCCATGCTGCAGCTATATTAGTGATATAGTTGTAGTACGAATGGGTCGGCTCGACCGGGCAAGGATCATACTCTCACAGAATACCAGCTTAACTAAAATAGCAGCTTAACGCTGTTGTACGAGTATTTCGCGTATGGTGAGTGTAGAGAACCTGGGACCCTTTTACTGTAAACGAGGCATTCCATCTTAGACCTCAAAGATGATAACGCATCTTCATTTTGATTCTTAATTAAGGAATATGTAGATGTCTATGGGTCACAGCAACCACTTACCATTATGCGGACTCGTTTGTCACCCTTATCCTGTAAAAAAAAATACATGTCTTAAGAAAATATTGACATGCTCTTTGGAATTCATGTGTTGTTAAAATATTCCCATACCGTGTTGATGTGTTTAGTTGCAAATATGCTACAATACTTCTTCTAGTGTATTTTTATCGTAACAAATGTTCTTTCTTTGTTTATAAATATAAATAAGTTGTACCTAAATAGCTAGATAGAAACTTTCTAGTAGTTTCAGGGAGGATAAAGAAATAATAATTTAATTGTTATCTCCATAGTACAGCTTAAAACATAAATATTCCTTTCTTATAAGTTCTACTCTGGACATGGGCTTCTCTCGTTGTTGACAGAATTTGCCTCAATTGCATATATATATATATAATAGTATGACGCTGCTTCCCTGCTTCCCGTCATCCGTCTGTGTGTTTACGTCCGACGTAAACGAAACATAGTCGCCTCTTACCACCCATGGGATGAAACGGGGTAAAATGATGGATTTCCTTACGTCACTACGACACAGGGTTAAAAAATAAATAAAACAAGATTAAAAATCTTTTTTCTTCTGTAATTCATTCAATGAATATAAAAATATTTCCAACGCTTTAATAAATGATAAGAATACAAATAAAAACAACAAATTAATTAATTAAAAACTAGCTGCTCCCCGCGACTTCGCCGTGGAATTTTTATGCGCGGAACCCCTTATTCTTTTCCTAAAATAAAAGTAGCCTAAGTTACTCCTTATAACATCAGCTGTCTGCCAGCGAAAGTTCCATCCAAATCGGTTCATAGGTTTTGCGTGATGCGGGTTCAGACAGACGTCATGTTAGAGTTTTATTATAGTGTAGATGATTTTTACCCATGACTTCCCCGCGTAGTAGAACTTTAACAAAAAACCTGCAGATTTATATATTTATATATGGTCATTGGACAAATAAACGATCGATAAACCACTTTGAACTTTGGTTTTTTTGTTATTATTTCGAAAACTATGTGTGATATGGGAAAATGTTTAAAATGAAAATTGAAAATCTTTTAAATTGAAGTAAAGTTTAAAAGATAGAAGATAAAGTGTAATGACAAATTTTGTAAAATTGAAAACCAAAGAATTTTTGTTCGAACCATTTTAATATTTCCTATAGTTTATTACATAATTAAAAAAAAACGTTTATTTTATCAATATTTTGATTTAACCAAAAAACTGCATGTTTTGCGGATAAATTAAAGCCTAAATCACGAAACTGGCATTGTTCTCTAGTCGAACAGTTAGACAGACAGACAGACAAAGAGAGATAGAATATTTTAAATTGTTACTCATGTCTTAATACAGCAAGTAACTTTATATTTCTCGAAAAGTTGTATGACTACATGATTGAACTATTTATAGATAAAGGCTTTGCTTGCTTTGTATGTTTCGATTATTTTTTGTTCGTAATTTACGACACTCTATTATTTCGTGGGATTAAGGTGAAAAAAGTATTTTTTAAATACATATTGAATTACAAATTATGGTTAATGAAACGAAAATGAAAGAAAGTATGAAGCTTGCTTGGTCAGTGTAGTGATACTTTTTTAACTATTATAAGTCAGTTCTTGACTACTATCCCACCTGTGTATGTGAAAATGTAGCCTAATATGGTAAAACGTACTGACTTAGTTTAACAAAAGCCTATTCACTCTTACCATGAAGACACATTAAAACCTATAGTGATCAATTGGAAGAACAGTTGCTGACAAATTATTCCACTCCAAACTTATACACAACAATCGAGCCAGATGCCCTGTAACCGATTAGTAAACTATCATTATCACTATCAGTACAGTACATCACAAGTCCTCTGCTGAACATAGGGCTCCCCGTAGATTGCCATAAATTACGGTCCTACGGCACCTTCATCCATCGACTGCCTGCGTGTTTAATCAGGTCATCACTCCTATTCTATTCACTATTCCTAAACTATTGATAGCTAATAATTATATTTGCCTGAAAAAACAAGTATAGTATATATTTGCTGGCACTGTGAGTTTACCAATGTTATTAAATTAGATTATGAAATTCCGTAATATTCCACAACAGAAACATTGCACAATATAAAAATAACCTATATTTAAAGATCGTTTATACCTCAGTTAGCTTTTGTCTTTTAGGTCACTATTCTTGGAATTGGATCAGGTCTTTCTCTCGTTTTAAACTTCTATAAATTGACTCTTAAATGTTACAATTTGCCTCATATTTTAATCACGTTACAGCGTTAAAATTATTCATAACATGTCGGCGTTGTTTACTACAACTTCACTTCACTCGAAATGTTTGCTTTTATTTTATAAAAAAACGCATCAAGTATGACATTTTAGATATTGCATGCATCACAAGGTGGTCCTGATTAGATTACGCCTAATCAAAATCACGCACCATTTTACAAAAGCTTCTTACAATCACATCAGCAGCAGCACATTTTACTAAACACTGACAAGTAGGTATAAACCAATTTTATCGTGTAAATGTCAACTACCGGCAAAATATTGGGTAGATGTATTTTCTTTACGCCTGATAACAAAGCAATCTAAAACAAATGATTTAAAATAAATAAAATCCGCAACGAAGGTATCCGCAGGAGCACAAGAGTATCTACAAAGTCTAATGGACCACTAAGCTGAAACAGCAATGGACTAGCCACACCAGCTCGAATACCCAAAAACCAATGGGGAGGAAGATTGTTATATGCTATTCAATATGGCTAGTAAAATATAGAACTATCTTACTCTAGATGGAGTGTAGACCCGATGAACAGATCCCGCTCAGACACGACGTCGCCAAGGCGTTCGTCACGGCCCTCCCTTGATGATGGTGTTCCCCTACCAGAAATGAAGCCTCGGGGTTTACGGGCGGTCGGGGCGGGGCCCCGAACGTCTAGTGATGTAACACCTGAGGAGGATGGTGACTCGAAAGTGGTCTCGAGCACCGTGATAGCATTTCGAGGGTGCTGGGGGCAGTAAGGACTGCCCCCGGGACGTGCTTTGATAGAGCAAAGCGAGAGAGGAGCCCCGGTTGCGTTCCGAACGGAGATCCCGGGACCCCTCATATACGCTGATGGTGACCACCGTGGGGTTTTGGCCGGTAGGAGTCCGGCATAACCTTTCTGTTGCCCCCGCAGCAGAAGGTATCCATGAGAATTTTCCCACGATAAAAAATACCCAATGAAACATGCAGGGAGTCCATGGATGCAGGTGGCTCAGGAACGTGTTACTGGCAATATATGAAGAGGACTCTTCAACAAAAGACTGATAACAACACAATCACTAGGCGTCAAAACCATCTGCCCTGTACATGGGCTGGCTTAAGAATAAATTAAACCCAATGATACATTACCCGGATTGATGATCAAAAATAGTTATGATTGGTAACCAAACGAGCACACAAAAACAATTTTTTACTGGTGACGACAAAAACAATCTCACCAAAGCCTTTTCACTGATAACAAGGCATTCCATCTTAGTTCTCAGGGGCAGCGGCGCAGATGGGCTGCAGACAGCGCATCTGCATTTCGATTCTTAATCGAAGATGGATGTAGATTTCTTTAAGCCCCGTAAGGTGGACGTACCGTACGTACCATCAGGTGGAATGTGTACTAGTTTGTCGCCCATATTCTATTAAAAAAAAAACTTTGGCCTCAGTATTCAAATAACAAAATTTAAAACGCCACTAAATTATATCAACAATCTTAAACAGTATGGTTCACGGCCACAACAATGGTGGTATGACGGATCTAAACTTACGAAGTTAAATTTCCCTTTCCTAAATTAATAAGTTATTAGCGCTCAATATTAATGTCCACATTATTAAACGATATATTTGTTCGTTTATGAATGCATTTAGAAGCAAGTGGATACTGCTATCCATCTCGTTTAGCAAGCTCAATTTCTTATATTTACGCGAATAATACACATTAAATGAAACGCATTTTACGGATTTTTTAAATTAAACGCGATAAAATCTGTAAAATTTGTTTAATTTTGTGTTTTAGTTTTAGAAGGCAAATTATGGAGTACATCTTGTCTCATATGTTACTGTGTTCAAACAAAATGCTCTCTCTACAATACTCGTATGTATTGTAAGTAACAATGTTCCTCTGAATGGTCATAAAAGAGGTACATGAGTGTACGCCGTAAGACAATTGTCAGAACTGTCTCACGGCGGAAAATTTATCTATGTACCTACACAGAAATCGGTGATAGTTTCAAACAATGCATTTCGATATAGAAGAAATAAGATTATTGGTTTCTTTAATTACTTAATTGAAAACAAAATATTATATGAAAATCGGATAGAGCTGGTGTTAGTAGTTAGTTACTACACGGTTCTAGAAGCTATTATCTAGTATATTAACAGTACTAGTATAGTGTAGTGTAATTAACATTACCCCATATCGTCCCATGTGTGTCGTAAGTGGCAACCGAGGGAAACCGAAACCGGAGATGGGCAGTAGCATTTTCCTGATATCAACTCAATAAAAAACTGCGGTTGCCAATCCACCTGCCAAGCAAAATACCCTCTATGGGGCAATCTGTGGGAGGCCTATGTACAGCAGTAGACTAATAGGCTGTAATGCGTAATTGGATGGATAGATATAGTCAGTTGCTATAAATATTTTTCTTCTTAGCATATTCAAAGCTATTTTATTTCCCGAACTTACCGTCTAGTAAGTGAAATTAAAATTGTATCGTGGTGTAGAGGGAACGAAGCTAGTTAGAATTTCATATTAATAAAGTTTACTATGTTCCTTCTTTCATTAGTATTTTGTAAATATAAACTGTAATGTGTTAATACAAAATATAATAAATAACTCAGTAGTCAACTGTACATTACTGGCTTCAAGACGTTTTGGTAGGAAATATGACCTAGGTATATTTCACCACAATGCTCAGATTGGCAAATTTTACATGTGCTTTGAATATTTTTGTCTAAATTTCCCACAATTTTCTCTAAATAAAATCACACGGAAAACCTCATCTAGTTTTGGATAGACCCGCTATTTTATTTACATATATCTTTTAAGAAATATACGATTGCTAATGCTTTATTGAAAGCGCTAAACTCCAACCAAGGATTGGTTCCGTACTATCCTAAAACAAGTTTCTAGTAGGGGCGCCCCCTTTAATTTTTAATTTATTTTAATTTTTATTATTTTTTGTTATATCGGCAACAGAAATACACATTCTGTGAAAATTTCAACTGTTTACCTATTACAGATCATGAGATACAGCCCGCTGACAGACAGACTCACGGACAGACGAGGCTTAGTAATAGGGTCCCATTGGTTACCCTTTGGGTCGAAAACCTAAAAAGGGTTGATGATTACATTGATTAATAAAATACTTTTTAATTTACTTAATATAACCGTAAATAATATTATATAATTATTTAAATATTAGAGAGGAATTATTGAGCAAAAATATGTATGTAAATAAATTGAGAGAAGAAGATGAAGAAGAAAGAGAAGAGATGTATTGAGCCTAAGATTCCTAATTTAATTTATATCTAGCTATCGGGTACTTTAATCAGTTTGGTGCAAAGCTATCCATTGCTGCAGGTCGTAGAGAAACTACACTTGAAACTTATTGTGGCTAATACTTTTTGCTTCTTCTAAAATTTAATTAAGCACCTTATATTTATTTCTAAATATAGAGAAATTTTAAATAAAATCTTTAATTAAGAAATTTGTAATCATTCGCCACCATCATCATCATTACAGCCTCACAAATTTACTACTAAACATAGGCCCACCCCAAGGAATGCCATGAACACAGTTTTTAGCCACCTGCATCAATCGATTTTCCGCATATCACACACTACACTTACCGTAATATAATAAATAATGTACAATCTAAATGGTTTACATGCGGTATATAAAAATTTGGCCGTGGTTCACTCGGGTTTGGATTTAATTTTTATAATTACAGGGTTTCAAGTAGCTGGTAACCAGCCATCTTCTGTATTAAAATTAGGATATGTTTTTTAATTTAAATAGCCTCACGCAATCACATTGGTAGGAATTGATGTTCTTTCGCGAGGATTTGTGGTCTATCCAATTTGATGTTTATTATACGTGGTAGACCCGTACTGAAGCTATATTACTATTATATATATTTGACGGCTCCGTGGCACAGTGGCATAGCAATGAGTTGCAGGGCTGGGGCTGCGGGTTCAAATCCCGCACGGAAAAAGTATTTGTATGGCCTACAAATAATTGTTCTGGATCTGGATGTTTGTCCTTGTGCAATTTATGTTTGTAAACTACATCCACATGATTTTTCCGGACCGATACGACTTAGGGACTTTCAAGAAAAGAGATTACTCCTTTCTAAAAGGCCGGCAACGCACCTGTAATTCCCCAGGTGTTGCGGTTGTTCATGGGCGGCGATAGTCACTTACCATCAGGTGCGCCGCATGCTCGTTTGCCCCCTCTTCTATAAAAAAAATCACGGTACAGGAGAATATCTAGTGTGGGGGTAACGTTTTTTTTTAGAGTAAAAAAAATATGAATAAAGATTATGGTTGCAGCACAAATGGTTCAGTTCGACCAGGGAAGGACCGCGCTCTCACAGAGTACCAGCGTAAAATAGCAGCTTAATGCTCTCGTGTTTCGTATGGCGAGTGTAGAGAACCGGAGATACTTTTTACTGGAAACGAGGCATTCCAGCTTAGTCCTCAGGGCAGACAATGTATCTGCATTTTAATACTTAATCGAAGACAGATGTATTTGTCTATGGGCCACAGCATCTACTTACTATCAGATGGACTGTGTGCTCGTTTGCCACCCTTATGCTAGAAAATAAAATTTAAATAAATAAAAACTGGTCAAGTGTGTGTTGGGCCACGCACAATGTAGAGGTATGTAGGTGTCCATAGTTGCCCGTCACAATACGTGGGCTTGTAGGGGTGGTATTCAAAAAAGATTTAAAAAAAAAACGATTTTGAAAATAATAGAATTTACATCAAAACATTTACATGCCAAGGTACAAAGATGATCATAGTTGACTATCTATCTATATATTCTCGGCAGTGCAACCGTAAGATATACATATATGACCATAACGAACTTTACCTAAACCACCACTGCCCTATATTATCCTGAGGTCGCCCGCGTAAACCAAGAGTGTGACGAATGAAACTGTATGAGGCTATATGATTGTATGAATACGAGTACTTTGAAATGAGATCTACAGTAACTACCAACTAAAAACTAACTGAAAGTATCAAGTAAATAAGAAAGATCCTATATAGCCTATCCTGCAAATGAAGAAGTAAAGCTACAGTAGTAATGCATAAAAGTATTTTAATTCATAAAATGTTTATTTTTAACAGTTTGCAATAACATTACAAAGTTATTATGCAGCTTGAATTAGGTCATTTTCTATGGAATTGTAACGAAATTTTTACTAATCCAAGTGCATTTTATAAGTTGGTAGACTCGTTTACTTCTAAATCTACTTAGCTGTGATTGTGATAGTTTTCCTTTTAATTTCATTACATATACTACTATCCTGTATACTTTCACATTTCCAAAAACAGCGGTTTGGTTGGTAGAGGGGGGGGGGGGGGCATATGACTAATGAAAAATACCATTTTAAAGCTAAATATTTCGCAAACGGACCCTGAATCGAAAATATGTTGTTCCACACCCCTAGTGTTTTTGAAAGACCTATCCACCGATATCCCACACGATTGAATAGACGGGTCCATTTACTTGTATGAGAAGTACCCAAAATAAAAATATTTTTCAAAATTTTATGTCACAGTTTTCTAGGCGTGATTAATATCTATAACTATGCCAAATTACAGATTTGTAGCACTTAGGCTTTCTGAGTAAAACCGCGGACGGCGGACGGACGGACGGACGGACGGACGGACGGACATGGCGGAACTATAAGGGTTCCTTGTTGTGTAACTACGGAACCCTAAAAATTATGTAATGGTCGCCAAGGATGTAGTCACAGAATGTAGATTTGTATGTATTTACATACAAATCTACATTCTGTGTTTTGTATCAACATTTTCTGTCTGATTTAGAAGATAATATGATGCCATGATTGTACGCTATAACACAAAACACTCGTCATAGTCACCCTCTCCGGGTAAGGTAAATAAAACTTCTGCGATAAGATCGGAAGAAGAATTCGATTGAAATAAATCTTATGTATTTACAAAACATATATTAATAATATGATTATGGTAAGTAAAGTCCTGCATAGGCCACCAATTGTTCCTGAGTGTTTCGCGCAAGACCGCCAACGCGCTTCCTCACTGAATGTCGGCATACTTCACATGCCCTCAATTTTTTTCCTTCACTAGCAATGACAGGGACACCACTCCATAGAATAATTTAATTCAAATGATTTCAGTGGTTCTGACGGGAATCTAAGTCGGGTACAAGGGATATTAAAACTTATCTCCTAAGCTCAGCTCTTTATCATTCTTGGTTAACGAACTTAATATGAAGTATTGTAGAGGTAGGTACATTAATTATATTACAGAGGTAAATTAGTTTAAGCTATTTGCTAGTTAATGCAATATTGTTTGGTTATTGTTTGTTTAACTATCAAAGTCGATACGACATAAGTGTATTATAAAATACTAGCTGTTCCCCGCAACTTCGTCCACGTGTATTTTTTTGCGCAGAACCCTAAAATAAAAGTAGCCTAGGTTACTCCTTATAACATCAGCTATCTGACAGTGAAAGTCCCATCCAAATCGGTTCACAGGTTTCTGCGTGATGCGTGTTCAGACAGACGTCGTGTTAGAGTTTTATTATAATATAGATTTATTATATTATAGATAACTCTGTAGCTTAAATAAATTTATTTTTAAAATTAAACTGTAACATACCATACATTACATAAAATTATCAATTACGACGTGAGTGTATTATTGAATTGAATTGAATCAATTTAGTGTAATAACTGTTTTATTATTTTGTGAAGTGATTTTCCAGTTGTCATGATAACTCCGACTACCAGAACTGTAATAGTTAAAATTTGTGTGACAATTCTTACACGCATCATCCGTTGTGATAATTTATTTCTGCCAGTTCTGAAACACCATAATGCTCCTGTTGTAGTTTATAGGATATATGGTTGAGTTATAAATATATTGTACATTTACACTCTAAAAAGTCAGTAGTAGGTGATTTCGGAGTGAAACACATTGCGCAACCTACCGGAAAGGGCCGAGCAATGTCTGCCGGGCCAGCTACTATAAAATTTGTAATAGTATTTTAATTTATAACCTTACTAAAACTAACAAAATTTATGTTTAAAATTAAAATATTTTGTTACTCAGAAAACGTGTATGTAAAGCACATCCGATTCGTAGACATTTTGTTATTTTTTATTTTCATTTATTCGTTACAGCCTATCTAAGTCCACTGCTGAACATAGATCTCTCCAGATACTGCCAAATAAGGGCGAGATTAGCCATAGTTGCCATGCCTGGCAAACGGGTTGGTAACTACAGTTTTTTTTATTTTCTAGTTGTTGTTGCGAAGACCCTGCTGCCCATCTTCTGGTTTGTTTCTCTCTGTCGCCTCTTACGACACCCACGGGACGATATTGTTTAGTGGATATTCTTGCACCGCCACTACACGGGTATTTTTTATATGAGTTATTTTAGCAATGGTTTTAAATATGTTTTTAAGTTAGTTTAAACTTTTAGTTTAAAGGCAGCTTTCTAGCTTTCTAGGCACAGAAATAATTTCTTCAATCTTCTTAAAAACATTTGATTTTATAACACGACTGAATTAATCAGTAGTGACAATTCTTTAGTAACAAGTTATTAATCGCAAGTTAAGATGTTCTAAGACGCATAATGTTCAGAGTCATTAATAAAAGCTTTCTGAAATATAGTTTTAATATTATACATTTATTTACATAACATAATTAATGTTCATTACTGAAGTTTCAGATTTAGTTCAAATCCATGAAGAAATGTAGGTACTTATCTGTATTAAAGAAATATAATAATGTATTAACATAAATGAAACTTCTAGGTATATAAACGTGTGTAGTTCATCGTGAAGTGGCGGTGCTAAGTACTGCACTACATCTTATCGTTGATGTCGTAAGTTGTGTCACAGGTAAACTGAAATAGGAGATGAGTAGGAGCATCTTCCTAATAACAATTAAAAAATATATAAACTGTGGTTCCCAACCCACCTGCCAAGCATGGCAATTATGGAAAATATCCTCCCTGTGAGGCAATTTGTGGGTAAGGCCTATGTTCAGCAGTGGACTTTGATAGTTTGTAATGATGAATGGATGAAAAATATTAAAGACAACGTTAGCCAATATTTGAAGTGTTTATAAAGATATATGAAAAGAACAGATATATTTAAATATATTATATTTGGTTTTACCAATAAATTTTCTTATTATTTGTTGAAAACATACTACAAATTGCGTAAAATTTAGTTTTGTGTGGAATTTAATATAAGTTAAAATAAAGCACGGCGGGTTTCTGAGCAATAAGTTCACAAACTTTACTTAGCATATTTACATTTTAGAAATTAAATTTAAGATTTTTTTTTCCATTAAATTTAAGACATAATTTTTGCTGAGTTTGTACCGGAACTTATATTAAAAATGAACTTAAATTTTCTGTTTTATTATCTACGTAGAACAGTGTAAAAATATATACAAAATCACGCGTTAAATGCCGTGTTTGTCATAATATTTATTATAGAAAGCATACGTTTTAATAAAAAAAAGTTTAATTTTTGGATAATTTCACGAGCTAGTATCTTTAGTTAGAGTCACTTATATGTTAAAAGATGAAATTTTAGATACTTTTAAGCACTTAAATAATTAAAACATAATAAAAGACAAAAAATATGATCATATAATATGTGACACATGAAACAGGAAATGTGATGCTTTCTAACATTAGCAATTTTGCTGCAGCATATACAATATTTACAATATTAATTTAAGACATTTACTATGTGCTTGACGATAAAAGAAAACAGTAGAAAACTGCTAAATAGAAACTGAAATAAATAATATGGAGCTACATTTGTACCGTTAGCCAACGGGTACTGAATCACCGCGGCAGACTCTTTACTATTTCATTACACTGTAGGCAGTAAAAGTTTTTTACCTTGCAATATTAACTTTGTGGGCTATCAATTTACTGTTTTATACAGAGTACAGACAAGTCGTCCGAATTTCGCATACATACATAATTTACCAAAGCTATAAATTCATACTTTCAGATCAACTGAAATTGAAGTGGGATATTAAATTGAATGAGACAACTTTATGAATAATGCTGAGATATTTCATTTCAAATACCGGAAAACAAAAACGTAGATACTACCTGTTTTAAGATTTACCTGTACTTATGTAGGGTTTCTTGTTTTCAAAGATTTCAAAGTATTGAACACAACACCGTACACAATACCGTAACGTCTCGGCAGAAAACACATAGACAAAGGGGAAAAACATGAGGGAATCCATATTGCTAAATCATTTTCGATATTGATTGATGATTTGAATGTTTGTTCTATTTTTATATATATCATAGCATGTTACCCGTAATCATTACAAATAGATAAGAAATTTAGGTAATTTTTATTGACTTCACATTTCGTTGTTTAAGGGACCGAGTTTAAAAAGTCCATCTTCACGTTTTTATATCTCTAGGGCCTGGATGTGAGTGCGTACGTTACATATATAAGTTGGTAAACAATTTTCTCGCCGGTCGTCCCGAAATGGAAAAATAATCAAAATTTGAAAGTTAGTAATAAAGATGTGAAGTATTTTATGATTCAGACGCGGTTTTACATGCAAACGTCTTATTTGGAAACATTGCTTTTATATAATATAAAATATG
The DNA here is from genome assembly GCA_029286625.1 of Parnassius orleans. Classification (NCBI taxonomy): domain Eukaryota; kingdom Metazoa; phylum Arthropoda; class Insecta; order Lepidoptera; family Papilionidae; genus Parnassius; species Parnassius orleans. Next base: position 3,183,705 of record JAGSMP010000032.1, read on the forward strand.
ATCTAGATATTTCACACAAGTTTTAATATTTTATGTGGTTTTTATAAGGTATGTGAAATGAAGAACTTCATACCCAGTTTAAAAACGGTACTGAATATTGTATTTTCTTGCTTTCAAAATATGTTTCTCCAAAATCCACTTACATGAATTGAGATTTGAAAATCTCCATTTTTACTATGTATTGCGGTTTGAGAACCAGAAAATCAACCTTTGTTAAAAGCAGACGCACGTTATGCAAGACATACTCGAACAGTTTATCTTTAGTTTTACTGTCTTTGGAAAAGTTGCGAGAATTTACGATTTGTCACGATTTGACGTATGATTTGAGAATCCAGAAAGAGCCCATGGCCTCCGATAGAAAGTGGTATAAAAGTAAAAATAAAATTTGCAGCCTATATACGTCCCTTATAGGCACATAATGGGTGGCTTATTCTGAAAAGTTAGAGAAGAGCAATTATTGAGTCAAAATGCGGATTTTTTAATTTCAGTTATCATAGCTAGTGTTTATCGTAAAGTTGAAGACATGGGAGTTAATCCTAGAATTAATGCTATTTATCAATCAGTTTTAACAAAATTATGTACATTTTTATCGTCGGCTTGACCACAAGCCAACGATGGGCTTACTACGCATCACGTTAGTGCGAATAGGATTGGTGAAAAGTGAGCTTAATACAAATTTTGTTGTTCAACCTCTGGCAACCACTATTAGAGTAATATAGCTGTAAGATATTTTTAACTTTTATTACAAAAATGCTTATAATAACAGCGCCACTGACACTGATACATTATAATGTTTCGTTTTGTGTTTTCGTTACTGTCATCATCATCATTCTCATCATCATTACAGCCCTTCACAAGTCTACTGCTGCACATACTCCCCAAGGAATGCCACAAAGCACGGTCCTGAGCCATCTGCATCCATCGACTTCCTGCATGTTTACCAGGTCGTCACTCCATCTAGTGGGAGGTCGCCCTACACTTCATCTACTGGTACAGAGCTGCCACTCATGAAACTTTTTCCCCATCGGTTGTCGGTTTTTTGAGCTATGTGGCCAGCCCATTGCCAGCTTACTAATCCGTTGGCTATGTCGGTCACTCTGGCTCTACTGCGGATATCCTCATTTCTAAGTTTACCACGCAGTGAAACCCCGAGCATAGCGCTCTCCGCATAGCTCGCTGAGCGACCTTGAGCTTCCTCATACGGCCAGCAGTGAAGATCCACGTCTCAGATCCATAAGTCATCCTTGGCAACACGCACTGGTTGTACAATCTTGTTTTCAAGTTTTGAGGTATACCTGACGAGAAGATGTGTCGTAATTTCGCGAACTGCCCAGCTCCTCATTGACCTCTCGGTCGAGGTTGGACTTACCTAGTCGGACTATTTGTCCCAGGTAAACATACTCGTCAACACCTTCGACCTTAGTTGTTGGGAGTTCGTTACTTTAAAACAAAGTATTTGTGTATATTGTGTTTTTAGTTTTCTTTGTTGTTTTAATTTCTTTGTACGTTGTGTTATGGGTAACTCATCATTAATTTATCATTTACTCATTAATTCTGTTGTTTATTACAGAATAAATATATTAAATATATGTGACTCATTTCCAATTTGATCAAGAAATTATGTGGTTGTGATACATTAGGAAAGGCAAAAGATATTAAAAGGGTTTCTTGTAAGATAACAGAACTCAAAAAGATGCAAGTATCGTACCCAGGTGGACGCAAGTAGTCAGTGCTATTATTTTAAGTAGAAAATTAAAACTTTATAACAAATGCTTAGTGACTTTTGTGCTCATATCGATTATAAGAAAATTCAGTTTCCTGAAGTATTTCGTTACGATCAGATATAAGAAAACCGTTATCTTTCGTAAGTTTTGAGATTTCATTGAGCGTAGCGTCTTCTATTACCCTATCAGAAATGGCAAGAGGCCTGGAGCTCTTAACGATTATAAAATATATTATACAAAGTAATATGCTTCCTAAAGTCAATTTAGGATATTTACAAATTTATTTTATAACCAAAAACAAGAACGTTCTTAACTTTAGAAAAGTTACGAATAATTATTAAATTCTCGTGATTCATATTTGCATTCAGACCTTTGTAGCGTTCATAATCATGTTGAATGTAATGCGTTTAATCTTGAATAATATGAAATAGAGGCGGGTCTTTATTTTAAATTATTCAAGGCTTTAAGTAGAACACCGGAATAAATGAGCTTGACTTAAGGTATGGTTTGTATGGAAGACAATAAAATCGCCAGCATTAAATTATGTTATAAAAGATCACTTATAGTTTTGTTCTAAAGTGAAGTAGCAGTTTTATTAACCGTATATGGCGGTGTAAGAATATCTACTTCCGATTAGTGAATCGCTGATTTAATATGTATTTACGGACTTTCATCATTATCATCATCATTATAGACATATCACAAGTCCAATGCTGAAATTTGTTTCAGTATTGGACTTGCTGAAATGTGGTGGCAAAACACACGCTTCTGAGCCTGCATCCCTTGACTTCCTCCATCTCTTACCAGGTCGTCACTCCATCTAGCGAGGGCTGGCTTCACTTACAAGCTAAGCTACCGAGCTTAGCGGACTTTATGTTCTCAAAATATATTATTCATCAGGCATGCAGGTTTCTTCATGATGTTTCATTTCGACGCCGAGCATGAATTGTAAGGGGTTTTCCTACTTTCAATTTATTTTGACAAGCGTGGCCTTTAGGTAACAGCGACCTAACTATAAATGTAGCTATAATATTATTAAATTACTTATAATATTAATAATGCACGTTAGTTATTCAATAATTTACAAAAGTTAAATCACACACTTCTACTAATTACCCTAATAAAAGTATCGAATTCAAGAAAAGTATAAAACCATTATAAAACCTAAATGTCATGGTCAGTGATGACGCAGGAAATTCTCTAACGATATAAAAGTAGACATTTTCTTAACCGTTCTTAAGGGAATATCAATATTTCGATCTTCTTTTCTAAGTTTCAACGGAACTAATTTATTAATAATTTATTTGCATTACTGGCCGTTTCAAATCAAAATAATTTTTGTTTGGCTAAAAATTCTAATTTCAAATTAATTTTATTTTAAAAACATGGAATTCTTTTTTCAAAATTAGTAATTATTTTATTGATTAGCTTTATGTTTTCATCGCATTTGAATCTTTTACGTTATCATGGATAAGTTAAAATTTGAGTAATTATGGAATATGAGAACCGTCGTGGCAGCAACGCGGTACAAGCGGCACAAGCGGCACGCAACATCAACGACGTTTACGGAGCGAATACTACAAACGAACGCACTACATGTTATTGGTTTGCCCGCTTCCGTTCTTGAAATTTCGACCTGAACAATGAACCCCGTCGTCGTCCGAAAACTTTGATCGACAATGACGAATTGAAGGCGATTATGGAAATTGGTGATACTCAATCTACGGCTGAATTAGCAGCAGTTTTCGACGTTAGCATCAAAACAATATTGGTCCATTTGCGTCAAATTGGCAAGGTAAAAAAGCTTGACAAATGGGTGTCCCACGAATTCAATGATCGCTAACGCGAAGTATGCGTTAAGACGTGCCTTGCACTGCTCAACAGGCACACAAATGAAGAAATTTCGAACCGCATTGTTAACTGCGACGAAAAATCGATTCTGTTTGATAATCGCAAGCGTGCAGCAAGTTGGTTGGATCCTGCTTCAGCGATTAAACAATGCCCTAAACGAAAACTTACCCCTAAAAAGTGATGGTCACTGTTTGGTGGTCTAGTGCCGGTGTGATTCATCACAGCTTCTTATCAAACGGGATGAGCATTACTGCAGATGTGTACTGTGAAGAACTGAACACAATGATGGAGAAGCTCGTACGTCTCCTACCAGCTTCAATCGCGCGTCCCCGCTGCTCCTGCACGACAACACGCGATCTCATACTGCACAACAGACGGTCTCCAAGCTACAAGAGCTGGGGTTGGAAGTCATCTGCCGTACTCATCAGACCTTGCGCCTACAGACGTCTACTTTTTCCAGAATTTGGATAACTTTCTGGCGGGAAAAAAATTCAATACCCGAGAGGCTGTACAAAATGCCGTTGACGAATTTGTTGCCTCCCGTCCAGCTAATTTCTTCAAGAAGGGCATCAATAAACTGCCACTGCGTTGGCAAAGATGCATAGATTGCATGGGTGATTACTTTGATTAATAGAAATAAAAAATATGGAAAAAAATACGTTAACATATTTCATAAAAAACGGCAATTTCAAGACCTTATATTTATTTGTATATACATAGCTGTTACATGTTATATTATGCCTTGGTACCTATTAAAAATTAACTAATAATTTAGGCACTTTGCGAAATAAATATTTAAGTAAAGCCGTTTATCGATTACGCGCTCCTGGCGTGCGCGCCATGAATGACCGCGCCGACCAGTCCGCTCCGTGGAACGCGCTCCAAATGTTCGAAGTGTATCAACTAAGCGCGCCTGGCACGCGCGGCAGCCGTTCCAGTGTTTGACCGTTCAACATGGATGTCGGTCGTGTACGAGCAACTGCCGCTTTCATAGTTCCATGCATCTTCTCTGAGCGCTTTATTATGGTAAAAACTACTTTTGCTATTCCACAGCAGATCTTTTAAACTATATAATTGTATTAATTTACGGCAACTTTGGTTATCCATAGCTCGGAACGCAACGAACACACGAATGATGAAAACAAACGTCGCAACAGGCGCGCGCGCCAAAACTTAAACTACTTTGATACGCGATAAAAAACCGACACCAGATGGAGCGGCCCGCTCCACTTTTGAGCGCTCCAACGAACAATTTGGCGCGCGCTCCAAGGCGGTATCCATTTCGCGCGGCTGGAGCGCGCGCCAATATTCGACCTCTTGGAGCGCGTAATCGATACGCGGCTTAATAATAAGGTTGAAGGAAGATGCATTTCCTCCAACGGGAGAGCTTTTTTAATTGGTATACTGCGATCGCCAATTTGAATGCCAAGCATGGCGATAATGGTAAATCCTCTCTACGAGAGATCCATTTCCAGTAGTCCACTTTTACGTGCTGATGATGATGAAGAAGAGGACGAAGAAGGTATTGCATCATTTAAGTTAATAGCTGATACGTATATTGTTACTATTTAAAACAATTCAACTTCCAATTCTTTTGCCCATCATGCCTTGTATATTTTGATGCACCAGGTGTAAACAATTTTTATTACTTATTTGTGGGCAGCATTCAAAATTAATGAAACTCTTATTATTGCTAGAGATTGCCTCTATTGTCGCATTTACTAATTTAAATTAGTTGGAACTGATTCAAATTAAATGTCAAATGATTATCATGCTCAATAAAAGTAGTCTTGGTAGCCAAAAACTTGGCTGAGTTAAAAAGTAAATAATAAGATAGCAAATTTGCTACCAGTCTTAAATTATATTTGGATAGGTAATACCTATATTTTGTCCAAAACTTTTTTATTAAATTATTTATGTCAATTAAATGAAATTTGTCATTATTATCACAATTACATGTCAAATTTAAATTATTGTTACATATTAAATTATTCATTTGTATATTTAAATTATGTCTTAGATTATTTTCCTGTATAATCCCTGTATGTAAGGCAGTGTGAACAAGACAATTTTGGTACATTTAAGTTATTAAGTTGTTCAATATATCTTAATAACTGTTTGTTGTTTACACTGCCTCTTCTACCAACAAAATTATTATTGTACTATTTGGGCAAAATTTAGTAACTATAATTTTATTTAGGATGTCACTAAAAGATGCTCAAGCATGCAGCAATTTGTAATTTTTGTCCCTTTAAAGAGTTATTTAAAGTTATGCCTAGATTTTTCCCATGTCATCGCTATACACAATTATATTATTTTTGTTAATATTTGAGTCATTTTTTATTTTAAGCTCCTCTGCTATGGCACTGTCATAGAGTTTTGGTGGTGGTATAATATTTTCAGCACACACTGACTCTGAAGAAGCTGGTATTGAATGCTGACACTCACATTGATGTTTAACTAAGGAGTCAAAACGCTCCTCATTATATTTACATGTCTTTACTTAACCAGATTATCCATAGCCAGTATGTGTTCTTTTATTTCGTTTTGGGCTGATTTATATTTATTGGACACAGTTTGAAGGGAGTTCGTAAGTGATAACATATCTGATTTAAGGCACTCTACGTCAGTCTCATAACATTTTTTTATGTTATCCACCTCAATTGGATACAACTTAAGTTCATATATCAATGCTTGCTTTTCTTTACATAAATTAACATAATTTTGGTATTAATCTTATTTTTATTAATTTTGTACTTTCCTTATGTATTTATTAACTTTATATACTTCTTCAATTTGGTTTTGCTGCAATTAATCCTTACTGTGTTTCCTGAAGTGGAAGAGTCGTCACCAGTCAAATCTATAGTTGCAGGTTGCTGTAAAATTCTTGAAGTATTACATTGCACAAGCTCAGAGAACAGGCTTTGAGTCTGGGAGGCGTTAGGTTATCTATATGTTTTAAATTGTGTTATTTGCTCATTAGCCTCATTCAACTGTAACTTCAATGCAGCAATAAACCTGAGAGCTTCCTCATATTCCTTGCTGCATTGGTCAAACTCATTAACCGTTCCTGTAGCTGATCTCTTTCTTTTATAACACTTGTGTATTCTTTATGTAACTTAACCATATCACATTTCAATTGTGTGTTTTGGCAATTATGTTAACTATTTCTTTTCATTATCATCCTTTCTTAAGCAACAGTTCACACTGCTCCTTGGACGTCTTGTTCTTGGAGCGCAAGCTGGAGTTGGTTCTCCATCTGGCGCGTCTTGGCGTTACAGTATTCATTTACTATTTATTGTAAATAATAAAAGAAAACAAGGATCGAAAACAGAAGGAGCAGAGTAAGCCAATGTCGAGTTGTTTTTGGTTTTTTTTTTTCTATTTACAGATCTCAAATCAAATTATCGTTAAAATAATTCGAAAAGAAACCCGCAAAGAATGTGTAAAATCCGAGTAATATTAATAGAATAGATCTATAATTTATAAAAGGAATGATAAGAAATAAGAATTACAATGATTTTAAAATAATGTTCGTTACCTGTCACTTTTTGTTCCAACACCAAAATGTTGTTATAATATTTATGTACCGACTTTCTTAAATTTTAAATACAAAGCGGCAGTAATTATTAACTATAACATAAAATTGAAGTGGATATTATGAATTTACAATATTTAAATTATTTAAATTTATCGGGACCAATTACTTTTACAACTTATCACTAGGGTTGCCACAGCAAAAAAAAAACATGGCAATTATGGAAAATATCCTCCCTATGAGGCAATTTGTGGGTAAGGCCTATGTTCAGCAGTGGACTTTGATAGTTTGTAATGATGAATGAATGAAAAATATTAAAGACAACGTTAGCACAAAATTTGAAGTGTTTATAAAGATAATTGAAAAGAACAGATATATTTAAATATATTATATTTGGTTTTAGCAATAAATTTTCTTATTATTTGTTGAAAACATACTACAAATTGCGTAAAATTTAGTTTTGTGTGGAATTTAATACAAGTTAAAATAAAGCACAGCGGGTTTCTGAGCAATAAGTTCACAATCTTTACTTAGCATATTTACATTTTAGAAATTAAATTTAAGATTTTTTTTCCATTAAATTTAAGACACAATTTTTGCTGAGTTTGTACCGGAACTTATATTAAAATGAACTTAAATTTTCTGTTTTCTTATCTACGTAGAACAGTGTAAAAATATATACAAAATCACGCGTTAAATGCCGTGTTTGTCATAATACTTATTATGGAAAGCATACGTTTTAATAAAAAAAAGTTTAATTTTTTTTATTAAAACGTCTTTAGTTAGAGTGACTTATATGTTAAAAGATGAAATTAAAAATTTTTTTAGGCACTTAAATAATTAAAACATAATAAAAGACAAAAAATATGATCATATAATATGTGACACATGAAACAGGAAATGTGATGCTTTCTAACACTAGCAATTTTGCTGCAGCATATACAATATTTACAATATTAATTTAAGACATTTACTATGTGCTTGACGATAAAAGAGAACAGGAGAAAACTGCTAAATAGAAACTGAAATAAATAATATGGAGCTATGTACCGTTAGCCAACGGGTACTGAATCACCGCGGCAGACTCTTTACTATTTCATTACACTGTAGGCAATAAAAGTTTTTTACCTTGCAATATTAACTTTGTGGGCTATCAATTTACTGTTTTATACAGAGTACAGACACGTCGTCCGAATTTCGCATACATACATAATTTACCAAAGCTATAAATTCATACTTTCAGATCAACTGAAATTGAAGTGGGATATTAAATTGAATGAGACAACTTTATGAATAATGCTGAGATATTTCATTTCAAATACCGGAAAACAAAAACGTAGATACTACCTGTTTTAAGATTTACCTGTACTTATGTAGGGTTTCTTGTTTTCAAAGATTTCAAAGTATTGAACACAACACCGTAACGTCTCGGCAGAAAACACATAGACAAAGGGGAAAAACATAGGGAATCCATATTGCTAAATCATTTTCGATATTGATTGATGATTTGAATGTTTGTTCTATTTTTATAAATACAAAAATAGCATGTTACTCGTAATCATTACAAATAGATAAGAAATTTAGGTAATTTTTTTGACTTCACATTTCGTTGTTTAAGGGACCGAGTTTAAAAAGTCCATCTTCACGTTTTTATATCTCTAGGGCCTGGATCTCTGTGAGTGTGCGTACGTTACATATATAAGTTGGTAAACAATTTTCTCCCTTGCCGGTCGTCCCGAAATGGAAAAATAATCAAAATTTGAAAGTTAGTAATAAAGATGTGAAGTATTTTATGATTCAGACGCGGTTTACAATGCAAACGTCTTATTTTTAGGAAACATTGCTTTTATATAATATAAAATATGATCTAGATATTTCACACAAGTTTTAATATTTTATGTGGTTTTTATAAGGTATGTGAAATGAAGAACTTCATACCCAGTTTTAAAAACGGTACTGAATATTGTATTTTCTTGCTTTCAAAATATGTTTCTCCAAAATCCTTACCATGAATTGAGATTTGAAAAATCTCCATTTTTACTATGTATTGCGGTTTGAGAACCAGAAAATCAACCTTTGTTAAAAGCAGACGCAGACACGTTATGCAAGACATACTCGAACAGTTTATCTTTAGTTTTACTGTCTTTGGAAAAGTTGCGAGAATTTACGATTTGTCACGATTTGACGTATGATTTGAGAATCCAGAAAGAGCCCATGGCCTCCGATAGAAAGTGGTATAAAAAGTAAAAATAAAATTTGCAGCCTATATACGTCCCACTTATGGGCACACATAATGGGTGGCTTATTCCTGAAAAAGTTAGAGCAGAGCAATTATTGAGTCAAAATGCGGATTTTTTTAATTTCAGTTATCATAGCCTAGTGTTTATCGTAAAGTTGAAGACATGGGAGTTAATCCCTAGAATTAATGCTATTTATCAATCAGTTTTAACAAAATTATGTACATTTTTTATCGTCGGCTTGACCACCAAGCCAACGATGGGCTTGCTACGCATCACGTTAGTACGAATAGGATTGGTGAAAAGTGAGCTTAATACAAATTTTGTTGTTCAACCTCTGGCAACCACTATTAGAGTAATATAGCTGTAAGATATTTTTTTACTTTTTATTACAAAAAATGCTTATAATAACAGCGACACTGACACTGATACATTATAATGTTTCGTTTAATGTTTTTCGTTACTGTCATCATCATCATTCTCATCATCATTACAGCCCTTCACAAGTCTACTGCTGTACATAGGCCTCCCCAAGGAATGCCACAAAGCACAGTCCTGAGCCATCTGCATCCATCGACTTCCTGCATGTTTTACCAGGTCGTCACTCCATCTAGTGGGAGGTCGCCCTACACTTCATCTACTGGTACGAGGCTGCCACTCGCGAAACTTTTTCCCCCATCGGTTGTCGGTTCTTTGAGTTATGTGGCCAGCCCATTGCCACTTTAGCTTACTAATCCGTTGGCTATGTCGGTCACTCTGGCTCTACTGCGGATATCCTCATTTCTAAGTTTACCACGCAGTGAAACCCCGAGCATAGCGCTCTCCATAGCTCGCTGAGCGACCTTGAGCTTCCTCATACGGCCAGCAGTGAAGATCCACGTCTCAGATCCATAAGTCATCCTTGGCAACACGCACTGGTTGTACAATCTTGTTTTCAAGTTTTGAGGTATACCTGACGAGAAGATGTGTCGTAATTTCGCGAACGCTGCCCAGCAAGTTGAATCCGTCGATTGACCTCTCGGTCGAGGTTGGACTTACCTAGTCGGACTATTTGTCCCAGGTAAACATACTCGTCAACACCTTCGACCTTAGTTGTTGGGAGTTCGTTACTTTAAACCAAAGTATTTGTGTATATTGTGTTTTTTTTAGTTTTCTTTGTTGTTTTAATTTCTTTGTACGTTGTGTTATGGGTAACGAAATCATCATTAATTTATCATTTACTCATTAATTCTGTTATTTATTACAGAATAAATATATTAAATATATATTGTGACTCCATTTCCAATTTGATCAAGAAATTATGTGGTTGTGATACATTAGGAAAGGCAAAAAGATATTAAAAGGGTTTCTTGTAAGATAACAGAACTCAAAAAAGATGCTTAAGTATCATGTACCCAGGTGGACGCAAGTAGTCAGTGCTATTATTTTAAGTAGAAAATTAAAACTTTATAACAAATGCTTAGTGACTTTTGTGCTCATATCGATTATAAGAAAATTCAGTTTCCTGAAGTATTTCGTCACGATCAGATATAAGAAAACCGTTATCTTTCGTAAGTTTTGAGATTTCATTGAGCGTAGCGCAATCTTCTATTACCCTATCAGAAATGGCAAGAGGCCTGGAGCTCTTAACGATTATAAAATATATTATACAAAGTAATATGCTTCCTAAAGTCAATTTAGGATATTTACCAAATTTATTTTATAACCAAAAACAAGAACGTTCTTAACTTTAGAAAAGTTACGAATAATTATTAAATTCTCGTGATTCATATTTACATTCAGACCTTTGTAGCGTTCACTTAATCATGTTGAATGTAAATGCGTTTAATCTTGAATAATATGAAATAGAGGCAGGTCTTTATTTTAAATTATTCAAGGCTTTAAGTAGAACACCGGAATAAATGAGCTTGACTTAAGGTATGGTTTGTATGGAAGACAATAAAATCGCCAGCATTAAATTATGTTATAAAAAGATCACTTATAGTTTTGTTTTAAAGTGAAGTAGCAGTTTTATTTAACCGTATAGTGGCGGTGTAAGAATATCTACTTCCCGATTAGTGAATCGCTGATTTAATATGTATTTACGGACTTTCATCATTATCATCATCATTATAGAACATATCACAAGTCCAATGCTGAAATTTGTTTCAGTATTGGACTTGCTGAAATGTGGTGGCAAGAAACGCACGCTTCTGAGCCACCTGCATCCCTTGACTTCCTCCATCTCTTACCAGGTCGTCACTCCATCTAGCGAGGGGCTGGCCTTCACTTACAAGCTAAGCTACCGAGCTTAGCGGACTTTATGTTCTCAAAATATATTATTCATCAGGCATGCAGGTTTCTTCATGATGTTTCATTTCGACGCCGAGCACATGAATTGTAAGGAGGTTTTCCTATTTTCAATTTATTTTGACAAGCGTGGCCTTTAGGTAACAGCGACCTAACTATAAATGTAGCTATAATATTATTAAATTACTTATAATATTAATAATGCACGTTAGTTATTCCAATAATTTACAAAAGTTAAATCACACACTTCTACTGTAATTACCCTAATAAAAAGTATCGAATTCAAGAAAAGTATAAAACCATTATAAAACCTAAATGTCATGGTCAGTGATGACGCAGGAAATTCTCTAACGATATAAAAGTAGACATTTTCTTAACCGTTCTTAAGGGAATATCAATATTTCGATCTTCTTTTCTAAGTTTCAACGGAACTAATTTATTAATAGGTCTTTACCTATGAAATTGCCATTCTGCATTACTGGCCGTTTCAAATCAAAATAATTTTTGTTTGGCTAAAAATTCTAATTTCAAATTAATTTTATTTTAAAAACATGGAATTCTTTTCATGGATTTCATTTTTTATTGATTAGCGTTATTTTTTCATCGCATTTGAATCTTTTTCGTCATCATGTATACGTTAAAATTCGAGTTATTACGGAATATGAGTACCGTCGTGGCAGCAACGCGGCACAAGCGGCACAAGCAGCACGCAACATCAACGTCGTTTACGGAGCGAATACTACAAACGAAAGCACCAGCTGTTATTGGTTTGACCGCTTCCGTTCTGGGAATTTCGACCTGAAAAATTAACCCCGTGGTCGTCCGAAACTTTGGTCGACAATGACGAATTATAGGCGATTGAGGAATTGGTGATACTCAATCTACGGCTGAATTAGCAGCAGTTTTCGACGTTAGCATTAAAACAATATTGGTCCATTTGCGTCAAATTGGCAAGGTAAAAAGCTTGACAAATGTGTGCCCCACGAATTAAATGATCGCCAGCGCGAAGTACGTTGAGACGTGCCTGAACTGCTCAACAGGCACACAAACGAAAAATTTCGAACCGCATTGTTAACTGCGACGAAAAATAGATTCTGTTTGACAATCGCAAGCGTGCAGCAAGTTGGTTGGATCCTGGTTCAGCGATTAAACAATGCCCTAAACGAAAACTTACCCTAAAAGTGATGGTCACTGTTTGTGATCTAGCGCCGGTGTGATTCATCACAGCTTCTTACCAAACGGGATGAGCATTACTGCAGATGTGTACTGTGAAGAACTGAACACAATGATGGAGAAGCTCGCACGTCTCCTACCAGCTTCAATCGCGCGTCCCCGCTGCTCCTGCACGACAACGCGCGATCTCATACTGCACAACAGACGGTCTCCAAGCTACAAGAGCTGGGGTTGGAAGTCATCTGCCGTACTCATCAGACCTTGCGCCTACAGACGTCTACTTTTTCCAGAATTTGGATAACTTTTTGGCGGGAAAAAAATTCAATACCCCAGAGGCAGTACAAAATCATCATCATCATCATCATCATCATCATTACAGCCCTTCACAAGTCCACTGCTGAACATAGGCCTCCCCACGGAATGCCACAGCACAGTCCCGAGCCACCGTATGAGGAAGCTCAGGTCGCTCAGCGAGCTATGGAGAAGGCTATGCTCAGGGTTTCTCTGCGTGATAAACTTAGAAATGAGGATTCCGCTGTAGAACCAGAGTAACCGACATAGCCCAAAGGATTAGTAAGCTGAAGTGGTAATGGGCCGGCCATATAGCTCGAAGAACCGACAACCGATGGGGAAGAAAGGTTCTCGAGTGGCAGCCTCACCGGCAGGCGAAGTGTAGGGCGTCCCCCACTAGATGGAGTGACGACCTGGTAAGACATGCAGGAAGTCAATGGATGCAGTACAAAATGCCGTTGAATAATTTGTTGCTCCCGTCCAGCTAATTTCTTCAAGAAGGGCATCAATAAACTGCCACTGCGTTGGCAAAGATGCATAGATTGCATGGGTGATTACTTGGATTAATAGAAATAAAAATATGGAAAAAATACGTTAACTTATTTCATAAAAACGGCAATTTCAAGACCTTATATTTATTTGTATATACATAGCTGTTTCATGTTATATTATGCCTTGTACCTATAAAAATTAACTAATAATTTAGGCACTTGTGAAATAAATACTTAAGTATAGCCGCGTATCGATTACGCGTAGCGTGCGCGCCATGAATGACCGCGCCGACCAGTCCGCTCCGTGGAACGCGCTCCAAATGTTCGAAGTGTATCAACTAAGCGCGCCTGGCGCGCGCGGCAGCCGTTCCAGCGTTTGACCGTTCAACATGGATGTCGGTCGTACGAGCTATATTATGGTAAAAACTACTTTTGATATTCCACAGCAGATCTTTTAAACTATATAATTGTATTAATTTACGGCAACTCCATAGCTCGGAACGCAACGAACACACGAATTATGAAAACAAACGTCCCAACTGGCGCGCGCGCCAAAACTTAAACTACTTTGATACGCGGTAAAAAACCGACACCAGATGGAGCGGCCCGCTCCACGTTTGAGCGCTCCAACGAACAATTTGGCGCGCGCTCAAGGCTGTATCCATTTCGCGCGGCTGGAGCTCGCGCCTATATTCGATCTCTTGGAGCGTAATCGATACGCGGCTTAATAAGGTTGAAGGAAGATGCATTTCCTCCAACGGGAGAGTAATTGGTATACTGCGATCGCCAATTTGAATGCCAAGCATGGCGATAATGGTAAATCCTCTCTACGAGAGATCCATTTCCAGTAGTCCACTTTTACGTGCTGATGATGATGAAGAAGAGGACGAAGAAGGTATTGCATCATTTAAGTTAATAGCTGATACGCCTTATCTTATCGCCTTCTGGATAAGCCTAGCTGGCAAGCATGTTATGTAAGAGCTGCCGCGGCTCGCATTAGTAATGTGGCCTAACACGAATTTGTGGTATTTTAGTTCGATATCTTTTGGGGTATTTTCTGCCATCAGTAGGTTGTTCGAGCAGCCGACCAAAATTCTGCATATTCCTCCCTCAAACTGCTCCTTACACATTTTTTCTTCTTTTTCTTCTTTAACAGCCCATCTTAGTCTAGAGTTGGAAAGGATTTACCATTATCGCCACGGTATTTTACGTCTGGTGTAATCGAGATGTTTATATGGCTGTCTATTGGAATTCATTAGATGTTTCTGGGTTTTCCCGTAGATCGCCTCTTAAAAGGGTGGTCGTAAATGGAGTGATTTTATTACGCTGCTACCACACTGCAATATTCATTGTATCATAATATAATACGATAACTTATCGATCAAAAATCATAAAATTTTCTTAGACTCTGGATTTATTTTCTTGACTTCAACGACGCACAAATTCGAAGAAAGGTTTATACCGCTATAACAAAATATTATATTTTGAAATAAATAAGGTTTCATAATCATTAGATTCAGTCATTCTCATGCTATGTCATTTTATCATTTTAGTTTATGTTTGTCATTATTATGTTGGTAATTGCATCTAGACTTGCTTTGCCAATTTTGATGCAATTTTTCAAACTACCATTGGTGGTAATATACGAGAGCGACCTGCGATTTTTAGCGCTTTAAAATTGTTTATTAAAATTTTAAAGTAATCTACTCTACTATTATGAGCATCTACACTATCTATAGAGATTTCAATGACATAGAAAACATGAACTGGGAAATTTACGTTCAATACTTACCTAATAATAAGAGGAGACTTGTGTCTGATAGAAGAATGCTTTAAGTAAGGGTGACAATTGAGCACACAGTCCACCTGGTATAAAGTGGATGCTGTAGCCCATAGACATCAACAAATATCACCGATTAGAAATCAAAACACAGATGCGAAAACTAAGATGGAATGACAATTTTATGGTGTTAGTCTGTGCGAACGTGGTACATCCCCGGATGGCTGGAACCATTCGTGATGTATACTTAATACGCTATAGTATTTATATGTAGGCTGAGTTTCGTAATAGTAATGAATATATAGTTTTACTATACTATTATTAATATTTCGCTTTTCTGTATATATAAAATCATCAAAGTTGATTTTGATTTCAATTTTTTTTATAGGATAAGGGTGACAGCACAGACCACCTGATGGTAAGTGATGCTGTGGCCCATAGACATCTACATCTATCCTCGATTACGTATCAAAATGCAGATGCGTTGTCACCCGTGAGGACTAAGATGGAATGCCTCGTTTCCGGTAAAAAGGGTCTCCGGTTCTCCACACTCACCATACGAAACACAGCAGCGTTAGGCTGCTATTTTACGCTGGTATTCTGTGAGAGCGTGGTCTTTCCCCGGACGAGCCGACCCATTCGTGCTACAATTATACTACTAATATAGCTGGAGCATGGCTCTACCACGTAAAAAATATTTTTTCATAATGACATGTTGGTTGGTATGTGTTTATTATAATTATATAGGTACATAATATGTAATCGAGCTTTCAGTAGAGACGAATAAAGTCTACACCGTAATTTTCCACAAATAACGGTTCGCAAACTAATCGAGGTTGCAATTTGCGCGTTACTTTAAACTTCCTTGAAGTTTTGTTACTTAATGGGATAAAAAGTCACCCTTGAGTGTAAATTATAAAAAAATAAGCATTTTACTAATGTCTTAAAATAAAAAATAATAACAAAGCAGGATGTTATTTCTTTAATAAAAATATATAATATTATAGGTTTTTACCCAACTGCAATAGAAGGAGGTTAATGTGTTTTAAGTGTATGTATGTATGTATGTATGTAAGTATGTATGTGTGTATGTATGTCTATTTCTTTGGCACGCTCTGTAGCCTATAAAGCTTGATGAATTTTCACACATGGGGTGTCATTAGATTCGTCTTGGTTGTAGAAGTAACATTTTCTCTTTTCAGTAAACTTTTTACACAGTTGGGTTTTTAGTTCTGTATTAAGCATTAAGCTTGTTCAGTCAGTTCTTCGCATGGAAAACGGCAATATACGCTATCCTTAACTAAACACATACCTTTGTCAAAGTCGCTTTCCCAAGATAACGTTTTGCCTGGATTCTATACAACGTTATTTTAACGTAGGAGAGCCACGCTGCAGCTATAATATGGTTGCAGCACGAATGGATTGTTTTTTTTTTAAATAGAATAACAGCACCAACGAGCACACAGTAAATGGAGGCTGTGGCCTATAGAAAACCTACATTTATCCTCAACTATGCATCAAAATGCAAATATGTTGTCACCCCCTGAGGATTAAGATGGGATACCTCGTTTCTAGTAAAAAGGGTCTCCGGTTCTCTACACTCACCATACGAAACACAGCAGCATTAAGCTGCTATTTTACGCAGGTATTCTGTGAGGGTTGGTATTATATTTAAAAAAAATGTGTTGGTCTAATTCGACATTCAATAAAAACGCATATTAATTAATAATTTTCGAACAACCTGTACTAAAAATCATGCATAATAATACGTATTAATAAAATTAAAGTAAAAAGAAAAATGATGATTAGAAAAATAACGTATGCGGAGTTTCTACAAACAATCTTCTTCCTAGAATGTTATGGGAATGTATCACTTGCAATAAGAATTTACCTTGAAAGGTGATTGAGGATGATTTGCTCGATAAACCCTCCTACAATTGCAGGTGCTCTCCAGCGCATTGGATAAAACGGATCAGTGGGCATTATCTACTACTTGCGGTGGATCTTAGAACCGAACCGGCCCGCTCAGAACAGGTTGCTCCAGGCCAAATACAGGCGTTGAAGGAAGACGAATGTTTGCGATATTTTAATATTTGAGCTTATATACTTACAGTGTGTGGTTATTAGTTCATCGTTAACAAATCGAGTTAGCATTTAGCGTGAGCTGCTTTTCGAGAGAAAATGGTTATAGTTGTATATTATATTGTTGATTGTCTATCGGCACGGTAATAAGTTTACGAACTTCTTTTGCAATTACGTTGAAAAGTCAGTTAAGTACACAAAAACTAATTATGTTGATAAAGACAGGACCACGCGAGCAAAGCCGTGAGGAAAAGCTAGTCTTGAATAAATGACACAATTTTAATAATTAACTCAACAAAAATACTTTTATAAATTGGATTAATTGAATAAAGTCCATTAGTGAGTGTGTATGTTATTATTTATCGATTAGACGTTATTAAGTATCCATGTCTAATCACAAAATGGTTTGTTATTGTACAAGCTAAATTTTTTCCATTTGAAAAAGTCAGTATTTACTCATTTTAATAATATGAAGATGTTATTTTTTTAGTTGCAATTGCAAAGTACCTAACCTAACTGAAACCACCGGTGTTCCTCAATGATTAGTTCTACCCGCATCTCTTTTATTCCTGCATAAAAAGTCTGCAGATACTCATACCAATGTTGATGAAAATGACAGCACATTTAGGGAGAGATATTTATTTTGTTCATGATATGGTTTAAGAATACTACCGTCATCTATGGGCTGGTGCTGTTAAATGTTAGTTATAGCAGCTTTGGACTTAATGAAAAGAAATGAAAAGAAATATGAAAATGCTTGTAGGTGATAACGAATTTATAAAGTAAAGTTTTAAAACGATGAGCACCATCGCAAAGACCAGTAGTTGTCAATAAAATATTGTATAGTTCAAAAAGTGTATACAAGGATAGAACTCTCAAGATTTTATTTATTTATTTTATTCCTTTTATTCCTTTTGCCCCTTCCATTATCAGACAACAAGATTAACGAAAAGATTTCATGCTTTGTTGTTGAAGTTCCTCAAACTCAAAATAATATATTTACTACTTCGATTTTAGTGCATACAGCAAAATATTGGCATTATTTAACACCGTAGACCGATACGATGCGTGTGTTGAAATTGAACAAGGTTGAAACAAAGTTAATAATACTTGCAGAGAAATGTATTTACATAAAATAGGTAAATGCTACGTGTTGGTCAATATACAGAGCATATATTAGGTCTATATTACAGGTATATATTATTAGGTCTTCCACACACCGCATCCGAGTCTTCCGTCGACCTAATCGCATAGGAATGACATCGAATAAAGATAGATAGCGGACGTATAAGCTTGAATGATTGTTACGATACTCACGGGACCTGAATTCTCTGAGGCCCTCACTACACGTCCAATGCAAAAGTAATGATATTAAATTTCGTGTGACTGTGGAGTTTGTCTGTGCTTTGATCACGATCTTTTCTCACGTTTTATAAGTGATTCTATTTTTCTTTAAAATGATTTTTATGTTTTACGGAAAATTGCAAATGTAAAATAGTCTTTCTGCAAGTGTGTGCCACAAAAATGTCGACCAATAGCTTGGAAACAACGCTCCTGTACTTGTTCGAATAACTTTTTGTAATATTTTTCCGTGCAGGGAAGGCAGTGGTACCTTAGTTCATACATCAATGAACGTGATCAAAATGCTTTCATTTATATAAAGCGTTTTGAATGGAGAAATCATATGTGTATGTTTTCTCTATTGTATTTACCTGAACGGCAACATACACACATAATTCTTTTTTATTAATTTTATGGCACAGTACCTTTCGTATGATATATTTTTCACTTTTTCCTTTTATAGTAAATTAAAATACTAAAAAAGCTACTGACTTCAACTTTCGATGTTCACGTCATTAATAAATCGTTTTGTGTAAGTTCAATTTGATGCGAGATATGAAAAGCATTATGTAAAAAATAATTGCACCTCAAATAAAAAGAAAGATCTATTAATAAGCTTATATGTGGCAGGTAGAAATATTCAAGGAATCTTTTGCTATTTAGGACTTACCCTTTTCTATCAGAAACAGCTCCGGATGTTAGTCTATTCTAAAAAAATAAATTCCAATCTACTGCCGGAACTTCGAATATAAATCAAGTTCAAGACATTTTTATCACAGATATTCAATCGATTCTATAGCTACATATTTAATATATTTTTAAACCTTAAACTAATTGACAAGTTTGAGGTAAGCGACCAACTTGTCCACTTCTTGGGTGGTTTATAGATTTTAGTTTAGATTCGATTTTTTTCATGAAAAAGGAGGCATACGAGCATACAGCTCACCTGAGGTTAAGTGATTACCCACCACCGTCCATAACCAACACAAGAAGAAGACCAGGCGAGTTGCAGGTGCCTTGTCGGCTTTTTAAAAAGGAGAAGGCTTTTTATTGAAGATCACTAAGTCGCATCTGTCCGAAAAAACTGCTGTTGACAGCAAACTCCACAATGTGGTCGTACATGACAGATAATTCCTTGTAAAACGCATGGTTGTAGATTGTTTACCATTGAGATGATGTGGATGGAATTTCGAGTTCAGTCGCAGAGTACTATGGTGGAATTTAGCTGCTAGTATTAATCCTAATGATTCCTCTGAGCACTCCTTGGAGCAGAAGTAAAGTAACGCATGAAACATTAACTATGGAGACTATGGCGAAAGATAAACTCACATCTTAGGTCAGCTCGTAAAAATTTTAGACATGAGCCACTCTCATTGTAGACAGGATTAACCTCAATCGACACGACTGGCAGACAGATTGCACTATTTACGTTGCTGCCTCTACGCTAATTCTCGGAAGCCCTAAGTTTTTTCTAACGCTTCCAATAGTTGTCTCTTAAGGCACTAATAGAACTAAATGGTGGGTGATGGATAATCTTAACCTAGGTCCGAAGGAATCCCTTAGAGAAAAATTTAAATAACTAAATTTATTAACTTTGGCCTCTTAGTATATTTACAAACACTTAATGCTAATGTTTTATTCAAAATAGCGATGTACATTCTTGAAATACTAAGAACAAGAACAAGCTAGTTGTACCAGTTACTCGACTGCAAAGAGTTATTAATTCCTTCATGGGTCAATATGTATACGCTTTCCCTACGAAGTCCCAGAAAATATGCAGAATATATCAAAAAGTTTAAAATTTTTATCATGCAAAGATTATTTAATAAGGGTTATTATACTACTAAACAGTACATCATTGATAAAAATGTTTTCATACTTAATTGTATAAAATATTATATTGTGAATTAATGTTGAAAAAAGGCCCGCTGGGTTACTTGCTGGTTTTTCTCAGGACAAGGGCTTTTTCCAAACCTGTGGTAAAACTCAAATGACTTTCAATAATTATTCTTGTAAACTATATGGATTAAAAATGATTTTATTCTATTCTTTTCTTACGCCGCCATCACACGACAGAAACAAGATAAAATATTTATTCGAAAATGCCGAATCCAAATCCTATAGATTATTAATGAACTGAAATGAACTCTTGAAATGGACGACATTTTGCGCGTTCTTGAAAAAACTATATACAACAGTCGTAGTAAAATAGCCTAAATACCCTTCTTTAGAATATGCCATTGATGTTCGATAAATGAAAATGAGTGAGTTACAGGTAACATTTATTAAATATTTTTTTGAATTTTCAACACTTGCGATATCTTTTTCCTAATCTTAAAGTTCTGAGCACTTCAAAATTTCTGTAATACAGCGACTAACTGCTTCATTATCTTCAAATCTCTGTCCCCTCAGATACTCCTATAATGTTGGAAATATATATAAAAATATAAATCACTAGATGCAAGGTCTAATGAATATGGAGGATGAACAAATATTTCAAAGCAAAGGATAGGAATCACAATGCAGATGCGTTGGCACTCCTGAGGACTAAGATGGAATGCCTCGTTTCCAGTAAAATGGATCTCTGGTTCTCTACACTCACCATACGAAACATTAAACTGCTATAGAATAAAAGCGTAAAGCTTTTATTCTGTGAGAGCGTGGTCCTTCCCTGATCGAGCCGACCCATTCGTGGTACAACCATAATATAGTTGCACCATGGCTCTACCACGTGTAGATATTGTAACGGCGAATTGCAATTGTAGCAAGGGCGAATTTGTGAGTTGGAGATGATGGTCCTTTCCAAGTCGCCAAAAAAACCCACGTTTTATCCATTATGACAAATCAAGCCAAAAACAACCATCAGGATCTCGTTGCAACAGTTCGAAAAAGCATCGTAAAGTACTCAGTGTGATTTATTTCTGCGCATCGGTAAGCATTCCGGGTACCCAAGTCGCGGATACTTATTTATTTTCAAGCATTCATGTAAAATGTTATGCACACTACCTGTCGTAATCTTTGTTTCTTCGACAATAAAACATACCGTGACAAAATGATCTGCTAATACATTTTTTTTTTACTTTTTTAGCCTTCGTTCATTGCTGCCGTAGAGCGTTCTAAGGTGGGTCATCTTTGGTGGATGATATCCAATGTTAAAAATAAGGCGCACCAATGTGCATCTGTAGAATATAGCGACTTATTTTCTCCTTATGTATCCCGTAAATTTTTATTGGTTTGTTCCATGGAGAAATTTTTCAAGCACTTTTATATTTTTTTCACTTTCCGCATACATTACTTACAGATAGTAAAGGTTTATCAGTCGGTATTTAATTTTTTTAAATTCCATAAACGTTGTACCGCAACCTCATTTCTTTTTCTACTCCACTCCCTCGTATCCCTCGATTACCTTTTAAGAATAAGGTTAAGCAAGAAGTATAAGCAGATGGATGATTGACACTAACGAAGAATAAGCAGAAAGATAATAAGAATACTACTACCACCCAAAAATAAAGGCTAGTAGCCAGTAACATAGAATACAATATTGTGTATGTATTATAGTATTCTTTGGCCAGTAATCACTAGCATTTCGTTGCTATTATTACGAGAGAGTGTATTTTTTCCATATTTGTTTCGATCTACTCTACTATCAATTGCTCTACTATTGTCGTCAGTTATCAAAATGACTTTATCAAAGCACCGTGTGCTTTCCCTAACTTAAGTTTGTAAATTGTTATTTAACATA
Organism: Parnassius orleans; assembly: GCA_029286625.1. NCBI lineage: Eukaryota > Metazoa > Arthropoda > Insecta > Lepidoptera > Papilionidae > Parnassius > Parnassius orleans. Next base: position 3,206,244 of record JAGSMP010000032.1, read on the forward strand.
TTTGTTAACAAAAAGAAACAAAATGCCAAACCAGAACGAGTACAAAAAATTAAACAACACAAAATGCATAATGTCTTTCTTCTAACATTTTCCACTTTATCCACCAAAATGTGATTTTTTGAAGTGTTTTGTTTTTCATTTAATACATATGCAAAATATAGATATTTCTTGTACTTCTTTCTATTCCTTTCTCCTTTTCTCTTTTGATATAAAAATCAACTAATAAAACATAATCGTCAACAAAATACTACTCGTATTTTGTTGACGATATTACGACGGTAGTATAAAGTACCATCGAAAAATAATAAATGGCTGACTAGCATTCGGCAATGGTTAAAATTATGTATATGTCCAATATTTAGTCGCCAACGACAAAAGCTGGATAATAAATTACTCTATGTAAAGACTCATAAACTATAATAGCGGTAGTCATTTGCAAGCTATTCGAGTTCCAACAACCAGATCATATCACTTTGTTCTACGTAATACACAATAAGGAAAATGAAAAATTTAGCTTTTTAGAATGTTGTATAGATGGTAGAGTCACGCTGCAGCTATATTACGGTTGTAGCACGAATAGGTCGGCTCAACCGAGGTCGCACAAAAAAAGCAGCAAACCCCGTAAAACAGCAGCTTAATACTGGTGGTTTCGTATGCTGAGTGTAGAGAACCGGAAACCCTTCTTACTGGAAACGAGGCATTATATCGTAGTACTCGGCGGTGACAACGCAGTTGCATTTTGATTCTTAATCGAGGATAAATGTAGATGTCTATGGGCCACAGAATCCACTTATCATCAGAAGGACTGTGTCACCCTTATTCTATATAAAAAAAAGTTATTCTTTTTTATTTACTATTCATTGGCGTCATGTTAAGTATAGATGTTATTTCAAAAAGGCTAGCAAAGCTATTGCATTTTTCAGAAAAAAAACTAATTTCTATGAATTTCTTGACAATAAAATCTATACACACCCTTAATCTCATGGCTGTTGAACGGAGAGTGAAACTGCGAATCAAACAGACAAATCTCAAATACGAGACTCACGCAATTACAAAACAGCTTGAACTCAAGAAATGATTGAATGGACCCAAGGTTCCATAGTCTTTGCCAGAGATCTGCCTGTCGGGAAGAACCACAGAATTATTTCCGGGACTTCTGAGATTTTGAGTGAGATTGAGAGGTTCTGTCGATACCTTTACGACGAACTGACGACGATAAGCTTCGCTGAAGTCACATGCAAGTGAGAATACAGACCCAAGAACAAGTCTTATCCGTTTCTTTTTCAGTGTTAACATTATGTCCCGGATGTTAACATTAGAATAGCTCTCCAAAAATGGCAAGACTCTGGGCAAGGATGGAATTACAGCGGAGATTTTGAAAGCGGGTGGAAAACCTGTACTTAAAGTCCTTCAAAAGCTTTTCAATTCTGTACTGGATGGTAACGGCACTATTCCGGAGGCGAGAAGAAAAATGTGGTGTTCATGTTCTTAAAGAAAGACTACTATTGATGAACTACAGACCGATCTCTCTTCTTATACACGTCTACGTGCTGTTTTTGACAGTAATTACGAGTCGCCTCGCACGCAGACACGATGACTTGCAGCCTCCCGAACAGGCCGGTTTCCGAAAAGGTCACATTAATACACATATTAGTACAGTAAATAATTTTATTGTACAGTAGATTCATATGTACCTCTATACATATGTTTGACCATATAATAACAAATAATAATAATGAACAACAGATCAATAAGTTGAAATGGCTAAAAAGGTAATGCGTTTACTACATAGCTCAATGAGTCAGCAATCGATGGGAAAAAGGCTATCATCAATGATGGCTAATAATCTTCTGTTCACCTTATGTCGCTAGTTGGGACTGAAGTGAAGTTATTTGTTACACAATATAATTATAATAAGTTGCGTTTAAAAAAAGTTTATCAGTTTCTAGAGTATGAAAATATACAAAACAATGCATCAGTGATTAGCTCTTTAGTTTTTTTTTGCACCTTTTTAACACCCTTTTTAATCTTCTACTTTTAGGAATATCCATGGTTTGATGGTCCATTTCGAATCTAATTATTATAAACTATAATGAATATTTAAGAAAGAAATCTGTCAAATATTTCACCTTATTCCAAAGTGGTGCCACACTGGTGGCAGTAAAAGTCGTGGATTCCCTCATTGGCATGTTCGTGTCGTTAAGTGTATCGTATTTATTTAATACATGCTATTCTGTACTTATCACTCTCGATATAAAATTTGTATATATATTTGTTAATTATCATTTGAAAAAAATATATCATTAGTTTATTACTGTCTACGGCAAATCTCACATGGATAATAATAGATTGAAAAATTACTCGCTCGCATACTATCGCCCATCCGGAGTTAATCCCGACTAAAAATCAACACTGCAAACTCGCGACTTATGCTGTGTCAGTCCCTTCCATATGTACGTGCATAAGATACGAAGATGCCAACTGATAAGCTTTCTTCCTCATTGACTTCCAATTCAATGAGCTATATATCCAACGCATCGCATTTTAGTTCAACTTACTAATCTGTTGTTCTACATTACTATTACTTGTTAAATAATGGTAAGCCATACGTATAGAGGCGCATATGAAACTGCATTTCACAGTCCAAAATAATTTTCAGAAAATAGTACGCTATGGACATTTTATTTTATTTTATTTTATTTGCGATAGCTAATAAGACATTCTGTGACAATATGTTAGAAAATTTCTATACTATGATTAAAAAATAAACGAACTAGTCTTCATTTTAGGTAACCATGGCATGCATCATGGTCGGGCTAATTGTAAACAACAAATCTTTGATGAAATATAACATTAAAGTAAATTTATTGAACAAACATGTATAATATTTTGACATACATATTATATTTGATATACATATCATATATACTTATATTGATATGTATATCAAATTATATCATAACTGAAAAAGAAAGAAAACGAGAATGCTTACTATTTTGATGAAGTGTTATGTGTTGATTACTTTAATTTATGAATGGTATATATAACTATATTTATATCTGTTTCTTTGAAGAGGCAATTGTATCAACGTTGAATTTTCAAAGTTGAAGCATATTAAGCAGTTCTCTTAAAACACTTTTGAAAAACACAAGCAATGCGTAACTTTTGTTAACCATGAAAGCTTACCTAGACAGAACTGAGTTCTGCACGAGAAAGTTTGTGGAAATTTAATGTATGTGATATAGATAATAGAATATATGTGACCTAGGAGAGGCTCACGGAGAAGGACACGTCTCCATACATTCTTGGGCCCAGGTGTTAACAATATGAAGGTAGGACCATTTGAAAGCTTAAATATAAACAATTAATAGCTGAAAATCTGGCAAGATTTATCAATCTAAGAGCTGAGTAATTGTTGAATAAGTAAAAGTGAGGTTATGTATTACCTACCTGGCGATTTTTCACTATAATCACTTAAATATACAATTATATTTATAAACTCATATACGTAAAGTGTATTACAATTAAAACAATGGTCCAAGATGTCAATATTCAATCGAAAGGCTTTTGACGTATTCCAAAATAACAAGGCCGGGTCAGTAGTGTAAGGAAGATTTTCAGTGCCTATGCCGGTCAATTTAAAATCAGTATAAAATCTCTAAAGAAAAGCTGTAGAAACGAAATGGTGAAACTATTAACAAAAGCTAAAACAATAATAACTAAATGAAGTAAATATTAGGCATATCGATCTGAGATCGATTAAATACTTGAATTGTTGTTACTGTTATTTTTTGGCATGTATATATTTTGTATTTTATTATTATTTTGTAGATATTTTTGCAATTCTTTTTTTATCTCCCTAGTTAACAAAGAAAAATAAACAAAAGTAAATATTAAAATGATCAATTAGATAAATCGAGAAACGATTATATTGCGTTCCTTTCAAATCGAATCGAAAATCAGTCTTCAAATTTATCACGGGGAGACCGATGTGGACCGGCAGGACTTGACAGATTAAGTAAATAGTTTTGAAGTTTGAACTGTAAAGTCAAGTTTCAAAATGAGAAGTCCTTTAATGGTAGGTAGCGTTCAGAAACGAGAACTTCACTAGTGTATCGATTTTTTATCGATTTAGTGCCATAAAAATGTTTATTCCTTTTTTCTTTACGCGAATAATATATTTTATTTCCAAATGAATATATCTCATACTTAAAGTAAATAATAAAATTTCAATGAAACCTTGGACGCTTTTTATTTTATTTTATTTTTGGATCCGAATAAATATAAAATTTTCGATTTCGATCTTTTAATTTTATTGTTTTTCAAATTCTATATTGTAAAATGAGCTAGTTTTTTGTATTTTACTTTAGAAAAATATAGACATTTTTAAAGTATAAACGAATTTGTTAACTTCAGGCCCAAAATCCCATTCTCCTTTGATTCCTATGTATTTAAGTTCCAATGTATACAACACATTTTCTCAAAATAGCGTGTTATAAATACAGCCATTTATCCTTACTCGAAAGCATTATTAATATCGAAAGCTCATAAACTAGTAAATGTCGTGGTTGTAGTCTAATCAAAAACACATTAACATGTCGCATGATGTATTATTTCGACACGTACAGAAAATACTTAAGTTAAAATATTCACACATATTTTAGAAGTAAAATTATATATTTAAGAACGTCAAAATCACTCAAGTTAATTATAAAACAATTTTTTTTAAATTAATCTACGTACTCATTTTGTATTGCAAAGGCATAATTTATTTCATATCTTTAACTTTCCCAATAAAATTTTATTTAAATTATTATTAACCCTTTACAGGGTTCGATTTTTGGAAAGAGAATTTTAACGTGCGTTTGAAGTCCTCAAAGTTTGATTCTACTGTTAGATCTCTGTGTTATGTTCCTTACCTATCTTCACTGCTTAATTTTTTTATTTGCCTTCAACCGGCTGTGTATCCACTGCTTTGTATTGGTCAAAAGGGTATGGAGAGCCAGTATAATTACAGGTTCTGGACTTATGCTATCAGTCCTCAGAGATATCGACGCAACTGAAGAGCCACTTTGTTTGAAGTTGATTGCTGATGTCTATTCACAGCCTTCCACATCCCTCACGCCTCTCATTTCTGAGATGGTTATGGATCAATTAACTCAGGTGCGTGTTGGCGGACTTCACATATCCTCTAAATATTTTATTGCTTAGACATGTATGGTTTACTCATGATATTTCCCTTTAATGCCCAGCACGTGGTAAATCAGCACTTAAAATTGAAATTGATAATTTAATTGGTGCCGCCGGGTATCGAACCCTACCGTGTAATCGATTGCTACCGTGATATTTAAAGCGATCACTTAAGCTCTGAGCTACCAAGTAACGACTCTCAAGTGAAAGTATGAATCTCAGTAGCCACTTACGGTGGACCATTAGCTCGTTTGCATGGCATGTCATAAACAAAGGGACTGGAAAAAAGTCCACTTCGTGGAAAATAAAATCTGAAACAGAATCATAAAAATAAACTTTTAATTGGTTTTTGTTCTAACGCAGACTTGTTTACATTCAAGAGTATATAAAAAAACTAATATAAATAAATAAATATCTATAATGGTAATTTAATAAATCGAGATGTATAACACAAACTCAAATACGCTTAATCGTGATATGGTGTTGTGGCAGCAAAAAAGGATCCCTGGCCCTTTAGGAGAGAAAAGATATCATTTTTATATGAGAGGGACAAACGAGCATGCGGCTCACCTGATGGTAAGTGACTACCGCCGCCTATTAACAACTGCAACACCAAGGGAATTGCAGATGCGTTACCGGCCTTTTAAAAAAGAGTAGGCTCTTTTATTGAAGGTCACTAAATCGTATCGGTCCGGAAAAATCGCTCGTGGTAATTGATTTCACAAGGAAGTTGTGTGAGGAAGAAAATTTCTTGTCAATCGCAACAAAAATCGAACCGCTTTGCGCTGGATGCGATTAAATGGAAAGAGCACTGGGGAGCCCCGGCCCAGAAATGGGAACAGTATTCCATGTGAGGCCGAACCTGCGCCTTGTAAAGTTGCAGGCGGTGTGCCGGCATGAAATACTGTCCCACTCTGCTGAGCACGCCAAGCTTTTTAGAGGCCAATTTGGCCTTCTCTTCCAATTGACCACGAAACTGCACGTCCTTCGTTATGTCAACGCCGAGGATTCCAATACTGGCTGAGGCAAAAAGGGGAGTGCCCTGAAACTGAGGAGATACGACCAAGGGGTTCTTTTTATATCTGTATAAACATTTATTTTACTTTAAATATAGAATACATAGATCTGCGACAGGAAGCAGCGTCAAAGCTACGACATGTCACGTGCTGCGATCATCAATGGCTTATTAGATCGGAACACAAAGCGTGGTGATTTTAGTAAATCTAAACCATGTGAGAGGCCCATATCCAGGAGTCGATTATTATGAAAGAATGTTCTACAGGACAAGAAGAATAAAGTCAAAAATCACAAAACACAGGAATGAAGCTGTTTCATAACCGTTTACCGCTGTCACACACGAATACTAACTATATTTTCTTTTACATCAACAGACTATTTATATCACCCAGATGTTGCCTTTGGAAAAATGCGCCAACTGGCATGCATTACTTACGATGTTTACTTCACTCAACACGCTGGACAAGCAGAGCCGATAACCTCGCACTGGTGCACTGTTGCTTTCAATCACCAGCCTCTGTAATCTGTGTCTGAGTTTTTGGTGTGATGTTACATTAGTCGGTCGCCAAAGTCTATTTTGTTAATCAACAAGGTGCACCGCGTCCATAAAAGGTTAAACCCTCTTAATTTTCAATAGTGAACTGGTAAAAAAGTATAATAATGCAAGTCATTCCTTTATATGCGAAGAACTGAATAAACATATGAACAATCAATCTTCATTTTAGCAAGTTAATGGATGTGGTAACGCAACTACAATTCCCTCACAAGACATCAACGGAAATAGGTTAACATGTGCGTAACAAAATATTCCATTGATATGAAAGTCAGTTTAATGGCACGCCGAAAAATTATTTCATATTTTTTTAAATGAACGGTGATTGATCGAATCGTTGTATAATACGATTATATTATAGTTTTGTTGTTGCCAATTTTGCGCACGGCGACTTTTTCACCTTTGATAAATCGTAAAATTGACAATGACAATATATTTTTGCATATTATATTTTTTATAATGAAATAAAAAGAAAAAAATGGAAACACACATTAATGTCATAAAAAGGTATACCTATCTACATAAAGTAAAAGTAAAGATAGGTCTTTACCTTCATCATCAATAAGACCTAAATCATCATGATAACAGCCTATCAAAGGCCAGTGGCAGCAGAGGTCTCCCCAATAAATTGCCTCATAGGGGGTTAATTTTATTTTACTTTTTATTAGCTATGGTGGTAAGTGGCAATAAAGCCCTAGATGGTAAATCGCAATGTTTTAGCGTACCAAGATCCCATTCACTCTTGCCTTGAAGACGATCAGATTGTAATCGGACGGAAAGACAGACGCCGGCGGATTATTTCACTCCTTTACTGTACGCATTACGAAATACAAAGCAAACCATCTTAGTCCTCACGGTTGACAACGCATCTGCATTTTGATTCGCAAACGAGGATAGATGTAGATGTCTATGGGCCACAGCAACCACTTACCACCAGGTGGACTGTGTGCTCGCTTGTCATCCTTATCCTATAAAGAAAACCGTTTGGTTCGAATGAAATTTGTCACAGCTCCATCGCTTCGAAGGCGGGTTGGCAACTGAAGTTTTTTAATTATTTTGAGTTGGTATCATGAAGATGCTGCTGGCCATCTCCTGATTAATTTCCCTCTTTCGCTTCTTACGACACCCATGGGATGATATGGGGAAGCGGAAGATATTTAACAGACGCGCGCACGGAATTTCATTGGTGCCAGCGCGGATCGAACCCGGGTATATATATAAACATAACATTAGAACCACAGTAGAACCAGAGTCACCTACATAGCCAAACGGATCAGTAAGATGAAGTGGCAATGGGCTCGCAGAACCGATAACCGATGCGAAATAAAGGTTCTCGAATGGCAGCCTCGTGTCGGTAAGCGAAGTGTAGGGGGGCCCCCACTAGATGGAGTGACGACCTAATAAGAATGCAGGAAGTCGGTAGATGCAGGTGGCTCAGGACCGTGCTTTGTGGCGTTCCTTGGTGGAGGCCTACGTTAAGCAGTGGACTTGTGATGCGCTGTAATGATGATGATGATAAAATATAACATGAATTCATTAAAAAGTATAGTATAATTGTAAAAAAAATATCTTTATCGTGACAAAATATAGTTAATATCGTTCGACAAAATATAGTTAAATTCGTTAAGAAAAACCTTCTATCAGTAAAGCTTATCTTGTAACAAGTTAATCGTTAGTATACTGAGCTGCGGCAAAGCCCAAAAGGTAATGATTTTTGTTGGATTTAACTGTATATATTACACATGTAAGTTAGTTTTAATATTTGTTATTTGTATTTATGAAGTTATTTTATTAAATTAGTACTACAGGTACACACATAGTCTATTTCTGTTTGGATTGTCTTACATTTTGTATAACATTATGTACTACACATATTACATTATGTAGTAACTGTTTTTGTCTGTAAAACAGTTATGTTAAAACTGTGATCCTAAAAAGTAAAAGTTTACTGCTAAATAAATGTGACATTGTTGTCACTTTATATTTATATCATTGAAAAATCATTCTCATTAAGACCGTTAGGACCCAAAGTAATTTGGTTAGTATCAAAATAGTTGTAAGATATTTAAGTTTTATTTCTTCGTAATATCACAGAATAAATAATAGTACAAGTAATATGAAATAAACGCGCTCTCGCTGACCTTTTGAAAAAATAAGATTCTCTTGAAAGCACAAAGTTTACGTTTTTAAGAATTACAATTATTTTGTTATGGTATGATAACACAACTAGTAAAAATCTATGGTTTAACAACTTCCTTTTGTTCCGTAAATTAAAGTTTGAATGTTGTCATCTGCAACAACTATAGCGCAGAAATTCCTCTGAAGCGGAAATGTAAATTGCTTGTGGCCGTCCCAAAGTAATTAGCCTCCTTCTAAACCCTCCTAATTTATACAAATAAAAACTCAAATTATGTGATATATTAAAATTGGACGATAAAGCAGCTTTGTGCCGATCTTGTAAGATACATTTACGTGCTTTAAATATAGTGTCATAAATAACATTAAAAAATAAACGTCATCAAATGATACAAACTTAGTGAAAATTCGTTCAATTATTGTATTAGTGATCTGTTCACCTTAATATTAATTAGGGCTCGACAAACACTAACACTAAGATGGGAAATGAGAAATGAGCGTTTATTCGATTTCGTCTATCCCCACTACTAAGTTGCCATCAGGCTTAGTTCGATTAATGATTTCTTATATTTACGCGAACACTACACATTTAAATAAAACTAGTTTTACGGATTTTATCGCGTATATTAACTTATTTTATATTCCCGACGTTTCGAGTACATTACAGCACCCATGGTCACAGGGGGGACTGACGTATTTGACGTCCCAATGTCATAGTTAACCACGGTTACCTCCACATTAAAAATTATTAATTTTTGTTTCGATCTACGCAGTATGAACTTACAGTATCTTGAAGTCTTGCAGTTGTTTGCTTTGAGTTGTTGCTTGGAGTCGACATCTTTAATTGTTTCCGGAATATACGCGACGAAAAGTTCGAATAAATGAAAAAATGTGCATCACCAACAACTTATATCCATAATATGATAGTATGAGGCAATCTATGGGGAGGCCTTTGTTTAGCAGTGGACTTTTGATTGGCCCTAATGATGATGATGATGCACAATCCGATAATTTTGTTTAATTACTATTAAGTACTTTTTCAATTTTAGCTACTGGTTTGACTAAATAAGTTTTATAAATAAATTATATATAAAACTTATTTAGTCAATTGATGAATTTATGAATTGATGTGGCCAGTGAATTAAATATCACTTCTTTATAATAATCAGCCCGTGAAAGTCCACTGCTGGTTGCGGGCTTCTCCCATTATAGGCAGGATTTTCCTTAATAATCGTACTTGAAAGGTGATTCGCACCTTTGATGTTGATTCTGTCATCGCTCTGGGAATCTCTCGGTGTAAGCGAGATGGATATATCGCCATCTGATGGAAAACATGAGATATTTCTAGTATTTTCACAAGTGTATACGAAACCAATGGGACGAAATAAAGTCATGGATTATACACCGTTACCGCAAAGAAAACAATACGCAAATATAAATATGTACTTATAATAAAATAAGGGTGACAAGCGAGCATGCAGTCCACCTAATAGTAAGTGGCCTTTGGGCCATCTATCTATAAATTAAACTGGAAATATCATTTTAAATTTGGAAGAGTTATATTGTTTAAATTAGAAATGATAATGACGATGATATATAACTTTCAAACAAATTTGTCGTTACGATACGCGCGCCATCTACTGTAAGTTAATTGTACTAAGCTTATAACTTTACGCGAGATGCAAGCAATAAGTTAACAAAGTTTTACTGCAATCTGATGCAAGGTATGGTATTTCAAAGTCAAGTTGAAATCAAAAGTATTTATACATATAACCTGTTTTTACCTGTAAGACCATATTTTGTAAGTAGTAGAGAAAACTCATGTGTTATTTTCGATCACAATACAATGGCTCCAAATAACTCATTTAATTATTTTTATTTATAAAAGAAGGGGAAAACGAGTATGCGGCTTACTTGATGATAAGGAACGACCGCCGCCCATAAACAACTGCAACATCAGGGGAATAGCAGGTGCGTTGCCGGCTTTTTAAAAGGAGTAAGTTCGTTTCTTAAAGGTCCTTAAGTAGTATCGGTCCGGAAAAGTCGCCGGCGGTAAACGATTCTACAAAGAAGTCGTGCGAGGAAGAAAACTTAGATATAATATTATTAATTTAAATAAATGATATAATTTTTTATGCTTCTTATTTGGGAAAATGTTAAAACTAAACGTCCTTTATAGAAGTATAATATGACTTTCATACGATTCCTCTGTTTCTTGATAGCGGAAAAAGAGCTGGCCTAAACTGATTCAATAGGCGTCGACAGACTTTCTTAAAATCGTTTTTAGAAGTATTTAAAGACGTTGATTGATAGCCCAACAAATAAGTTATTGGTTAAGTAAACGTTTTTTCGTTAACATTAGTCCAAGATGCCCTTATAAACTTAATTATACATATTATAATGTTTACTGGACGCAAAAATGGCTCCAATTATAAGACATTATATTCGTGTAGTGGTTGCATCTCATCACAAGCTTACAATAATTGGATGCTTGTGATGAGTTTTATTGACGTTAAAGAACAAACTTGTTCATCGTGTATTGGTTATAGTACGACCATTATGGGACTTATAAAGTTAAAAATTATCAAAATAATATTCAAAACTTGTGTTAATGATTCTGTACGCCACCAAAATAAAAAGAGAGATTAAAAGTATTATGTATATTACTAACTATAAAAGTCTTAAAGTATTAAATATAATTACTAACTACCCGAAACTATAATTGCGTTTGTAATATGTTGTGTTTAATTTTAGTGGGGAACTTAGTTTATGCGTTATATATAGGTACCTATATAGTGCTGTAAAGTTTTGCAACAATATAAGGTTTTAGTATTAAAAATTTATCCATGCGGTTAGCTTAAAGCATATGATTTTTTGATAGCTTGAACTGTGCAGATGATTTTTTTTTGTACTAAATGCTAAACTAATGCCCTATTTTAAAATATTATGTTTGTATTGAAAGTCAAAATGTAATAATATATAAAATCATATACGTACATATATAAATATATATATATATATATACATATATTTGGTGTGTGTGTGTGTGTGTCCCGCAGCTGAGTACAGGTCTTCCCTCATTTCTAAAAAGGTTTTGTTCTTCTGTTCGGCTGCTTAAGTTCTTTCTCGAGGACTTCATTCCTCGAAATATTTTATTACTCATACACGCAGAATTTCTTACAATACTTTCTTTCACTGCTGTTGGTGTGCTAAATCAGAAAATTGTAATCAAAATTTTCATTAAAATTTACGACAAACGCTAAGCCACTAAGCTACTAACTTAAAAACTCTTGGAATCTTGTCATGTTTTCATGACAGGCATACAAAATTATTATATTTATATTACTCTAGCGACTGTATCCGGCCTCGCACTGTTGCGAATTGCGATCCATCAATATCTATCTCATCTTCTCTTTTTAGGACTTGTTCACAAAACGCCAATACTTCTTTACTATCCTTACATAAAATATGCATGTATTATACATGAATATTTTATGTATATTTTATGAATATTTAATGTATTATATGCATATATTATGCATTCATTATATAGTTAGAAATTTTAAACAAACACATAGGACGTTTATGGGGAGCTTTGTTTTATACTTTGGCAAGGTGTTCAGTCTGGCCCAGACTGAACACCTTGCATGTTATAGGACTAGCTATTCTAAATAAACCAAACTACTTTTATTAGCTAGCTTTTATAGTTTCGATTCTTTTTCACTTGTGGTGCGACGACAATACCACCACAATTCAGTTTTGCGATAATGATAAACAGTACATCACAACATATTTATTATTTCGTACCGGACTTTGAAACGCCCTAAAATATGATTTTACATGAAGTAATTGTTATTTATTTGTTTATTTTTATTAATTTATTAGCTATCCGCCCTAATAAATTAATATCCGCCTATATTATATATATAAAATAATTCGGATTCCGATTCGGGCGGATTATTATATATATAAAATAATCCGCCCGGCTTCGTACGGGTGATTTCTGGATCTCGACAACAGCCCCACCTATCGGGTCCAATTGTGAATCTAAACCATCCAAGAACCCGCTCAAGCTCACAAAAAATGTCATCAAAATCAGTTGAGCCATTTTCGAGTTTTAGCGAGACTAACGGACAGCAATTGATTTTTATATTTATTTGTTATCTTACATACTCGTATGTTATGCGGGGTACTGGTGCCCAAGCTAGGAATAAACCTGTATCCTGTATGATCGAACACCATGTTTCCACCCCACGGTTCAATTGCAATCTTTATGTGTTTAGTTTAGTGTTTAGATATTGTTTATGTGTGCGTTCACGTATACTTTTTTTTTTGTAAATTGTTTATTATTAATCACAAAAACGCATAGTAATTTGTCAATATTTTATCAATTTTACAAAGGAAGTTCTGAGAAAGCGAAACTGAGAAATTGAATTTATTGAGACACCTCCCCGAATAGCTCTAAGGGACACTCCTGTTTCAATATCTTGAATGTGTCGAGACAAAATTGTGTTTGGTAACACCCGCGTCACGCGGTACTACATAAAATAGATTGATAAAAATGTTTCGCTCCTACAAAACTGCAGGAAACTACTCGAAAGAAATATTTCGTCTTATAGTTTGTTTGAAGTGTAATAAAAAGTACGTTTTTTTTTCTTTTTTTTTGTACTTGTATTCAAATTTAGAATGCGTTCATTCTATAAGAAACTGAGTTTTGCAATTTTTGACACTTCCCCATCTTCCGCATCAGTTATCGGTTCGTCAAGCTATATCGCTGACCTATGCCGGTTACTCTGGTTGTACTGCGGATAACGTGATTTCTAAGTCGAACATTGCACACTCCATAGCTCGCTGGTTGACCCTAAGCTTCCATATACGACCAGTAGTGAAGAACCACGTCTCAGATCAATATTTCATGACAGTCAACACGCATTGGTTGTACGATCTTCTTTTCAAGTTATACGTCAAGTGGAGATGTGTCGAAATCTCTCGAACGCTGCCCAGCCGTATTGAATCCGGCGATTGACCATTCGGCCGAAGTTGCTTACCTAGTTGGACAATTTGTTCAAGGTAAACATACTAGTTAACATCTTTAAGAATTTTTTATAAAACTTTGGACCTTACACATGACCTTTGTTTTGTCCAAACCCATCCGTTGGGCCGTTCCGAATTTGATGAATGATGAATGAATTTGCCATTGATGCTTACACCATATTCTTTCCAGTCCAGGAGCTTGAAAACCAAATATTATTAATCCATCTCGATACCAACTCACCTCACTTGCCACGGGCTCGGAGGTCGAAGTGAAACTATTTTAATAGGTATCTCTGCATATCTGAGGAATAATAATATAAAGAGATAAAAGAATAATAATATTTAAATAGTTTGAGGACATAAATAGAGTCCGGCAACACGCACTGGAGCAGCGGGGCCCAGTAATTGCTATCAGAAGTAACACCCTCTCAGAAATTAATTGAATAAGAAGCAATTTAGATTAACTTTTATTTTTTATAAATAAACACTATTATGCGCCGAATTTCAACCCATAGAATCTCGCAACGTCAATCGATTCATTTCCTATTAGCTATTATTAACACAGGCATCCTCCATAGATTGTCTCATAAGGGATATATTTGCCATAGTTGCCACACTTGACTGGCGAGCTAAAAGTTGCAGTATTTTTTATTTCTAGTCGTTATTAGGAAGACGCTGCTGTCCATCTCCTGTTTTATTCCCTCTGTTGCCTTTTATGAAACCCACGAGACGTAGTGGGTTGGTGGATATTCTTACACTGCCACTACACGGTACGAATATAAAATAAAACTAATACTACACTATGAAAGAACTATAAGTGACGTTTTTACACCATCATTTAATGCTGACGATTTTATTGTCTTCCATATAAACCATACTTTAAGTTCATTTATTCCGGTGTTCTACTTAAAGCCTTGAATAATTTAAAAAGTGCCGCCTCTATTTCATATTATTCAAGATTAAACGCATTTACATTCAACATGATTAAGTGAACGCTACGAAGGTCTGAATGCAAATATGAATCACGAGAATTTAATAATTATTTGTAAATTTTCTAAAGTTAAGAACGTTCTTGTTTTGTTTGGTAATAAAATAAATTTGGTAAATATCGTAAATTGACTTTAGAAAGCATTTTATTACTATTATATATTTTATAATCGTTCAGAGCTCGAGGCTTCCGAGCTAGGGAGGGAAGATTGCGCCACACGCAATGAAATTTTAAAACTCACGAAAGATAACGATTTTTTTATATTTGATGACTGTAATGAAATACATCAGGAAACAGAAAATTTTATAATGATTTCTTATATTTACGCGAACACTACACATTGAATAAAACTATTTATACGGATTTTTATCGCGTTTAATTTTACTATTTTGATTCCCGTCGTTTCGGGTGCTTTACAGCACCCATGGTCACGCGGGGGACTGAGATGTTTGACGTCCCAATGTCATAGTTAGCCCGTCTACCTTCAGTTTTTTGAATATTAATTTTTGGTCCGATCTACGCAGAATGAGCTTACAGTATCTTGAAGTCTTGCAGTGGTATGCTTGGGTTTGGATTTAATTTTGTTAATTATAGGATCCCAAGCAGATGGCAGCACCCATCCATCTTCTCTATTGAAATTAGGATGTTTTTTAATTTCAATAGCCTCGCGTATCATCCTTGTTAGGAATCGGTGTTCTTTTGCGAGGATTTGTGGTCTATCAAATCTGATATAATGGCGGGGATGATCTTGAACATGTTCACAGACTACAGACTTCCCAGAGCGTCAGTACCTCACGTCAGCTATATGTTCTTCCACGCGGGTTTTAATGGATCTTTTTGTTTGTCCTATGTAAGAGAGACCACATTCACAATCAAGCTTGTACACTCCTGCATCTTGTAGAGGGATATTACACTTGACGGATGGTAAAAATTGACTAATCTTCTTCGGCGGCTTACATACTTCAATGTTTTAATAGAAGCTCGCTTCAAAATGTAGCCAACCTTGTCTGTGACTCCTCTGACATAGGGTAGTACAGCAGGCACACGCTCGACTGTGGCCAGCTTCACTCGGTCACTGTGACATAGGCGCGGGACCCGAAGCTTGTTGTCTTGCAATACTTGCTCGACGTGCTGAAGCTCGGCGGCCAGTTGATTTCTGTCACCGATTCCTCGTGCTCTCTGAAACAAAGATTTTCCCACGGTAGCTAACTGTGATGGATGATGGTGCGATTCACCATTTAAATATCGGTTGGTATGGGTCTTTTTCCTATACACAGTGTGACTAAAAATGTTATCAGGATTTCGGATGACTAAAACATCTAGGAAAGCTAAAGAATTGTTTGCCTCTAACTCCATTGTGAATTGTATTTTAGAGTTTATGGAATTAAGGTGGTTTAAAAATGCAGTTACTTTGTCAGATGGTAAAATTGTGAAAGTGTCGTCTACGTACCGCTTGTAGAATCTTGGATATACAGGAGCAGTAAGAAGGGCTTTCTTCTCAAAGGCCTCCATGAATATGTCGGCGACTATGGGAGATACAGGTGAGCCCATTGCTACACCATCTACTTGCTTGTAGAACTTCGAGGAAGCTAGAAGAATACAACATGCCTACAGAATATGCAGTATTACTCAAACACTGCCTTACATCTGGCTATCTATTGTGGAAGGAGGAGAAACATTTATAAAATACAGACAATCAGTAACATTATTATCTTAGTATGCCCATTATTAGACGAGACAAGTTTAAAAATAGAATGTTTTAGTTTGTAAATGGCGAGACCTGTAGTTTTGAAATTAGAATGAACCTGTTGTTATTTTTGCTGTTTGAGTTCGTTTTTACGCTATTTTATAATCGCAATGGCTTATAAGGAACAATTTAAACCACAAAAGTCCCACTTTAACTCTACAATGGATAAAGAGAGGTATCCGGATAGACACCGTCTAGAAAACTGTTGTTACGTATGGTAAAATTTTAGAATTAATGGAATGCAAATTTTAGCAATAATAATTTAATATTAAAAATTTTGCACAACTGACTTCAATATAAATTATTAATTATAACTCAAAAACTATTGGTCAAACCTTGATCAAATTTATATGGGGCCACACGAGAAACACCAGCTTTCAAATAAAAAAGAAATCGAAATCGGTTCACCCAGAAAAAACATACAGTCGAATTGAGTACCTCCTCCTTTTTGAAGTCGGTAGAAAAGCGTAATAATCATTATTAGCAGAAGTAGATAGCATGGATCGTGCACGACTTATGCATCATCTCCAAATTGTTCGTTCAAGTAAGTACTTTGGTTAAACAATTTGGAGACGAGAGACGGAGTTCGTCTCGGTCTTTCGTCTCCAAATTGCCGTCACTTATCCTTACATGAAATCAAATGAAAGAAACGCTAAGAGCAGATCGTTTAACAATAAAATATCATTCACAACACTATCCTATATAAATAAAATTGCGAAATTACAAAATGACGGACGATATCAGTGAATTATAAATATAAATAATAAAATTATAATAAAAATATAAAAGCCAATTGACTAAGTTTAATACCGACAGAAGCAGCGTAATTTCCGAGGTATCAGATTTTGTTGTATCAGTGTTCTATCAATGAAGGACTGTACCCATCATTGATAGAACAGCCCACAAGTGTTAGTAACGACCCAAGAGTTTAACCCGACGCTATTCAAATAATATCCTTACAAGTATTTTAGAAGCTTTGAATAAAACTATTTTTACGGATTTTATCGCGTTTAATTTTACTATTTTGATTCCCGACGTTTCGGGTGCTTTACAGCACCCATGGTCACGGGGGGGACTCAAAATACGTCGGGAAATCAAAATAGTAAAATTAAAAGCGATAAAATCCGTAAAAATAGTTTTATTCAATGTGTAGTGTTCACGTAAATATAAGAAATCATTATATTTTAGAAGCTATTTAATTTCATGCTTCACGACGAGTTTACACGCCAGAGGCGTGAAGCAAAAGTGTGATAGTTTTGCTCATCAAGAACACCTTTCTTATCAATAAACCTCATTCAAGAACTATGCACCAATATCCCTTCTGAGTCACGTCTACTTGCTGTTTTCGAGAGTCAGGAGAATCATATCGCGAGCAAACTCGATGACTCCCACCACCACGAAAATGCTTTAGTACCGTAGACTACATACATACCTTTAGTAGGTTATAAAGAGGACTAAATAATATAATCTGTCTAAATATATGGCATATGTGGACTATGAGAAGGCCTTCGATTCCAACTATATTTAGGGGCTGATTTTTGTTGTATCATAACAGTTCGTTAATTATCCAAATACAGAACTAGAGTACGAAACCTTACGAAACCTATCCAACTACAAACGGGTTCACGTTAAATCTCCAAAACTCTTAACCGCTACATTGAAAGACGTTTTCAAGCTACTTGACTGGAAAGGATACGATATTAATATCAATGGTGAATACACCACTCACATTATGATATTCTAACGATATAGTCGTTATCTCTCTTATTTTATTTGTCATCTCTAGAGGACTTACAACGGGGAGTGCTCAGAGGAATTGATCGGTATAATCACTCAATTTCACCATCGCACATTATGACAAAACTCTATACCATCCAAACCATCTGGATGATTGGCGGTCAACCACTATGCGATTTACTTTTGACAGCTGTTATCGAATAAATAACTCCCATAATCTAATCTAGTCCTTATAACAGCAATATACAATCTTCTTAAATGCTTGGGATGTACTCCCCAACCAGGTCCTACTAAAACTTTAAATATGTTTAAAAATCTAGAAATCTTATTCGTTAATTCCGTAATATTCTTATTCCATTTTAAAGACCTGTCCAGCCACTAGCTAGCACATAGCTTGCCTACAAATACATCAAAATACATCAAGCATCATTTAAATTTTTACCCGAACTATATAACACATAATCATCAGCATACTGAGAAATCTTTACATTAGAATTAATTTGTTTACAAATATGAATAGTTGAAATATTAAATAGTAGTGGAGCGATAGGATCACCCTGGGCGATTCCTCCGACCTGTATATCTGGATAAAATTACATTATCCACCTGAACACTTAAGTATCTTTTCCTTAAGAAAGTCCACAAATATTTACAAACTTTTGATCCAGCACCTAATCGACACAAGCAAAGCCGTAATATCTATGTTATTGTACGCATTCTCTATTTCAATAAAGCAGCCTACTGTGATTTGATCTTTTAAAAAACCCAATTGTACTCTACTAACTAAATTGTGAATTGTATTTTAGAGTTTATGGAATTAAGGTGGTTTAAAATGCAGTTACTTTGTCAGATGGTAAAATTGTGAAAGTGTCGTCTACGTACCGCTTGTAGAATCTTGGATATACAGGAGCAGTAAAAGGGCTTTCTCCTCAAAGTCCTCCATGAATATGTCGGCGACTATGGGAGATACAGGTGAGCCCATTGCTACACCATCTACTTGCTTGTAGAACCTCGAGGAAGCTAGAAGAATACAAACATGCCTACAGAATATGCAGTATTACTCAAACTCTGCCTTACATCTGGCTATCTATTGTGGAAGGAGGAGAAACATTTATAAAATACAGACAATTGGTAACATTATTATCTTAGTATGCCCATTATTAGACGAGACAAGTTTAAAAATAGAATGTTTTAGTTTGTAAATGGCGAGACCTGTAGTTTTGAAATTAGAATGAACCTGTTGTTATTTTGCTGCTTGAGTTCGTTTTGACGCTATTTTATAATCGCAATGGCTTATAAGGAACAATTTAAACCACAAAAGTCCCACTTTAACTCTACAATGGATGAAGAGGTATCCGGATAGACACCGTCTAGAAAATTGTTGTTACGTATGGTAAAATTTTAGAATTAATGGAATGCAAATTTTAGCAGTAATAATTTAAAATTAAAATTTTGTACAACTGACTTCAATATAAATTATTAAGTATAACTCAAAACTACTGGTCAGACCTTGATCAAATTTATATGGGACCACATGAGAAACACCAGCTAAATAAAAAAGAAATCGAAATCAGTTCACCCAGAAAAAGTTATGAGGTAACACACATAAAAAGAAGAAAAAACATACAGTCGAATTGAGTACCTCCTCCTTTTGAAGTCGGTAGAAAAGCGTAATAATCATTATTAGCAGAAGTAGATAGCATGGATCGTACACGACTTATGCATCTATCTCCAAATTGTTCGTTCAAGTAAGTACTTTGGTTAAACAATTTGGAGACGAGAGACGGAGTTCGTCTCCGTCTTCCATCTCCAAATTGCCGTCACTTACCCTTACATGAAATCAAATGAAAGAAACGCTAAGAGCAGATCGTTAGCATCATTCACAACACTATCCTATAGAAATAAAATTGCGAAATTACAAAATGACGGACGATATCAGTGAATTATAAATATAAATAATAAAATTATAATAAAAATATAAAAGCCAATTGACTAAGTTTAATACCGACAGAAGCAGCGTAATTTCCGAGGTTGTATCAGTGTTCTATCATATGTTGTATCAGTGTTCTATCAATGAAGGACTGTACCCATCATTAATAGAACAGCCCACAAGTGTTAGTAACGACCCAAGAGTTTAACCAGACACTATTCAAATAATATCCTTACAAGTATTTTAGAAGCTATTTAATTTCATGCTTAACGACGAGTTTACACGCCAGAGGCGTGAAGCAAAAGTGTGATAGTTTTGCTCATCAAGAACACCTTCTTATCAATAAACCTCATTCAAGAACTATGCACCAATATCCTTCTGAGTCACGTCTACTTGCTGTTTTCGAGAGTCAGAGATTCATCTCGCGAGCAAACTCGATGACTCCCACCACCACGAAAATGCTTTAGTACCGTAGACTACATACATACCTTTAGTAGGTTATAAGGAGGACTAAATAATATAATCTGTCTAAATATCTGGCATATGTGGACTATGAGAAGGCCTTCGATTCCAACTATATTTAGGGGCTGATTTTTGTTTTATCATAACAGTTCGTTAATTATCCGAATACAGAACTAGAGTACGAAACCTTACGAAACCTATCCAACTACAAACGGGTTGACGTTAAATCTCCAAAACTCTTAACCGCTACATTGAAAGACGTTTTCAAGCTACTTGACTGGAAAGGATACGATATTAATATCAATGGTGAATACACCACTCACATTATGATATTCTAACGATATAGTCGTTATCTCTTATTTTATTTATCATCTCTAGAGGACTTACAACGGGAGTGCTCATAGGAATTGATAGGTCTAATCGCTTAATTTCACCATCGCACATCATGACAAAACTCGAGATACCATCCACACCATCTGGATGATTGGCGGTCAACCACTATGCGATTTACAAGAAATTTTCTTCCTCGCACAACTTTCTTGTGGAATCGACTACCACCAGCGATTTTTCCGGACCAATACGACTTAGGAACATTAAATAAAAGAGCCTACTCTTTTTAAAGGCTGGCAACGCACCTGCAATTACCCTGGTGTTGCAGTTGTTCATGGACGGCGGTAGTCACTTACCATCAGGTGAGTCACATGGTCGTATGCCCTCTCATATAAAAATAGGATCTTTGCACCTGTCAAGAGATACTATTGAGGTGGTTGACCTCAATAGTATCTCTACTATTGAAATACTTCAATAGTATCTCTGACAGATATGTAGGTCTTAATATGAATATAGACAAGACAAAATCATGTCTAACATCCATGTAACACCTTGCCGATAGTTATTGGGAATACTACGCACGAAGTTGTTGAGGTAAAATTTGCGATTAGGTAAGTCCAAGTTCGATCAAGAGGTCATCAGACGAATCCAACTAAGCTAGACTGCGTTCGATTTTTATAGAAAAGGAAGACCATTGGTGCTGTAAACCACCCGAAACGTCGGGAATTAAAAACTAAAATCAAACACGATAAAATCCGTATAATTATTGGTTTCATTTAATGTGTAGCATTGGAGTAGTGGATATTCTTTTCTTACCGTGTAGTGACGGTGTAAGAATATCCATTACCCATTATCATCCCGTGGGTGTCGTAAGAGATGATAGAGGAAACAAATTAGAAATGGGCAGCAACGTTTTCTTAATAACGACTAAAATAAAAACTGCGGTTGCCAACCTGCTTGCCAAACGCGGCAACTATGGCAAATGTCCCTGTGAGGCAATCTATGGGGAGGCCTATGTTCAGCAGTGGACTTTGATAGGCTATAACGGTAATGTGTAGCATTCGCGTAAATATAAGAAATCATTAGGAAGCAAATGAGCATACGGCCCTCACTTGATGGTGACCACCTTCGCTAATAAATAACTGCAACGCCAGGGGTGCAGATGCGTTGCCGGCCTTTTAAGAAGGAGTAGGCTCTTTTCTTGAAGGTCCCTAAGTCGTATCGGTCCGGAAAAATAGCTGGTGGTAAACTATTCCACAAGGAAGTTGTGCGAGGAAGAAAACTTCTTCTAAATCGCACATTGGTGGACCGCCAATCATCCAGATGGTATGGATGGTATCTCAAGTTCTGTCGCGATGTGCGATGGTGAAATTGAGCGGCTGGAATTAATCCGAACAATTCCTCAGAGCACTCCCCGTGGTACATGCGATAAAATACGCAAAGAGATGCAACATCTCTACGCAGTGCCAGTGAGTCAAGCCGATCGGACAGAACTCGGTCGTCGACGATTCGAGCTGCTCTGCGCTGGATGCGGTCAAGTGGAAAGAGCTGGCACTGGGGAGCCCCTGCCCAGAGATGGGAACAGTATTCCATGTGGGGCCGAACTTGCGCCTTGTAAAGTTGCAAGCGGTGTGCCGGCATGAAATACTGTCCCGCTCTGCTGAGCACGCCAAGCTTTTAGAGGCCAATTTGGCCTTCTCTTCAAGTGACCACGAAACTGCACATCACTCGATATGTCGACACCGAGGATTCCGATACTGGCTGAGGCAACAAGGAGTGCCTTGAAACTGAGGAGATACGACAAAGGGTTCTTTTTAGCGGTAAACGCGCAAACTTGTGTCTTCTGGGATTGAACTGGACTAGATTTAGTCGCCCCAGTCTGAGACTTTGTTCAACAAAGTCTCGACTTCAGACACAAGTTTGTTCCGGTACTCAGTGACGTTTTCCCGAGAAATATTGGCACGGCCGGTGTATAAAGCATCACCAGTGCTGTCGTCCGCATAGCAATGAATGTTACCAGTTTGCAACATATCATTGATATGCAGAAGAAACAGCGTTGGTGATAGCACGCAGCCTTGTGGAACACCAGCGTTAATGGGCTTGTAATCGGAGCATGCACCGTCTACTACGACCTTGATGCTCCGATCTGCAAGAAAACTAGTGATCCAATTGCACAATTTCTCGGGAAGCCCATAGGAAGGGAGCTTCGAAAGAAGCGCTTTGTGCCAAACCCGATCGAAGGCCTTCGCTACGTCCAAACTAACGGCCAACGCCTCTCCCTTGGACTCCACTGCCTCCGCCCATCTATGAGTTAGGTAACCTAGAAGATCACCAGCTGAGCGACCTCGACGGAAACCGTACTGGCGGTCACTAATCAGCTGGTGATCCTCAAGGTACCGCATGAGCTGGCAGTTGATAACAGTTTTTCAGCGGCTTCATTGATCATACATAAAAATAAATCGTAACTTTTCTGCGGATAATCATCAATAAAAACAAAACTTGAAATTTTATCTTCTAATTATGAGCTATATACATCCCAGTTTGCTTTTTTATAGTTCCTTTTATTTAGTAATTGACGGTCACTATTGTAATATGACAATTTAATCAAATTATCACCGCCTAATGACTCATTAGTAACCTTCCAATCTAACTGCAACGCTAGATCCGAAGATGCAATAGAGATATCAGGGGACGACTCTTGTACTATTCCGTTTACATATTTAACGCGAGTAGCTGTGCCATCATTCAAGGAAACAAAATTATTTTCAATTGAAGAGTCAAAAATATTGGTGCCTCTTAAATCAACCTTACTAGACCAGCTTGGATGATGTCCATTGAAGTCCCCAAGAATCAATGTTTTGTTAGTTTTAAAAGAAAATATTTTATTCCCAGTCATTCGGAGAAGTTCGTATGGTAGGTGGACAATATATAGAGAGTATGTAATCTATGTGTGTACAGTTAAAACTTTTAATACAAATTATTTCAATTCTGGGATTAGAAATTTGGACAGGTATTAATTGAGTCTTTAAAGATTAGTGTGAACAAATAGCAACCCCACCATACGAATCATCTCGGTGCCTGCGGTAAATATTGTAACAACTGATTCGGAACGTAACTTCAGCATTCAGCCATGTTTCACAAATGGCAGCAATATGAATTTTCTCACTACTTAACAGCTGGTCAAATACCGCGCGTTTGGGCACTACACTTTGTGAGTTCCACTGGAAAATGTTTATTTTGTAATTACTACCCATTATTGTCCGAAGAAACTTTTAAAAAGCAAATCCCAATTGCACTGTCCCACCATTGGTACTAACCATTCAATAACTAATGACATTTCTTGAATTATTTTGTTCTTATATATATATCTAATATAGCATATAACTTAGAAAGCAACTGCCTCAAATTTAGAGTCGATCTCATCTTCTCCCTTCTCTATTTTTCTCTCTTCTTGATTGGAGCTCATTTTCAATATCATCATCATCATGGTTAACCATTTCTTCCAATTCTGACAATATATCGTTTTCAAACAATTCATTCTGATTTTGCTTCTTCTTTCTTTTTCTCTTTTAGCACACGATTGTAATATGAAAGGTAATGAATTAATGTTAGAAGCATTTTCAAATTGTAAGCGCGATACCGATCGAGTTACGCTTGCGTAAGTCGCTACGCCTTCGTCGTTTTGTGGGATAGAGGACATAGGTATGGGCTTGGGCAGATTATTATATAAAGGTGTATTTAGGTTGAGATGTCTTTGAGCCCTCTGTAATATAGTTGTCTCTTGTTTTACTAGTTCAGGTTGAGGTTCTGGAGGAACATACACTTGTAAGGCCTTTTTATAGGAGCAATTGAATTCAGCCATTATACTCCTTAGACGCTTCTCTTTTATTCTTTTTCGGCCATCTCCAGCTCAATATCCTTAATAACACCGTATGAAAAAGCAACCTCTAATGGCTTTTGAAATCTCCATCTTAACTCCTTCAAAGATGTACAGTTCATCAGCTCATCAGCACTTTCTGCACATTCAAACTGCACAAATACTTTATTCGCGTTCACATATTTCACACGGCTGATATGCTTGATGTTATTGGATTTTAAAAGTTTTGCAAGCGCAAATTGTTTAGGTAATTTTTCGAAGCAATTAATATATAAATCAACTTTCTGTCCCACTCTCTTCCCATTTCTTGAAACCGTAATCCACCTTTCTTCCTCATCTTCTTCTCTGCGTCTCTTACTACAAATAGGTGTAATAACCTCATCGTGAATCATTGCTTCACATTGAGCGGAGTTTTCTTGTAAACAAATCTCCGTTTCCACTTCATTGTTTTCAATTAAAATAGAATTTATCGCCTCCCCTTCTAAAACTTGATTTTCTTCCATGGTGAACAAAGTACACCAATGAATGCTCCAAAATTAAAGCATGGCAAACCACGCATGCAACTTGGTAACCGACAGCTAGACTAATATTCGTAAGTATGAGCGCACGCCTATTCAAACGACACGTCTGTTGCGAACGGGCGCTCAGACCGAATTGTCCAGTGAAGACTTACGACGCTTAAACGAAGTCTTTAACCTCCGGCCGAATAAGGAAGCTCAAAGTCACTCAGGGAGCGATAAAGAAGGCTTGGCTCGGGTTTCTTTCGTGGTAAAACCGGTTGACCGTGTAGTGACGGTGTAAAAATATCTACTATCCTATATTATCTCCGGTACATCCCCGGTGTTGTAAGAGGCGACAGAGGGAAATAAACCAGAATATGGGCAGCAGCGTCATCCTAATAACAGTCAAAAAATAAAATGGTACACCTTGTACTGTACTTAGTGGTAAGGCGGTTGCGAACACAACCAAGCGTGGCAACTATGACAAATATGAAGCAGTTTATAGGGGAGATCCATGCTTAGCTGAGAACTTTTGATAGGGCGGTAATGGTAACGCTACGTGGTGGCGCTGTCGTCGCGCCATAAGCGAAACGCACCGAAACCTAAATCGCACTATCAAAGTTCTGAAGTTAACGCGTTATATATAGAACAGCTCCGAAATAATACACGGAGCGTTGGCCGCTCCCCGGGCAGAACACCTTGCCCGGCGGGAGATCTCCCTTTTTCTTTCCACGGCCAAAGGTAAAATCCGTAACGAGGATATTCGCAGAAATATAAAATCAACTGACAAAGCTAATCGGAATAAGTCGAAGTGGCAATGAGATCAATGGTAGGGCGGCCCTTCCCTAAATGGAGTGCAGACATGGTAAGAGATGTAGGAAGTCGAAGGATGCAGGTGGCTCAGGATATCGTACTTTATGGCAATCTATCGGGGAGGCCTATATTCAGCAGAGGACTTGTATTATATTGTAATAATGACGATGATGATGTTGATATACCTACAATAGTTCTTGAGCCATGGTAGTTCAAAGGCCAAGAGTTCGCTGTAAATTATGCAGTATGCGAGCAATAAAGGTTCGACCTTCACCGACACAAATAAAATGGATAATTAAAATTTTAAATGCTGATTTACCACGTGCTAGACAGTGAAAGCATCACTCAGAAACATCGCGAGGAGACCTGCATGTCTGAGAAATTTAATATTTCGGGCACATTTATAATGCGCCAACCCAGAAATGGGCAATGAGGGATCTAATTTCGTTAAAACTATAAGCCATGATGGTGCGACACGAGACAGCAATAAAATTATAAAGCCTTCTAATATGAGAGCGGAACCTAAAAAAATTAAATCATCATTTTAGATCTGCATGCATTGTCTCACAATCTAAAATAATCAGCGAGTATAAAGATAACCAGTTTAAATTTTCCCCTCTTACTTAAATAAATCGTGAACCCTAGAGAGTATTACAATGTAACCTACATTGAAGCGTTACAAGAAAGCTACTGGTTACGTTTACGCGAGGTTAAATCCCATTGGAGTTGAGCGTAACTTTACTTTTTATTTCTGTACCCGTAAAACCGTATTTCCATTTTCTATATACATTTTTATGTATTTTTTCATTACGTGATAGAAAAATAATGCTGAGATGCTGCTAAGACTTAGTGCATAAAATAATTAAAGCCCTGGCCTTAGAGGCTATTATGTGTATTTTATTATTTTTAGGTCTTTTAAGTCGGTTTTTACTTTATTAAAACTTAATTTCTTGACCCTTTTGAGCGAACTGTGAAATATCACTAGTTCAAGTCACTAAATAAGTTTAAGGGCTATCAGGAAACTATCCAAAAATGTAAATTCAAGTGATACGATATCGGTCCTAATCTCTAGATATGCATCCCTACACATTGTTGGAGAGAAAACTACTTAAAAATCATTATATTTCATCTATATCTTCATTACTACCTTAAAATATCTCCTAAGGTGAAAATTCTTAATACGAAAAAAGAAAAATGTTATTTTATAAGATAAGCATGAAACAAAATTAGTATAAAATGTGATGCCACTGGCAACACGCACTTGTTACAACATACTAACAAATGGTCCTTAATTGCTGTTCGTATGATTTGATTTTTTGCAGTTGTTCATAAGCAGCGGTAGTCACTTACCATCAGGTGAGCAGCATGCTCGTGTGCTCAAGGTTGCTCAGCGAGAGTTTCTCTGCGTGATAGATTTCGTAACGAAGATATGCACAGCAGAACTAGAGTAACCGACATGGATAACAAATTAGTAAGCTGAAGTGGCAATGGGCCGGCAATATAGCTCGGAGAACCGACAACCGATGGGGAAGAAAGGTTCTCGAATGGCAGCTTCGCACCGCTAAGGGAAGTGTGGGGTGGCCCTACTAAATGGAGCGACGACCTGATAAGAATGCAGGAAATCGATGGATGCGGGTGGCTCAGGTCCGTGCTTTGTGGCTTTTTTGGGGGACGCCTATGTTCAGCAGCAGACTTGTGACGGGCTCTAACGCAATTATGATGATGATGATGATGAGAACTGTGTAATGAATTATTAAAGGACTCGATTGTACTTTAAAGGTAGAAAGTTATACTATTCGTTGAATTTCGTTTATACCTTACAGTTTCGTTTCTTCAAAAGTAAACGTAACTTGTAAATTTATGATTGAGTACCCATTTAGGACTAACGATTCCATGAATGTTTATATATAAGGTTGGATGGAAGCTGAGAATAATCTGTTCAGTTCGAAAAACATAACTTCTATCATCCATTATTCATTCATTTATTGCAGCCTATCAAAAGTATCAGTACACTTAGCAAGCTGGTTGGTAAACGCAGTTTTTAATTAGTTTTCAGTAATTAGTTATTTCCGTTGTAAGGAATAACTTATTACTGAAAATAGTATTCTATAAAAAAGGAAGATGCTGCTGCCCGTCCCCCTTTTTTAAAGAATAAGTGTCACAAACGAGTCCACCTGATAGTAAGTGGATGCTGTGACTCATAGACATCTACATCTATCCTCAATTTAGAATCAAAATGCAGATGCGTTGCCACCCCTGAGTACTAAGATGTAATGCCTCGTTTCCAGTAAAAAGGGTCTCCGGTTCTCTACACTCACCATAGGAAACACAGCAGCATTGAGCTGCTATTTGACGCTGGTATTCTGTGAAAGCGTGGTCCCACCCCAGTTGAGCCGACCCATTCGTGCCACAACTATAATATAGCTGCAGCGTGGCTCTACCACGTATACATCCCGTATATCAATTTCCCTTTATCACCTCTTACGACACCCACGGAATGTTAAGGGTTAGTGGATTCGCATGCATAGGCTACTCCACCGCAGATTTAGATTTATTAGTAGGCAGATTTAGCAATTCACAATCGCTTCCAGCGATCTAAGAATTTAACACCTGGCGTATACAGTAAGGTTATACCATCGTTTACGTGTTTTTACAGTTACAAGATATTTTGAGCATTTCCTTGGTTACAGCTTACAGTATGAGGTGTTAGCTGTGTGAAAAATTGTTTCATAATAAAATATTATAGTTTTCTGTCTTGAACATTAGCTTGATATTATTATCACTTTAAATATTATAATATATTGGTAAAAAATACTATGCTAGAAATTATTTATATAATATTAACATTAAATAATATTTTGTATAAGTTTTGCCACTTCTTGATCTACATTTATTGCATACGAATTATATCAAGCCCACCACCCCAAGTTTCTATGCAATACGTCATATGGTACCACACATAGGCCAGCCAATTATACATTAAGACTTGTTGTTTAACCACCGACTTGTTTACGCCGTCACTTAAATTTCTACCAGTTAAAGTTAAAGTTAAAGTTACAGCCTATATATGTCCCAGTGCTGGGCACAGGCCTCCTCTCATTTCTGAGAGGGTTTTAGGACAAGGAAGTGTCACTGTGCACTTCACATGTCTTCCAAATAGTTTATATTTTTATTTCTCAGACATGCAGGTTTCCTCACGATGTTTTCCTTCACCGCAGAGCACGTGGTAAATCAGCACTTAAAATTGCAATTAACAATTTCATTGGTACCGGCGGGGATCGAACCCTGGTTGCTCGCATACTGTGAAATTTACAGCAAGTGCTAAGCCCCTGGGGTACCGCTCACATACACCTAATTATTTTGTAAATTTAATTCAACTAAGGAACAAATTATTTTTATTCGCCTATTTCGTACTTTTCTTGTTATATCAAGAACACTGCTAAAGAAAGATTGTTAATATTCCATGTAGGAGATAAATCTTAGAAACAGGTGTATCTCCTCGTATTTCTATCGATCACTCGTTCTTACTTACATATTCATTCGTTCTTCCCTGTGCATATAAATTTTAAAAATAAATCAATTTA
This sequence comes from Parnassius orleans, assembly GCA_029286625.1. Classification (NCBI taxonomy): domain Eukaryota; kingdom Metazoa; phylum Arthropoda; class Insecta; order Lepidoptera; family Papilionidae; genus Parnassius; species Parnassius orleans. The sequence goes on from JAGSMP010000032.1 coordinate 3,236,142, forward strand.
AAATAAACTATAAACAATAATCACATGGGAATATTACTTTTCATGTCATCAAATACCGTTACCGTAACAGCCTATTAAAGTCCACTGCTGAATATAGGCCTTCCCCATAGATTGTCTCATAGGGGGATATTTGACATAGTTGCCACAGTTAGCAACCGCAGTTTTATTTTTATTTTTAATCGTTATTAGAAAGACGCTGCTGCCCATCTGGATCTATCAGAATCATCAAATACACTATATTAAAAAATGTATACATGGTAGAGCCACACTGGAGCTATACTATGGCTGTAGCACGAAAGGTTCGACTCGACTGGGGTAGGACCACGCTCTCACAGAGTAACAGCGTAAAATAGCAACTTATTGCTGCTGTGTTTCGTATGGTGAGTGTCGAGAACCGGAGACCATTTTACTGGAAACGAGGCATTCCATCTCAGTTTTCAAGGGTAACAACGCATCTGCATTTTGATTCTTACTCTAGGATAAATGTAGATGTGGGCCACAGCATCCACTTACCATTAAGTGGATTGTGTGCTCGTTTGTTACCCTTATTCTATAAATAAATTACCACATTTTATTCGCATGTTTCCGTGGATCTTACATCGACATTTCAGATTTTGGTTTAAGGTGACGCTGCAGTACTTTTAAACTTTTTCGATTCTCTCTACGTGGGTAGTCTGAAAAGTTTCCGACCTAACAATGATACAAGACACTTTTTCTTAAATTTTATTTTTATTTTTCTACATAATCTCCTTGTAACTCTACATACTTCTCCCAGCGATGCGCCCATCTCTCTAACACGTCCAAATCGTACTTGGCGTTTTTCTCTGCAAAATAATTGTTCACGAAGGTGGTTGCCTCGTCTTTTGACGAAAATCTCTGTCCTCCGAGCGCAATTTTTAGATGAGGGAATAAAAAGAAGTCGCTTGGGGCTAGATCTGGTGGGTAAGGCGGATGGTCAAGCAGTTCAAACCGTAATTCGTGGATTTTCGCCATGACAACCGCTGAGGTGTGAGACGATGTGTAGTCATGGTGAAACAGGATTTTCTTTTTCTGCAAATATGACCGTTTTTCCGCAATTTCTGCCTTTAGTTTAGCAAGTAATTATGCGTAGTATGCTGTTGTAATGGTTTTTCCTTTTTGAATATAATTGATTAAGATAATTCCATGACTATCCCAAAAAACAGTCGCCATCACTTTCCCAGCCGAAAAAACAGTTTTTGCTTTTTTTGGAGCCGGTTACCCCTTTACAGTCCACTGTTTTTCCAGAGATGGCCTGCTGGGTCAACCGTTTTTCAGATTTTTTCTTATGGGTTACCTTAACTCGGAAGTTTTATGACAACAATCCAACTAGGTGAGAGGAGCTCAGGAACAATATTGAAGGCGAATTTGCCATTCCAAATGATATGTGTGAAAGAGTGAATGAAAATTGGATCCAAAACATCGATCACTGCTGTCGTGCTCGTGGTGGTCATATGAATGACGACGAATTCTATACATAATTGTAACATGTGTAACATCTGGAATAAGTTTCAGCCCGATATCTCAATTAATGAATATTTTATTTAAATACAAATTTGTTATGTCTTTATTGAAAAACCCTTTATAAAATCAAGTTCCATTCGCTATTCGTCGTTAAAATTACTGAAACCTCTAAAATTACTAATTGCAATTTTAAATACTATACTTTACCACATATTGAAGAAAAGTTGTAATAAAACTTCCTTGTATAAAATAAAAAGAAGAACAATTGCAGGTCACTTTATACCTGTCCACAATCATTAAAGCAAAATGGTTTACTTGCTTGATTATTCTTGTCCTGTTAAAACTGAAACTGAACTGAACTGTTAAAACTTTGCAACTTATTTTACAGCAATAACTTCACCCTTTCGCTGTCCCGTGTGCTACATATAGTTCTTTGCTATTGTCTTACTATTGTGTCTGAAAATTGGACAGTGAAAGGGTTAAAATACAATTGTCCGACCAATCAAAAGAAACATCAATTTAATATTATTTTGGAAGATATTTTATGTAAAATTTGCACCAAATTAGTATGATGCAAACGAAATTTGTCATAATGGCGGCGTAAGAGAATCCACTGCTATCATCCCGTAAGTGTCGCATGAGACGATATAGGAAAATAAAACAGGAAAGGAAATGGATAGCAGCATCTTCCTGATAACAACTCAATACAATACCATACTGCGATTGCCAACCCGCTTGCCAAGCGTGGCAACTATGTCAAATATCCCCTAATGATAAAACTTATGGGGGAGGCTTATGTGATAGAGCCTAGCTATAATATGGAGTTATTCGTACTAATAAATGAGTCGACTCAAGCGGAGAAGGATCACGCTCTCACAGAACACCAGCGTGAAATGGCACCATAATGTTGCTGTGTTTCGTATGGTGAGTGTAAATAACCGGAGACCCTTTTTACTGGAAACGAGGCATTCCATGTTAGACCTCTTTGGTGACAACGCATCTACATTTTGATTCTTATTCGAGGATAGATGTAGATACCTATGCGCCACAGCATCCATTTACCAAGATACCCGATTCTATAAAAAAATGGCATTCTAGGGCTAGGAATGAACGAGTGAATGAAAAAGGAATAATTTTTTCATATTTCGAGTCAGCCACATGACAAACTATAACCAAAATTTCATGAGTTCCTTTGATGACAGTACATGTCATGTTATGACAAGACATGTGATATATATTATATCTTATAAAATACAAGAGTAGCGACAATTAGCAGCGTCAAAGGTACAAGACGTCTGTAACTGCAATCTGCTTACTCTACTTGCTCAAGTGTAGCGGTTATGGCAAACCCTTACCATAATAGAAGCCCAAATCCAGCGGTAGACCAAAGAGCTGATAAAAAAAATGTACGGCTCAAACCTACACAAACAAAGCGTAGGCCATATTTTGGCCTACACTTTAATTTAAATACGCAAATGCAAACACTGTCAACTACGTCACATTTATATGAATTAGGATGCAATGTTGTGCTATGCTCTGCGAATGGATATGCGGTCAACTGCACACATTACTACGCTTTGTGGTGAAATATCATACTCATGTTTATTTATTGGTTGTTACGACCTGTGACCTCTGTAAAACGCATAAAGGTTATTTAGTCTAATATTTCTCATTCTATTTATTACTCTTTTATATTTTAAGAACAGTTTATTTTTTAGATAATATAAATTAAAGTAAAGTCACACGCTATATACGTCCCATTGCTGGACACAGGCCTCCTCTCATTTCTGTGAGGGTTTTAGGGCAAGGAAATGTCCACCTAGCTGCATCAATGCGTTGGCAAACTTCACATGCCTTCGAAATATTTGTCCTTAATTCTCAGACATGCAGGTTTCCTCACGATATCTACCTTCACCGCCGAGCACGTGGTAAATCAGCACTTAAAAGTGCCGGCGGGGATGGAACCTGGGTTGCTCGCGTACTGTGAAATTTACAGCGAGGGCTTATCCCCTGAGCTACCACGGCTCCTACATAACATAATAATATACAATATTTATAACAATAAAAAACCAAAACAAAAACTAACTAGGTACTTATACTTGGTGGCGTACGCACTCTTAATTAAATGTTGTTATTCGAACTATTTTGTACCAATAGATACAACCATCATCGTGAAGATGATTGGATTATTGTTCAATAGTAGGTTAGTTCATTTAGCTTTTCGGAGTGACAACGCCTTTTGTATTATATATAATATAAAAATAGCTATGGTGATAGTGTTAGAATAAATAGGTAAGTAGTGCAGAAAAGCGACTGAGCGTCAATAAAAATAGTTTATAGGTTGTGACGACTTCAAAATATGACCCCTTCTAAAAGCCCATCAAGTCGTTGGAAGGAAGCGCTCCTAGCTCTAATGAATATAAATGGCCAAACTGGACCGAGACGTTAACATGAAGACATTAATTATTGCTCACTTTATAGGTGGTAGAGTTTCGCAGCAGTCGTTAATGAATACGAGTATATCACGTATGGATCGGCTTGACCAGAAAGTACACGTCACAGAATGCGAAAGTAAAATAGCAGCATAATGCTGCCGTGTTTTCTATAGTGAGTAATGACAACCGTAGACCCTTTAGACCCTTTTCATTGGTTTAGGAACTATTCCATCTTAGACTTCAGGGCAGATAACATATGGCTTCTTAGTCGAGGATAAATGATTTTAATGTTTGGGCGACAGCATCCACTTTTTTTTGTAAATTTTTTGGATCTTTTTTTTTAAAAACCTTACCCCCACAAAATATAAATTAGATTTACTATAATATAATATACACTTGTTTTTCAGCCTTATTTGTATAAAAAAGAAAAAAATCAAGACTTTCAACGAGCAATTCTTCCTCAATAAATATATAATATACACGTTATATGTATATAACAATAAATAACCCCATTAATACCCTTTTATATGGTTTCGAACTCATACCATTTTTACTACAAACTTATGATTCCGTTGCATTTAAGTACATCGTTTTTTTAAGGAGTGTACAAAGTGAAAGTTTGAATTAGATATGAGTGGACAAATATGAAAATCTACGCGGTTGTACATAGGTCGTAATTAAATGAAGAAAATAGCATTAAAGTGAATTGGCGCCAATAATTTAAAGTAATGGTCAAAGTTTGACCGAAACACAAATTTTTAGGATTGTACATTAAGCAAGCTGTATTTAATTTTCAACTGCACATTAATATATAAAACACATATAGCTAATATAAATTATATAAAATAAACGCTTTTTGCCTTTTTTCCTAAAACATAATGATTTTTTTCCAAAACATACCTACTCTTTGGTACTACTTACTCTGCTCTGAGATATTGGCAGTATGAACGTTAACAATGTATGGTTTATTTATTTCATTTTTTTACATTCAATAATTTATAACACATATTTTAAATAAATTGTAGCTTTCTATACTCAATCTCCATATAAACTTTAACTATACCAAATCTCACACTTGACCATGCGCGCAATGTGCTTTAACAAGAGGTAGAAAGTTTTCCCTTCACGTATTAATATACAGAATTTTTTATTCGACATCTCGTTGATTACCTACTGTTTCAAATCTTCTTTTTAATGTTAAAAGTAACTCTTGAAACTTGGATTGTGTGTGCTTTGAAGATGGATTTTACTATGAATCAAGTATGTACCACACGCGCTTTGATATGCTACCGAAACAAACATCCCTAACATTTCTTCACTGCTAAGTGTCTTCTAAAAATGAATAACAACTTGAAAGAATGAGAATAACTACATCAAAACTAAACGACAAAATGCACGTGTTTGTGTTTTGAAAGATTTAGAAATAGCTATTTGGACCTATTTTGAATCGTTCACAATTTTTTCCACCCGTAACGCAGTTAAAAACATTCAAGTGTCTCAAGCAAGTATGTAAAGTTCTAAAAAATATGAGTACAAATGTTACCACTGCGATCGCATTGTGCAAAATTTATATTTAGATGCATAGACGTAAAGAAAATGATTTAAGTCGTTTTGATTTTTGCAACTGGTTAAGGCAGAAAAATCTATAATGACAGACATTTTAACTAACCTAGTTCATAAAACGAGGAGGTAATATATTCGACGCGTATGATTTTTTTATGAATATGTTCTCGGATTTCTGGGAAATGATTCTTTTAAATTTTAAAGAGGTTATACTTCAGTGGAGGTCCGATATAAATTTGAAGAAAAATTTCAAGTCTAGCTTTCGAAATCGGTTTCAGATATTATGTGTGGAAGTTATTTTATTAAGTATTTTTAGTTTTTGAACTCTGATTTTACTTTTTGTAAAAAGTTTAATTTTTTACCGTTTGCAGTGCACCAAGGAATATCACAAGTTCAAGGTAACTCTTAAAAACCCTTTGAGTTCAGTAATTTATTCTATGACGAAAGGTTTTTCTAACAATGGCATGTACGTTTATATGCGTTATGGGCAGAGAAACTTCGATCAGGATTTCAGGATACTTTAAGTTTCCTGAAATGGCAATCAATGAAGGATATATTATACATTTATTTACATAACATAATATACAATATTTAATTATATACAATATTAAAAACTATAATAAAAAAAACTAAAACTAGTAATTTAATTATCAAACAGTCCTACTCCACGCGGTATCATGCCAAGAACGCTGACTGCGTTTCCCCGCTGAATAGCTATACTTAGCCTTTGAGCGAGAAAAGAGCCAGCCCTCTTATCACCAGCAGCAACGACCAGCCGCGGATAGAGTTCCTTTAAGAACTTCACCGTACGTGGACCCCACGGACCGATAGTCTCTACAGCAAATGGCACAAATATGTAGTCATCTCTCAGAGACTCATATTTGCGCCACTTACTCAGTTCAGCTGCCTCTGATGCCGCCCCGGCTCTAAACTAGGTACCCCTGAGATGAGAGGCCGCCAAAGTGTCTACGCAAGTAGCATCCCACACTAGGGCTTTACCTCTCTCCCAAGGGACCAATGTCATACCGTCGGGTCTCCTGCCATCGTCTCTAAATATTCCACAAGGCTCTAAAACCGAGGGAACATTTATAGAGATAAGAGCCCTTCGGATGACATCGTTCAAAGAACCGTGCCGTGAAAACCTACCAGCACTTTTCTTAGAAAAAAGTCCGTGGAGTCCAAACTTGTCGACGCTGCTACCACAGGGGCACTGATGGGGTTGACAAATCGCCGCTCCTAGTCGGATTCCTACAGCGATGCGCAAGCTTTCCCCATCAAGTAATGTGCCGAGATTACTTGATGGTAAGGCTTGTAACCAGTGACTAGATTCCTTAGTCGAAACAGCTAGAAGGCGTGCCTTATCTTAGTTACTATGGAAATTATGAAACAAATCTTTCTGCTCCCTCTGTACCAACGGAATATCCCACTGTTTTTGTTGGTTAACTTCCAGTGGAACATTTTCGCCGGGACAGAGCGTTTGCCATGTCTGCCCTGCCTCCGTAGCAAAGCATAGGTCTACTTTATTATTTAAAATTATGTTACATAAATTACTGACACTATGCACGGAAGCAAGGAAAGCAGGCAATGCAACGCTAGAAAAATTTCACACCAATACCACCAAATTTTATAGGTAAAGTAGCTTGAGTCCAGGCTGTTATCAATATCTTTTAAAATATACGAACATTTCCAGACTGGACTCGAGCGGAGTAAGTATGTAAATCTAGGTACAAGGAGACAATATTTTAAAATATTAAGCGCAATGTGGGGGCTTAATTTATACAATTTATCAACGTGGTTTAAAAACTTCTCAAATTTTGTTTTTAAAACAGGTTTAATACTATCGAAAAACAACGGGGCACCTAGCAGGTATAGCGATTCCGTAAGACAGTTTTTATTCCTGGAGAAATATGATTGAAATTTTGAATTAAAGTGTCTCTGTGAGAAGTAGATAAATTATTGGAAAAATATATTTCTCATTTATTGCTATTTGGTTCAAGACCAATATTTTTAAAATTTCGAAAAATATGAGTAAGATCACTGAGGACGTCATCTGCTCTACCTTCCAGTGTACCGTCGTCCAGGTACCAGACATTCAGCTTGGATTTCAAATTTGAAATAATGGGTTGAATTCCCAAACTGAAAAGTGCTGGACCCAGTGGGTCACCCTGCTGAACACTGGCTGCAGAATCGATAACATGGTTTTCGTAAAACAAGTTAGTATTTTAACTGTAACATTGCCAAACGTAGTGATAAATTTCGGGGGTATTATTAGCCACTTCTTTCAGCAGGGTTATCCTATCGATAGAGTTAAAAGCATTCTTTACGGTCAACCTTCACAAGAACATCTGCATCAGAGTTTGTTAAAAATGTACGCACTGAATGTACCCGCCGCCTCACAGCTACCTCTAGTGCCAAAGCCTAGTTGAGTAGGCTGAAATTTTGTCTTAAGGTTAGAGATTATGTGCCTGCAAGCTAATTTTGAAGTTAAGCGTCGAAATGTGGAACCAACGGCAATAGAACGGATACCGTTATCCTTTTTTTTGAACGCATCTAAAAATGGAATGAAATTTGGATTAACATTACCAGAAAGCATAAAGTTACATAATTTTGTAATGTCATTAAGAAGTACTCCGCCGGCGTCACTGGCAGAAGCGCTTACAAGATCTTTAAGATGTTGAGGCGTAATTCCGTCAATGCCGCCAGCAGAGCCATTCGAAAATGACATAATTGCTTCTAAAGTGTCTTTTTCAGAAATTTGTAAAGGTTGCATAGAAGTCTTGGGAGGCAGCGGTAAACCTTGAGAAGGATTGACCGAAGGATGCTTCTGACGAAGGCCTTCAAGAGATTCGACATTACGAGGAGCTAGGATGTCGTCTGAGAATAAAATACGGGAAGCATTTTTAAGTCGCCATCCATTACTTTCGACTCATCTACTATTTTTAAATCAAATTTAGGATGAGGTCGAGATAATGAGTATTAATTATGTCATCAAAATTTTGAAAAGATGTCTCTTTTAGTTGAGACGTAATTGATATTTATTTATTCTTTTATCAAAATGAAAATGGGAATACGCGAAAGTAAATAATTTTTGCCAACTCTTTTCACTATTAGTGAAACAATTTTGAATAGTGCAAGGATTAATAATAATGATTACGTGAAATCTAGCTGCCATCATTTAGAACTATGAAATTGTAAAAGTAAAGCAAAGTAAATTATAAATTTTTACGTGGTAGAGCCATGCTGCAGCTATATTGGTAGTATAGTTGCAGCACGAATGGGTCGGCTCGAGCGGGGAAGGACCACGCTCTCACAGAATACCAGCGTAAAATAACAGCTTAACGCTACTGTGTTTCGTATGGTGAGTGTAGAGCACCGGAGACCCTTTTTACTGGAAATGAGGCATTCCATTTTAGTCCTCAAGTGACAACGCATCTGCATTTTGATTTGTAATTGAGGATAGTGGTAAATCAGTTCTTAAAATTGCACCTAAAACTGTAGGTAAGGAGTAATTTTAAATGTTTGGCGGCGAGGGAAAATATTATGTGAAAAAAAATTCAGGAAATCCAGGAAATAAAAAATCGAAGATTTGTTAAGTCTGCCACATGCACTGAAGCAGAGTGGCAAACTATCTGCTTAATAATAGTCTAGTACTTATAAAACTCTCTTATAAAAATCTCTATTTCGGAATTTATATAAAGTCTAATATATTTCGTGTAGGTCTACAACGTTATGAAGAACCCTTTCAGGCGTAACATTTAAAATTAAACAGGTTTATATTCGTTCATTTAGATTCCAATTCATACAGAAACTGCAATGATCTAACACTTTAAAAGCATATTGTAACATTGGAGAAATATTAAGGTCTTATCTTTGGATTTACTTTAAGAAATTCGTTTGAAAAGACCTGCGGCGTTTTCTAAATCACGTCACAGGATAGCGCGTTTAAGCTTGAATAATTTGATAAAAGCAGCAAAGCTCTGTCTTTACTGGCGATAATTCGACATAGGATTTTATAAAGTAATGAATACGTTACGACACATTTAGTAAGGCCTGATCTCTACTGCGATTATGTTGAATTCGGTTCAACTTTGGTATGTCTCTTAAGTCGTGGATCAGACTAGGGTTCAAGAGCTTAGCTGAACTACAAATGCGTGTGATATTTGAATAACGCAGGATAAGCTTTGGTTTAGGTAATAAAAACTACTACAAACTGAAAAGGCAACATAGCATATCTACTTTTAAATGTGGCTATATTTCTTTTTGTTTCTACTTTCTGTTTTGATTTTTTTGTAATGAGTCCGATATATTACACACAGATGAAGTCAGATTCTATTGTTGTGTGTGTCACACCCACGCCCATTTTTATTATAGTAGGTAAATACGGCAAGGGGTTGATGAAGACTTCTACAAAGATGATATATCCATAAATTTTTTTAACCCTAGATTCATAAACACACGTCTCTTATACACCTAAGTAATAAAACTCTCACAGCGCGTGGCGCGAAAGAGATGGAATTACAAGCGTTTCAGTACCTTCCTAAAACGACGAGAGCTCACTTCGGCGCCAGTAGTTTTGCGCGTACATGAATAGTTTTGGATACACTGAGCCCGAAGTGTTTGAGATACGCATGTTTATGATTAGTGTAACAACATTATAAAGTAGATGGTTTTATTGTTTGCCTTATAAAACGAAAGAACGTCAAGGAATTTTTCAAAAAGGTTTGTATTTATTCTATTACATTCTATGTAATTAATTATTAATATGAAATATTATTAATTGCCGTGGTTTAAAATTTTGATTAATAAAATATTTTACAAGGTATTAATTCGTTAATTACAGTTATTATTTATTGGTATATACTATTTAATTTATGTTATTGTTGTCCAGCATGACTTCTTTGAATGAAGATGAGATTTATGCAATATTATCCAGAGTGGGAGACGAGGAAGAAGCGGTTCCTCCAAATGATTTGGACAGTGAAGTTGACGATATTTTAGAGACAGACAGATAGTGAGCAACCTACAGATGCTTCAAGCGATTCTGATGATGAACCTCTTGGAGCATTAAATATTATTCGCCGACGTCGAATAAATTCTACTGACTCATCGGATAATGCCCGACCTACGGAACAGATTAGCTCAGGCGAACGACAACAGGCAGCTCAAATAATTTTCCCATGAAATAATAATTTGAGAGGTAAGAATGGTCATAAATGGTCAGCACAACCTTCCGAAGCTCGCACTAGCAGAACACAATCAAGAAACATTGTTCACATTATTCAAGGGCCCAAGAATGAAGCAAAAAATGCTATGACTCCATTGGAACAATTCAAATTGTTTATTTCGGATTCAATGGTGAGTATTATTGTATTGAACACAAACGTAGAAATTTCTACTAAAAGAGAAAAATACGCCGCAAAAACAGCAACCGTTAGTGATACTTGTGCTAACGAAATATATGCCTTGATAGGATTGCTGTTGTTAGCCGCAAGGAAGAAAGATAACCATCTGACCACCGCAGAGCTGTTCGATCCAGCTGAAAGTGGGACGAAATATATTTCAGCCATGTCAAAAGATAGGTTCGATTTTTTGCTGAATTGTCTAAGATTCGACGAAAAATCAACTCGCGAAGAACGAAAGGCTACTGATAAGTTTGCGCCTATGAGGGAAATATGGGATATGTTTATTCATGTATGTCGAGATAGTTACAAACCTGGCTCATATGTAACAGTGGATGAACAGCTACTGGGGTTTCGGGGACGTTGTCCCTTCCGCATGTATATACCTTCAAAACCTGACAAATATGGTATAAAAACTGTAGTTCTCTGTGACTCGAAGTCAAACTACATGATAGATGCAATACCATATATGGGAAAAGGCACAAACACAAATGGAGAACCCTTAGCATCTTTCTTTGTGAAGCAACTTTCCGAAACTATTCGAGGCAGTAATCGTAATGTGACCATGGACAATTGGTTCACGTCAGTGCCTTTAGCAAAAGAACTACTGCAGAATCCATACAAATTAACAATTGTGGGTACAATTAGATCTAACAAGCGCGAGATCCCTTCACAACTTTTGCAGCCAAGACAAACAAGATCTTCAATGTTTTGTTATGACGGAAACTCTACATTGGTATCTTTTCGGCCAAAAAAAAATTAAAATGTTCTGCTTCTATCCACGGCTCATGGAATTGGCACTTTAGCGCCATCTGGTAAGCGGATATAATAGAATTTTATAACTCGACCAAAGGTGCTGTTGACACGTTTGATCAAATGTGCCATAATATGTCGTGCAGCAGAAAAACCCAGCGATGGCTGCTTTGCTACTTCTACGGTATGTTGAATATGTCCATGGTCAATTTTTGTTATCCATGTCCACAATAATAGCCGTAATAACAAAAAAAAAACACTGACAAGACGAGCTTTTATCAAAGAAGTGTCAGATAAGATGATAGAACCCTGGTTACGGCGACGCCGCGAAACACCAACTTTGAGACGTTGCCTAAAACGGAACATCGATGCCATTTTAGGCGATACTTTGCCTGATGTCCCAGCCGACCCCGAAAATCAAACTAGGAAATTATGTAACTTCTGCTGTTACAAAAAAAAACGTGTGACCAGATTTATCTGCAAGTCTTGTAAACGTCATATGTGTATGGAACATTGCGGTAATTTGTGCCTAGAATGCTCGGATTGATTTTTTTAAATTGTTTTTCACGTTTTAATCCTCAATAAAAGTTCATTATAACTAATATTCGTCGTTTATTTTTCAATATCTACCGTAATCATTAAATTAGGTGACTTTAAAAGTAAGGTGTATCAGAGACATATGATTATGAACAATGTAACCCTAAATATAGTTTATGAATCTAGGTTAACATTACAAACATAAACAATATAGTAGACGGGTCCTCCTAGTAAGTTAAAAAAAAACTGTGTCAGGTGTCCCCGCTCTTCCTTATCTATAACGGTCTTAAATAGGGAAAAAGCATTTAATTAAATTATTATTACATTTTTTTTATAGTATGGGGTGCAAACGAGCACACAGTCCACCTGATGGTAAGTGTTTGCTATGACCCATAGACATCTACATCTATCCTATATAAAGATTCAAAATGCAGATGCGTTGTCACCCGTGAGGACTAAGATGGAATGCCTCTTTACCAGTAAAAGGGTCTCCGGTTCTCTACACTCACTATAAGAAACATAGCAGTGTTAAGTTGCTATTTTACGCTGGTATTCTATGAGAGCGTGGTCCTTCCCGGTCGAGCCGACCCATTCGTGCAACAACTATACTACTAATATAGCTGCAGCATGGCTCTACCACGTAAAAACATTACCGTCAGCAAACTAGGAATCGCCTGTATCAATTACATAAAAAATAACATATAATATTATTCCATAGGAAGTTGGATGAAATAGCGTACTGTCTACTAAGAATAAATATCAGAAAGGTGGTCGTAGATCTAGTAGTTGACTGCGCGTAACGTTGTTTATTCTCAACGTCAGAACGTCTTAAGCGACACAACCACTTCTAAGAATTGAGGTTGCAGGTTATCGCTTACATTAGTTTTATTTAACTCTCCATCTTTATAATTATATCATATCATAATTATAAACACTCACGTCTGTCATCCAAAGGGGTCTCTGCCTAGACTACGGACTTCATTTGGCACGATCCTGACACACATCTCTCGCCTCCTTTATATCCGTATACCTACTCATACTTGCTCGTCGCTTAAAGGTACGCTTAATCTGGTCCATCTTCAATATATCGCCAATTAGGTCGATAAGCATTCGTCTAGGAGGACGCCGACTCTGCCGTTCATTTCTGCAACATAAATTTGCTTTGTCACTCTTTCCTCGTTCATTCTTTCTACATGACCACACCACCGAAGTATTTCTTTCTTTATCCTGGTTTATCTCACAATCTTGGTTCTTTTATTTGAAATACATATAAAGGGTTAATTATGTGCACTCCCTATAATACTTATATACATAGCGTCACGCCTATAATCCCCGAGGGGATTAGCAGAGTCCAAAGAACCGTGAGATCTCGGGTCACTTTTATCCAAAAAAAAAGGTTTAGATGAAAAATTCTAAAAGAAGCGGTAGCCCATCGACTAATCACAAATAAATTAGTCATTTTTACGACATGCTAGGCAAGTAACACAGTTGGAACATTTTTTTTGTTTTAAATCCCACTATAAGTCCCAGACCAATATGGGACAAATAATCTCCATAATGCAGCTCGATAAACCAAAATCATGACCAAAATATCAACCAAATTATGATGCAAATATCATATTCTATCTGAACTATGATTTGGTTGAACAAACTCGTAATTTATTATTACGGGCGAGCAAGTTGCAGCGTGATTATTTTTGCGTGAGTCGAAACAGTATTGTTAGCACATTTTCACTTTCTATCTATTATATGTATTATCTATTACAGCCTATAAAAGTCCACTGCTGAACATAGGCCTCCCCCATAGATTGCACCATGGGGGGGGATTTCGCCATAGTTGACACGCTTGCCAAGCGTGGGGGTTGCTAGCCATACCTTTTGCCAGCAACGCAAATTTCTACAGTTCTTTACGGTGAATATTTTAGAGCACCTAACTTTTAAACTTGGCACCTAATTAGCACCTAAAAAGCTCCCCTAATTTTGGCTATTTCTAAATGCAAATTCCTGACTTTGCGTTGCTGGCGAGACACAACTGAGAGACATGGTCATATTTGCGCAATCGAAATATAAACCCTATACAAAAATTCTGAATTCGCTCAAGTTTATCGAACTGAGCTTCGGTGAGATCTAGATAGCTGACGTTCGCATAGTCAAAAATGGGGAAGAGAAGAATAATTATTAATAATAAGTTAATTCTCATACTTTCGAAAATGCTTATCTTTCAATTCAATAATGCAGACACAGAACTAGCTATTACTTTGACTCTTATTATTCTATTATCTTACCATATATTGCTCAAACACTCAAACGCTTCTCAAATTTAAGATGTCGTTAAGTTTCGTGCTAACTCTATCGCTTTAAGTCAAAGTGAGTGTGACACTATGAGACTTAACGACGTCTTAAAATTGAGTAGCGTTTAAGTATTTGGCCATATGTATTATATTTTACATCTTTATATTAATTGTGTTAATCATATTTTAGCCTCTCCATCCATCCATCTTTAATTTCTCGTTTGCGTACTTGCATCATTCGGGTTATTTTTATTTGTTATAAGCCAGTGCTTGATAACAATCCCGCCTCGTAGTGGTAAATGAGGCTTTGAGGCTCTAGATAGTAAATCGAGTTGTCTTAGCGTAGCAAAAGCCTACACTCTTGCCTTGAAGACATCGATATTAAGTAATCAGATGGAACGATAAACGCCGGAAAATTATTCCACTCCTCTTTTCAGTTAGGTTTCGAACATTAACGATACAGAATAAGTAAATATATTTTAATATTTAATCTGCTTTTAATATATAATCTCTTGAATAAAGTTTGACGGCTCCGTGGCGCAGTGACTTAGCAATGAATTGTTGCGCTGGGGGCCGTGGGTTCGAATCCCGCATGGAACAAGTATTTGTATGGCCTACAAATAATTGTTCCGGGTCTGGATGTTTGTCCTTGTGCAATTTGTGTTTGTAAACTGCCTCTACTATACAGGAGAAAATCCTAGTGTGGGGATAACGTTTTTTAAAAGAAAAAAGAAAAAGAAAAGAAAAAAGTGACTAACAAGCTAACCATCAGTCTAATAGTAGGTGGTTACTGCAGCTCGTAGACAAAAAGTAGGCAATAGATGAATGAGGTAACAACTTCTAAGCATTAAAATTGAATACCTACCTTACTTCTTTTTTAGCCTGGCGTTCTATTTCCTTCAGACGAGAACACAATATGGTATACACTGCTGTTTGGTGGCATAAATGGGTAGGAGGGTAGTAGAATGATAATGCGTGTTTACTCGAATATTCTTTTTATCTGTTTTTATTGCCAACAATAAGGGGTTGATTTAGCGATATCCATCCATTTTTTGCGATGATTTACGTAAGACTAACTTATAATATCTTTCGGTACATAATAATCTGTTCTACTTTTTTATTTCCATGCGCCGTAATTGAATAAAAGCGATGTTAAGAACCCTCCTGTCAAAACTGGCAACTCAGACAAATACGCCACTTATCGAAATCTTTAAAATGTCCTACTTTCAGCAATGAACTTGTTGGCGATGGATTAACTTCAATATTGTTGATGATTCACATAAGTTTATTTCCAGTTTACACGTACTTTGAAACATATCTGCTAAATATGTTTAATTTCTGCATGATAATTAACAATTAATAAAATTTTTTTTTTTGTTACAGGTACAATTTATCACACTTTCATTAAAAGTTTCGTAAGTATAATATTTTTTAACTGTTTATATATTTTTCTGTTTATATCAGTTTCTATTATATTTTTCTGTTTATATCAGTTTCTATTAAAAACTCTTTTTGATTTTTTTTTCTGTGGCAAAGTCGCGGGCACAACTGGTAATAAATAAATCAGTGGCTACATAACATGAGATACCCAAAAATGAATTAGTGACTTACGTAAGTATATATTTCAAAAAATAAAAAACTACATACGCCCCAGTGTTGAGCAATAATCTTCTTGCATTTCTGAAAGCGTTATACTGGTTATATATATAACAAGAAAGAGTCTACCGGCCTTTATATTGTGAGTTGGCGGATTTTTCATGCTCTATTCTAAATATTTTTAAATTTTCAAGCGGGTATGTTTTATCTTGATATTTTTCTCATGAGAAATCACTACTAAAAATAGTGATTAACAATTTCAACCCAGCCGGCAGGGATCGAAATTGGGTTGCTTGCGTACTACGGAATTATGCTGAGCATTCAGCCCTAGAAATACCACGTTTTTCCTTTATTAAACTTTATCTAAAGACCCAGACTTGGGACGAAAGTTAGCGTGAAAGGCGTGAAACATCTGGTGATCTGGTGACACCATTGCCAATATATCTGTCAAGCGTGACGTTCACAACAAATACAGGGAGCTTGTGTTAGTTATTATGGGCAAAGAACACATATTATTTATGGGCAAGATCCACACATGTTTACTAGAAGATTTGAAACGTTTGTTCAAGATTATTAAACATTAAAGTCATTTGTATGAAGGTATACTCATTCTTTCATTATTTAAAAGAAAACTATAAAATTCAGAAACTCAATGTACTCTCTAACTCAATGTACTAAGTATATTATAATTTTATGAACCAAAGTTGGAAACCAAACATGGAAATTTCTGTACCGCGCTACAGTACTACGAGTAAGTCCATTCTTTAGTCTCTTTGTTAAACAATGTAACATGTAATCACAGTGTTTGAGTGTGTCTTTGGCTATATTTGGTAATATTGAAACTCTACCCACAACACAGCATACTAAAGCTAAAGCTTATTAATTAACGTTTATGCTTAAATTCAATTTACACTAAAACTTAAGCACATGTGTTTATCCTAAATCTTTGAGTATAGAGTATATTGTTAAGTTTAAGAAGGAATTACTAGGTATTATAAACCAAAAACTGTCGATATTAAAAAAAAATATATCTTTATATACAATTTTAATACGTGGAGGGAAATCTTTGTACTTTGTTAGGGGAGTAGCCATAGCGTTTTCCCCAGACACAGAACTGTCTGTCTTTTGTTCCGGGGGGAAATCTGCGTACACAAAAACAATCGTCATTCACTACGAAACTTGCACAACAATTAAAACAATAAACTAACAATATCACACACACATAGATACATTATAACAGCATCGCTCAGTGATAGCGACAACTCGGATCAGTCGCTCGACCGTTCTGAATATTGTACTTTTTTTTTATAGAATAGGGTGACAAACGAGCACACAGTCCACCTGATGGTAAGTGGTTGCTGTGACCCATAGACATCTACATCTATCTTCAATAAAGAATCAAAATGCAGATGCGTTGTCACCCGTGAGGACTAAGACGGAATGCCTCTTTTCCAGTAAAAAGGGTCTTCGGTTCTCTACACTCACCATACGAAACACAGCAGTGTTAAGCTGCTATATTACGCTGGTATTCTGTGAGAGCGTGGTCCTTCCCCTTATTCGTACTACAACTATACTACTAATATAGCTGCAGCATGGCTCTACCACGTAAAAGCGTACGAGGCGAGTACGAGGGCGAGCGGCCTTTATTGGTAAACAAATCCGAAATAACACGTTATTATTGTAATTTTTAAGTTTAAAAAAAAGTAAATAGCAATGACGTGATTAAAATTACTTATATATGAAAGGTCTTTTATTAATTTAAGCTTAGTTTTCGATTTATTATTTTATCATTTAGTCTCTATATGTACATTTGACGAGGCAGATCTCTTTTTGCAGAAAAAATTCGAAGAATTTGGAATTTTTGTAGGACATCGTTTCCGTCGCACAACTAGATTTAGTCTAGTGAGCAGTGCGACGTACAACTAGTTTTATTGTACGCATAGGACCTCCTGGACTTAAACTTTGACAGAAGGGGACGCCTGCGTATGGCTACTCCCCTCCGATCCGCTGATGGCCCGTGGTGCTCTATGTTGACGATCATACTGCCAATATCTTAGAGTAAGTACCAAAGAGTATTAATTACATCACTACGTTTTAGAAAAAAAAAGACATGCGTATATTTTATATTTTTTATACTAATTATCTTCGTTTAATATATTAATGTTCTGTTAAAAGTGCAGTACAGCTCGCTTAATAAACAAACCTAAAAATTTTATGAATTACGATCGAATTTCGTTCACTTGGTACAGTGGTCGCCCAATTGTCTTGATCTTTATTGCTGTCTACCTTATTAATTCTTCTTATTGCCTAACCAATGAGGGCTAATAATCTTCCACTCACCAGATGTCGCTAGTTGTGACTGAGATAATGTTTTTTATTACAAAATGTCAGTTAATAGAGAAATTAGTTTTAAATAATAGTTTATCAGTTTCTACAGTATTATATTAATATAATACTGTAGAAACTGATAAATTTTAATCTTTAATTTTGATAAAATTTGAACATTAATTTTCTCCACTTTTTAACTCTTTCTTTTAATTTTTCTACTTTTAGTTATATTTATAGTTTGGTTTATTCATTTGTAATCTAATTAAAATAAAATATAGCTAATAATACAGAAAGAAACATCAACCTTTACATTTTCCTAAAAAGTTATCTTCCCCACTAAGAAATCTGACAAATATTTCACCTCATTGTAAAGTGGCGCCGCCATGATGGCAGAAAAAATCGTGGATGCCTTCATTGACGACAAATATGGCTAAATGAAAATAATGAACTCGCATCATTCACGCTATTTTTCGTCACTAGTGTCTTTTATATATTATGGTAATTATATATGAGAACCGTGACAGCTCAAAGACTCGCTCGCTTTAATTTTTGTAGTACGCGAGCAACCCGAGTACGATTTTTCCTGACTTACCTGATACTTGTAACGTAACTTTTTTCCTGATTTAACGTAATGAAATATCAAAAGAAAGATTACGCAATTTTAAATATTTTAAATATTTTGAGAACGGCATGTGAAATCTGCCAATTCGCATTAAAACAGCGACAGACTTTTCCTGTTCTGTTCCGAAATGAGAGGCCTATGCCCAACACCGAGACGTAATAGGCTATTACGTGAGAAATGTATACATAATATGTTTTGGAAGGAATCGCAGTGAGTTATTACTTTGTTCTTGACATGCCCCTATTATACTTAATTACTAGCTTCGCTATTTCCACAAATCGTAATAATAAGG
Source organism: Parnassius orleans (assembly GCA_029286625.1). NCBI lineage: Eukaryota > Metazoa > Arthropoda > Insecta > Lepidoptera > Papilionidae > Parnassius > Parnassius orleans. The sequence continues at coordinate 3,255,440 of JAGSMP010000032.1, forward strand.
CTTCTGTTTGTATCTCGAAATTCAATTTTGATCACTCTATTGCAATGGACGTACTTACAGAAGTGTATGTGATGTACTCTCTAGTGTTATGCTAGAGGCAAAACTTTACCGGCAAAAAAAAAGTAAATGCTTCTGACGTATTTCCTCTAAGCAGACCTCTCCCTGTTTCTGAGAGAGTTTTTTGGATTTATTAGTCCACCATGCTGCTTCTGTGCCTGTTGGCATACTTCAGATGTTGCGGTAGCTCTGGGGTTAAGCGCTCGCCGTAAAGGAAGGAAGTTTATAAAGAGTCTTTTCTTATGTTATCAGGCAACAAATTGCAAATAGCTGACAATTTGTGTACGATGTCAAATTTTAAATACCCATTTTTAAAGACTTTTAAAGACCATGTCGTGGAGAGGTCTATGTCAGGCAGTGGATTTGTGAAGTGCTGTAATGATGATGATGATGATTTTCTGTAGTAATAAACAAGGACTTAAAATTTATTGATGTTTTCATTGAGAATTAACGTACTTCACTCCTGAATTTTTGCTTTGGATCTTTAATGTGTAATGAATAACATGCAAATACCACTTATAAAAATAAATGATCGAATTAAAAACGTTTTACTTAAGCCTCTTGATAAGAAATAAATGCTGCAATATATTTTATGTTTATTTTCTATTGTTAATGTTAATTAATCATCATCATTATCATTACATGCCTACACTTTGCTTATCGGTACTAGGTCACTCGAGAATCTTTCTTCTTGATTTTATTATTATTATTATTTATTTTATTAACTAAACGCATTAGTAAGCTGAAGAGGCAATAGGCCGGCTATATAGCTCGAAGAACCTACAACCAATGGGAAAAACAGGTTCTCGAGTGGCAGCCTCGTAACGGCAGGCAAAGTGTAGGGCGACCCCCCACTAAATGGAATGACGACTTGGTAAAAAATGCAGGAAGTCGATGGATGGAGGTGGCTCGGGACCGTGCTTTGTGGCATTCCTTGGGGGAGGCCTATGTTCAGCAGTGGACTTGTGAAGGACCGTAATGATGATGCTGATAATGATTATTTTATTAATTACTGAACCAAAGATTTTGTACAAAATGTTCCAAGGTTAGCTGGTAGAGCAATTACCAAATGCTCTACCAGCTAACCTTGGGTAGAACAGAGAGTGAGCTATGGGCAGTTAAGCCACGATCAAATTCAATTCAAATATATGTATACATGCAACACATACATAAAATATACATATATATATATATTATAATATATAATTGATACACATATATAAATAAATACACATATTTAAACATATATATGTCAATAAATGTATATGTAAATAACTATAAATATATAAAGTAAGTTGACTTAACTTTGTAGGCTACGGATGTGTTCATATAGTTTTCCTTTAAAACATTTTTGGCAGATATCATTCGCAGGTCAACAGGCAATTTGTTCCAGAGTTAAAGTAACTGTGAAAGAATTTGACATAAGCCCAGAATGGTGCAGAGGAGTAGATAGTAATAAACTGTGTGATGATCGGAGATTGAGAGAATGAGTGTCACTACGGAATTGGAATCTTTCTTTTAGATAAAGGGGTGAGGAAAAAATCATTAAGAACTGAAAACAGAGGGGACAGGATTCGGAAATCTCTGCGCTGGCGTATAGTCAACCACTTTAACTAGGAGCGAATTTCTGAAACGTGATCGTATTTGCGCAGCCTAAGATGAATCGTATGCAGTTATTAATTAACCTGTCAAACCTGTTTAGCAGCTCCTGGGAAATATTAGATTAACGATTTTGTTAGGTTTGTAAGAAGTTCATTTTGAATAAATCTCGCAAGTACAGGATTTGGAATTTGTTCCATTAGAAAAATTCATATATTAGGTCCTTACATTTGAAATTAGCGTTTTGTACGGGAGGAATCTAAAGTCAATTTTTTTTTGTAAAATATATTTAATTAATCAAAGTATGCACCGTTCTCATACATGCACTTTTGCCATCTCATAGGTAGTTCATTGATCCCTTTACTAAATAAAACCATGGGGGCGAGAATCAATAAACTCTTTGAAGGCGGTTTGGACTGCCGCATCGGAGTTGAATTTTTTTCCAGTTCCAGTAGTCCAAATTCCGGAAAAAATGGTAATCTGTTGGAGCAAGGTCCGGGGAGTACGGTGGATGTCGCACACATTCCAATTGTAGCTCATCTAACTTAGTGGTTGTTTGTTGTGCAGTGTGTGGTCTTGCGTTGTCGTGAATCAGCAGTGGCCTAGAGCGATTGACCAATCTCGGTTGTTTAGCAGCTAGTTCTTCTTTCATGGTTTGCAGTTGCTGACAATAGATATCTGCCGTAATCGTTTGGCCAGATATTAGAAAGCTGTAGTGAACGACACCGGTGCTAGTCCACCAAACACTCACAAGTAACTTTCTGAGTCAATTTTCGTTTAGGGCAGGATTTGGCTGGGTCACCAGGGTTCAGCCATTACGACGAGCGCTTCCGATTATCGTACAGTATCCACTTTTTATCACAAGTAATGATTCGATTTAAAATCCTTTCATTATTGTGTCGGTTGAGGAAAGTAACCCAGCAGTCGACGCGTGTTTGCAAGTTCGATTCACTCAATTCATGAGGTACCCATCGTTCAAGTTTTTTTACTTTCCCGATTTGCTTCAAGTGGATACCCCGAAGCCTGCCGCTATCTCTGAAGTGCTTTGTGATGTATCTGCTTCAACAATAGGCTTTAATTCTTCCTTTTCCACTTTGGTCTCCGGCCATCCACGGGGTTGGTTCTGAAAGTCGAAATTTCCAGAACGAAAACGTTGAAACCAAAAACGTACCGTGCTTTCTGTTGCGACACCAACGCCGTACATATCATTAATCCTTCGAGCTGTTTCTGCAGCACTGATGCCACGGTAGAACTCGTACTCGTAAATATACCCATATTTCATGTTTTCCATTGTGCGGTAATAAGCGACACCAAAGAAAAAAATAATGAGGAAAAAACAAATGAATGACTGTTTTCAAAACTCAAATGTACCAGCTAAATGAATTTATAAAATTTAATTTGGAATTCTTAACCAAAGAGGAGATATTTCAGATCAAAGTGGTCAGTACGATAAAACACTAATTTCATATGTAAGGACCTAATATATTGGATGCTGCTTATATTATTAACTGCACCAACTCTTATGACCCATTTGTGGTTTAAAGTAATAAACTTGTGCAGTCGTAATGGCCGCTTTTCGTAAAATCTCGACATCTTCAAAAGTTTTAAAGCTATTTATATTTACTTTAAATTTTAAATTCATGAAGTAATAGTTAAGCTCACCAAACTTGCAAACTAAAGTCGTTTCAAAGAAAAACGGCCTTTTTACGAGAGTTTGTGAGTATTAAAAAGCTAAATAATGCAATAAGTAGTAGTACATGTAAAGTACGTACATATGTAAGTAAACCATACAAGGAATATTCTATTTTTTAACACAGTTTAGTCTGCAGCGGATTGTCTGTAGCACGAACTAAGTCGGCTCGACCACAGTAACACCACGCACGCACAGAATCATCATCATTATAGCCCTTCACAAATCCACTGCTTAACATAGGATACCAGAATAAAATAGCAGCATATTACTGCTATTTTGGTATAGTAAGTGACCAGAGATATTTTTTTCTATCTTAGTCCTCAGGGGTGACAACAATCTTAATTTTTATCTGCATTTTATTTTTAATCGTGGATAGATGTTTATGTAGCACGTCACCCACTTAACATCAAGTCGGTGGACGGATAAATCAGGTAGCCTGATACTCGCTTGCCCTTAAAATATATCAGCTAAGGACTGTTGAAATGAAAACGTGTATAGTCACATCTATATAAGTGGTAGAGCTGTTGCAGCTATATTATGGACGTAGCACGAATAAGTTAGCTCTACCTGGGAAGAAGCACGCTCTCAGAAAATACCAGCGTGAAATAGCTTAATGCGGTTGTGTTTCGTATTGTTTTTTTTATAGGTTAGGGTGACAAACGAGCACACAGTCCACCTGATGGTAGTGGTTGCTGTGACTCATAGACATCTATATTCAATAAAGAATCAAAATGCAGATGCGTTGTCACCCATGAGGACTATGGAATACCTCTTTTCCAGTAAAAAGGGTCTCCGGTTCTCTACACTCACCATACGAAACACAGCAGTGTTAAGCTGCTATTTTACGCTGGTATTCTGTGAGAGCGTGGCCCTTCCCCGGTCGAGCCGACCCATTCGTGCTACAACTACACAATTAATGTAGTTGCAGCATGGCTCTACCACGTGTAAATGGTGATTGTAGAGAACCGAGTACCCTTTTTACTGGAAACAATGCATTTCATCTTAGTCCTCAGTAGTCAGGACAACGCTTCTGCATTTTAATTCTTAATCGAAGATGGAAGTATGTGTCTTTGGGCACCCACGTACCATGAGTTGGACTGTGTGCTCGTTTGTCACCTCTATTCTATTAAAAAAAATTAAACTCTTGTACTGAATTTTTAAAATGTTAACATTACTATAACTGAACTCAGTGTGACTCAGTTGTGATGAAGCCACATTTATTTCGGCTTTTTTGCGAATTCTTACACAGTGTAAAATAATAGTAAATGTATCAATTACAAGGAACTTATTTAAGAGATTAATTCATTTCTTTTTTAATGAAGATAAATAAACGCTGCTATACAAGGACATTCATCTATCAAGCTGGATCTGACAGTGTCATAGTAACTTCCTTTATCCGTCCACCTACTGTGATAAATTGCGCAGTGTTAGGGAAAACTATTAATTACAGTAAAATGCAGAAACGTTTAGAATATATGTGACGTACTTATGTCATTCACTGAATGAATATTCATGAATATTTCTGCTAAAACGTAACATTTTAGCTGAAATATTCTGACAAACTACAAAATTAGTAAGTCTAATAGTTTTTACAAAATATACTGCGTTTGCAACACAATTTCTAAACGAAATAGGTCGTTTTGTCGAAAGTATTTTATCCTATAGGTTCTTAAAGTGAGCAGTTCTTGTATATTTGTATATTATATGGTGATTCTAACGATTTGTCTGAAATTTCATATTTTGATAATGTTTATAATTTATATAAATAGGTTCATCCCTAAGAAACAGTATCATAGGTCAGTCAAGGCTAAGCGCTCGCTGTAAATTTTACAGTGCGTGTCCAACCTGGGCTTAATCCCTGCGTGCACCGATCAAATTATTAATAAAAATTCTAAGCGCTGGTTTACAGCGTGCTCGGTGAAAATATCCTGAAGATACTTGCATGTCTGAAGAATAAGATATTCTTTTCCATTGCTTCATAAGCCTTTCAAAATAGATAGGAAGCCTGTACCCAGCAATGGGACGTATATAGGCTGTTACTAACTTCAACAGAATATTGCGATCGACAGAATAGCCATTCGAAAATATGTTTTAATATTTTGGATTCTTATTTGATTAACGTAGAACGGGCTTACAGTATCTTGAAGTATTGCAATAGTATGTTTATGCTTGGATTTAATTTCATTAATTATTCCTTGGTAGGAGAGTTGGTATTTTTTGCATGGATTTGTGGTTTATCAAATCTAATGTAATGGTTGGGATGATGCTGACATACTGCATACATTCGGGAGCGTCGATGCTTCACATCAGCTATATGTTCTTTTAGGCGTATTTTAATAGATCGTTTTGTTTATCATATATAAGAGAGACCACAATCACAATTAAGCTGAGTACAACCCTGCATCTTTTAGCGGGATATTACACTTGACGGATGGTAAGAACTGACTAATCTTATTGGACGGCTTGTTGAATGTTCTTAAGAAAGCCCACTTCAAAATGTAGCCAATCTTGTCTATGACTCCTCTGACATATAGTATTACAGCAGGCACACACTCGACTGTGGCACTCGATCACTGTGACGTAAGTGCGGGACCCGAAGTTTGTTGTCGTGCAATACTTGCTTGACGTGCTGGATCTTGGCAGCCAGGTCAGAGAGGATCTGTGACAGTAAATACCTATATATATTTAAAAATTTTTAGTTAAAATATTAAACAAAACTGGATATTTAATAGATATTGCTATACCAAATACCCATAACTTGCAGACAACAATAGCAGAAAAACTTTATATATATTTAATAGCAGAAAAAATTAAAAGATGAAGTAGCCCAACTCTGGCATCTGTAAAAAGTTACAATAGTACCAATAGTATTGTCTACAACAGGAGCAATACCGGAACAAATTCACCAGTCCCTTAATTCCCTTAATATACCTCCAAATACCTATTATCTGCTGCAGAAGGCCGCGATACTAAACACATACAGACTCGTTGGAAAGTTTCTGCAATGTGAACCAGAAAACCCACATCAAAACACAAATACTACTATAATCACAGATGTTCTTTGAAATAGATTTTCCCATGGTAGGTAACTGTGAAGGATGGTAGTGAGATTTACCGTTTAAATATCGGTTAGTATAGGTTTTTTTCCAGTATGACTAATGGTGTTAACAGGATTTAGAATGACTAAATCATAGGAACATAGGAAAGCTAAGGAATTATTTGCCTCTAGCTCCATTGTGAATTGTTTATTAGAGTTTATGAAGTTAAGGTGGCCTAAGAATGCAGTATCTTTGTCTGGTGGTTAAATTGTGAAAGTGCTACTTGTAGAACCTTGGATTTACAAGTGAAGTAAGGAGGACTTTCTCTTCAAATTCGTCCATGAATATATTGGCGACAATGAGAGATACACCCGAGCCCATACCATTTACCATTGAGATGCAGTCTTCAGTAGGTAGGCATGTTAATAATGACTGGACATCAAAACTGACCATAGTTTCATTGTCAGCAAGATAAAAGAGCTACCTTTTATCTCGCTGACAAAATGGTATAGTATTTTTATCTCCTTGATAAAATGGATCCTTTTTGCTCTTGTGTGTCCTCTCAGCGGTGACAGTATTTTTACGGAGTACTCAGAAGTACTTCTTTATTAGATCGCTAGTTGTTTTAGATGTATTTATTGTAGGGTCTGTTTTGACCTTTTTATGCGTAATTTCGACCGATAAGTCTGTCCTTTTTTTTGATATTTTGACAAACGCAGGAATGAGATTATGGTCTCTGCATCTCTTCAAGAAATTTAAAGATGTTATATATCTTGGTTGGTCTTGAGATCAAATCAGCGAATTTTATTTGCTGTAAAGCGCTTGAAACGTAGGGTATTAAAAAGTTACGCATTTCGCGTAAAGTATACGCAATAAAATCTGGAAAATTAGTTTTATTTAATGTGTGTAGTATTCGCGGAAATATAAGAAATCATTATCGATTAACGTATTCTATACCGATGGTTTTTTTGCAGAAATTACTTGTATTATATGAGATATGTAGTTTTTGCTAAATTATGTCATATTAAAGATAAAGGTGCATCGCATGAAACTTAACTTTATCTATATCTATTACTTATATAGTACATCATTTAGCATTACTTTATTATTACTTTTACAAAAGTATGCAAATAACAGAATGTAGTTTTCGTAGCCAATAAAACCCTAAAGGTAGGAAGGATTCCTACGTCACGACGGCACTGGCACAAATGTCGACAGGCATTAGTGACACTAAACGACAAAATATTATTCGATATTACGGTATTATAGTATTAAAAATGTAAGCATTCGTCCAAATTTATGGTTCTGTCCCATGATACGCTTATGCAATAAGATAGGAGATAAACTAGTATGATGTGTCAAAATACAGTACAGTCAAAACAAAGCTAGATCCGAAAATCAACATATTGTTTTAATTCGAATCTATGACCTACAAGGTAGCTAAGCTAGGTACTACTAGGCCACACGATGATCATCGACACCTTAATAAGATACATAGATATGAAAACGATTTTTTTTTTGTATAAATTATCGCAATTACTTCAAACTTTTTAGCAAATTGATGACTAAGGATGTGAAACAACACAATAACAATTTTAATTATTGTGTTATTTAGAATGGATATATTGGCCACCAGATTCTCGATCATTAATAAGCTAGGTGCACTACATGAAGGTGAGGTTAGCTCTTGGTCAGTTCTTTAAATTTAATTAAAGGGCTGTATTTAATTAAGTCTTCAGTAGTTCAAATCTTGAACAAATGTAGTTAAACAAACTTAAGCTTGAATAGCAGGGCTTACTAAGTTTACCGAATAAGGAACTAAACTCTTTGAACCAAAGTGCCCGGCACTATTTACATAACTGTCTAGATAAACGGAGTCTAACTGAGCAATTAGAAATGAACGTCAGACTGTTTGTCTACCCTTTAAGATGTTATTGTTGTATGTAATGAACTTATGACAATATAATAAAGAATAAAATTTATATAACAAAGTACGATTCAATGCATTATTTCATACACCTTTCTTATAAAATTAGAAATAATAATAATAATTATATTAAGAACACACATACAAATACAATCCTGCATCGCATGAGCCAGTATACAGTACACAGCGGATCATTGGCTTCTATTATAGTAGAAAGAGTATACGATAATCGCCACACGTGGCAGGCGGTTTGGGCAACGCAGTAGCAGATATTTCACAACTCTGATTCATTTCCCGTCATAAATTTGGGCTTGGTGTTTTACATCTGGTAAATGGATACACCGCCATCTATCGGAGGCCGTGATGTCTTTCTAGCATGACCGCCATGTGTGAGCGGCTTAAAAGTATTAATCACCCCTCTCGTCTCGTCTCGTAAGTCTTAGGTGTCATGATTTACAATAAATACCTACAATAGCATTCTCATAAACTTAAGTGATGGCAGATATAATTATTATTTTACTATTTTAATAATGAATAAACTTAGGGCAAAATAGTTAAACTCAGACCACCTGACTAAATAAATAATTAAATCAGGTGGTTTACCGCAAAAAAGAACCCGTTTGTCGTATCTCCTCAATTTCAGGGCACTCCACTCGTTGCCTTAGTCAGCATCAGAATCCTTGGCGTTGACATTTCGGGAGATGTACAGTTACACAGTTACTTGTAAGGGAAAGCTAAATTGGCATCAAAAAAGCTTGGTGTGCTCAGTAGATCGAGACGGTATTTCATGGCGACCCACCGCTTTCAGTTTTACAAAGCGTAGGTTCGGCCTCATATGGAATACTGTTCTCATCTCTGGGCCTGGGCGCCCTAGTATCAGCTTCTTCCACCTGACCGTATTCAACAGAGAGCTCCCCGAATCGTCGACGACCAAGTTCTTTCCGATCCACTGGCCTTGCGAAAAGACGTTGCATCTCTGTGCATCTTCTACCGCAAATACCACGGGGAGTGCTCAGAGGAATTGTACGGATTAATTTCAGCTGCTGAATTCCAACATCGTACACTGGGACAGAATACGAAATTCCATCCTCATCAAATCGATTGCTAGCGGTCCACTACTGTGCGGAATTTTCTGCCTCGCACGACCAAGCTGTGGAATTTACTGTCGCCAGCGGTTTTTCCGGACCAATACGACTTAGTGACCTTCAAGAAAAGAGCCTACTCCTTTCTAAAAGGTCGGTCCCCTGGTGTTGCAGATGTTTATGGGCAAAGGTGATCACTTACCATCAGGTGAGCTGTATTCTCGTTTGCCTCCTCTTCCATAAAAAAATTAATCCATTTTATTTTTCTCAAGAACTACCATGACTTATATACCTACCTACCTTATGTTATTTATTTAAGAGAACTATCTACTTCCCTAAAAATCAATTTTTATTTCATACCATTTCAATTGTGAAAAAAACCACCCAATATCCCAGGCAAGGGTAGCCAAATACATCGAATTAGAGAGTCTTTCTGTGAGAATATAAATCATCTATTGATTTTATTTTTTCTCTTAATATTTTTTTATCTTTTAATATTACGAAACGTCTTATGAACAATTTTATTTTGCAAAAAAATTACTTTGAGGTACAACTTATATAGAAATTAAAAATATATTTTTTTTACTTATTATATGCCAGTGCTTGACCACAATCCCACCTGGTGGTTAGTGGTGATGCAGCCTTAGATGGTAAATTGCACTGTCTTAGCGCAACAAAGGCCTATTAATGTATTAATTGGGTATGTAGCTTCTTTATTATTAGGTAATAAAAATAAATGTAGGTAAATAGTTATTTTTAACAACTATACTAGGTAAGTAAACACTAAAAAAGTACGAAGAAGAAATTAAAAATGTATTTGGTTGTAGAATAGTACTTTTACAAAAATCAAAAGAAAATCGAATGTGTGATTTTTAAATAAATAGGACGTGCGAGTGAGTATGTACTCGTAAATGTAGAGCACATGTAGAATGCGAGTGACCTCACTGGGCGTAAATGAAAGGTTATAAGTACTGATTAACTTTGTATAATTAAAGTTATTTTTATAACTCCATAACTTTTACCCGGAATTTAGCACGCGTGAACTATTTTCTAATTTTAGGATCCTTAACCAAAACAAAAAAATGTTCTATTCAACTGTACGAGTAGGAATTGCATTATTACAATTCTTAAAATCAGTATGCTGATAAACTGGTAAAATTGATATTTACACAAGGAAGAGAATGTTGATCCAGATTATACAGAAAGTTTAATTAATATAAGGAGAAATGTTGTGCAATTTGGAAATAATATATATAATATATAGATAAAAGTTCGCAAGAAATAGGGATATGGTACAAAACTATCCAGAGTCAACCTCCGAAAGTGCCTTGGTTTAATCAATGTATATTGAATAGAAAATTTGTTGTATTGCAGCAGTTGTATTAGCTGTTGTATTATAGCAATGCGACTTCGTTATGGACACATTATGTGCAACAAGTTTCCTTTCATAATGCAAAAGAAACAAGCTCCCAATTGCGAAACATGCAGCACAATACAAGATATACAACACTTGCTCGCGGAATGTTCCAAAAACCATCACGAGAGGAAACTTTTGGTCGCTAAAACTAACATTAAAATGTGTAACATAGATGAATATCAAAACATTCCTTCTAAGCTACTGTCAAATGCTGCTCAAATGGTGTATAATTTAATTAACATTATGGAATCAGGCGTTACTTTGCGGAAATCCATTATATTAAAGTTGGAAAAATTTACTTTGCCAATATCCGCTCAATAAAATAAAATGATGTGTCTTACCTAATTTGAAGAGCACCTCCCGCCCTCCCTCAATTGCGTGCACTATCCCCGTCACCACTAATCCCAGCATCACTGCACTAGGAAAGACACACCACCGACGACAATACGACACGTGTTTCGCCTCTAGACGTGGCATCTTCAGGTGTAGTAGACTCTACGGTGGCTGACCGCTAAGTGATATATAATATAATAAGATCGCGCTCTTCCTGCGCAACCACGATGTAGACCTAATGTTAGTGCAAGAGACTTTTTTGAAACCTACATCGCAGATTTACTCAATTTAGGCTCCAGTGTCATAATAGCTGGAGACCTAAACAGTAAACATTCCTCCTGGAAATCGCTTAGCAACAATCCAAATAGTAATGCACTGTACGATCTCTCGGAGCGACTAAACTTCGATATTATCGTGCCTGAGACTCCTACCCGCTACCCATTCGCTACCAGTCAACTACCAGACATCCTTGACGTAGCAATACTCAAAGATGTGCGTCTGTCGATAGCATCGATTGAAACTGTTTTAGAACTCAACTCGGACCATAGACCAGTCCTATTGCAGCTGGGACAACCCGCAGGTGAGGTCCTTCAGACCAAATCCATCGTGGACTGGCGTAAACTCGAGATCAAACTCGAGTCTACGACCTCCCAGCACTTAGTCAAAATCCCTGACAATATAGATTCGCCCTATCGGCCCACCTCACCTCTACAGTCGAAGGATGCTCTCGTAAGGTTCGTGTGTCGAGCAATCGGCACATGAAGCTTCCGAGTGACATTCGACAGTTGATTAGAGTGAAGAACGCGGCCCTAAGACAATACGATCACTATCGTACTGTAGATAACAAATTCCGCCTGCGCAACCTCCAAAGCGAGGTGAAACAGCGCATTAAAGAGTTTAGAAATGATAAGTGGGATAATCTGCTGGAAGATATCGAGCCATCTCATACTGCCCTTTGGCAGTTGACCCGAGCTCTGAAAGCAGAACAATCCTCACCTATGCCGCCCCTCATTAGGCCAGGAAACCCCGATCTCGCCTTTGACGACTCTGAAAAGGCCGAATGCCTCGCGGACAGGTTAGAGAGCCAATGTACTCCCTCTAGCGAACCTACAGATTCCGCTCACCTTGCAGAGGTCGAAGCGGAGGTCGAGCGTAAATCTGCACTACCACCTGCGGGCGACCCCTTAGATCCTGTGACTCTTGACGAAGTCACAGAAGTAATTAAAAGCCTTAAGGACGCGTTTGCAAAATTGGTAGGTATAGAACCGAACTATTACATTGACACGCGTCACACACACAAGTGTACGCACGGTTAGCTTCAGGAATCGTAATCAAGTAAAAACATTTTGATAATTTGAAAGATTGAATTTTTTTTCTCATTTCTTATACCTACAAAATTATACTTAGATACGAATTACGAATAGCTGCTCCAGACTGCTAGGCACTAGAAGCCCTCTACTAGCAGTGAGATGTTGGCTGTGGACTTTAGGCTGGTTTTGTTAGTTATGATAAGACTTTAGCTCCGGACTTGGTGAAGTGACTTGAAGGTATACTTCGGTGACTGCCACTGGAACTGCTCGACGAGTAGTACTAGGTGTGCCGAGTTTAGGCTCGTTTTGTTAGTTATGATGAGACCTTACCCCCGGATTTAATGAAGTGACCTGATGGTGTACTTGGGTGACTATTACTGGAATTCCTGGACGAGTAGAACTAGATGTGCCGAGTTTGGACTCGTTTTGTTAGTTATGATGAGAACTTACCCCCGGACTTGATGGAGAGACCTGATGGTGTATTTCGTGACTGCAACTGAAACTCCTCGACGAGTAGAACTATGTGTGCCAAGTTTGGGCTCTTTTTGTTAGTTATGATAAGACCTAACCTCCGGGCTTGATAGAGAGACCTGACGATGTACTTCGGTGACTACTACTTGAACTCCTGGACGAGTAGAACCAGATGTGCCAAGTTTGGACTCGTGTTGTTAGCCTCCGGAGGCCCCGTAACATTCTAATCGAACCCCCCCTTCCGCTAGATGCCGACAACCGAAATGTCGCCAGCCAGTCACACATAAACACTACAAACTCACATAGTGCCGCAAACACTGTTAGGACAACAACGGATGGTATGCAGCGAGTCCGCAGACGGGCGCGCCGCACATTCATCCACACCGCGTACACACCGTACACCCGCGTCCCTGGGCGGTTCTTACCGCCCAGAACATCGAAAGATACGAGTTAGCCGTCAGAGCCGGGGTCCGCTCCCTTGTTCGGACGGCGGTTAAAAAACTCGCCCATGTCCTGTTGCGGTTTTCGGCGACATCGAGGAGTATTTGATGTTGATGTAATGATGATGTGATCACTGAATACAATAATATCCTACCCCTATCATTATCGATTTTAGTCAGGCCGCAAGCCCCGAGTCCTATAAACCTGTAAGAGCCGCATAGGCTAACAGCACTAACATCACAGAAACCAGAAACCAGACTCGAAAATGGCTGCACCGATTTTGATGAAATGTTTTGTGTGTTGGAGTGGGACTCTGAATGATCTAATCGATTCACTATTGGACCCGGTAGGTAGCGCTGTTGTCGATAACCAGATATCATCCGTGCGAAGCCGGGGCGGATCGCTAGTTTATAATAAAACCGTGTACCGTGTAGTGGCGGTGTAATTTAATCAGATGGTGTGAGTTCAACAATTTTTTCCTAATAGTTCAACTCTTAAAAAGTCCAGTTAAACTAGTGCCAACTAAACGACATTTGCAAAAAAAATCCACTGAGAATTCTTTAACGATATTACATTTTTCTGTCGGTCAAAGTTACATGTTTTTCCGGGTAATAAACGGCGGACTTTCATTGGGATTGAAATGAAAAATAAATTACGTTTTCTTACGATTCTAAATAGTTTCAACCTATTGGTTACATATCACCTTATATATAATTGAGGCCTTGCAATTAAATCGCAGATTATATTGTTAAAATAATATTGAATTGTTTATCAGCTTCTTACCGGCCTGTAACAGTCCACTGTTCAACATATTTCACACCCATTGTGGGAAGGATTTACCGGCAATGGGAAATGCAAATATGAGTACTCTCCGTAGCTGGTCTGAGATTTTACATCAGGCATATAATACGAAATGATATTCCGTCATTAAACGGACGCTATGAGGTATTTCTGGCCTTTACCAAATTTGCCTTTTGCAACATCAACGAGGCAATCTGGCATAATATATTCTCTTACGCCGCCGTCACACCACAGGCATTTATTTATTCATTACATACAGAAACCTGTATTTAATACGATATCATTTTAAAACCAGTAAATTAGAACCATAAAGTCTCAAATTATACACAGAAATGGGAAGTAAAATAGATTAACTCAAAAAAAAGATGTAAGTTATATAGTTATAAAAATATTGTTATTCATTTTGATTTACATTTAGAACTATATCTAATTTTTGGCTATCTGCGGAAATAGAGGCGGCATTTTTAGTTTAGCCGCCGACCGCACGACAGATGCTACGCCACTATATCAATGAAAGCTTTATCGATTAAAGTTTATTAAAGATTTATTGACACACGAAACCGGTGCATGTTCATTTTAATTTTTTGTCAACCTTAGTCCAAAGAAACAATTATTATGTGTGTAGAGTGTAGATTAGTATTTTATGAATGTGTGTCTGTATGCTTGTAATCTATTCCCGAGTTATCCGCAGAACCAATTTTAATGAGCATTGGCAGTGAGCTTGCGTTCTTAAGATGGGTTCAGGCCAATTTTACTATTCTTAATTTAACGTACCTAAAACAGCGGACACCATTAATGATATATGAATGACATTTTCTTTTATCTTACATAAAATTACGAGCATTTAGAAATTATCTTTACCTTAAATCGTTAACATAAAATATTTACTATACATTAAAATTCCCATTTAAAAAAAGAAATGCATTATTTCATATTCATTTCCGAAGGTTGGATTACAACGAAATATTCAACCTGCAAAATACCTTGTAATAACTTCTTAAATTAATAATATTGGTGACGGTTAAGACGCTTATTGGTAACAAATTAAAACTGAAGTGACAAAGGAACTCAGTCCATCTGATGGTGGGTGGCTACTACTGCAACCAACTTCAAACAAAGAAGGCTACAAATGCGCTGTCACCCAAAAGGGCCAAGTGTGTTTATTTATTATAGCATATTACATCTTTTAATTAGTTATGTAAAAATCAATATAGTCTTAATAAGTCAGACTATTTTTATAAAGCTTATTTCGAAACACATTCGCACAATATATTTATTTTATCGAGACGATAGTTAATAGCTATGCTGGAATCTGTTAGGTGACGCTAGGGTTGCCACCTTTTATTTGAACTAATATAGTAATTTTCCCAAAAAAGATGCAAAAATATAGTACTTTCGGGAAATTCAGGAAAACAGAACAACTTTTAATCTTTTCGTATTTTTCCATATAATATATTTGTTATTGCTCTTCGATTTGGCCATCATAATCTATTACCTTTAAAATATTTATAGGAATCTGAGCAATTTAGATAAATTAACAATTCATTTTTAATTAAATTAATACTCTACACGCTTTATTTCTTACTTAATTCCATTTTACATTCATGTTGGAAAAAATTATTTCCGTTAAACTTACTTGTTTCAGACTTCCAGTCACAATTAACATAAAAAGCGCGACAGTTGAATTAAGTATAAAAATATAGTATTTTTCGTACTATATTATTTTTCTATAATATATAGTACAATTGACTGAAATATAGTACGATAAGATAAAGATAAAGATAAAGATATTTATTTTGTAAAACATGAGTAAAATATAAAGGTGTTAAAAACTTAAAACGAGCTACATGTTTTGCCATTTATATGTACAAAAATTAGACTTCATATTTCATTAGTTATATAAGATTAAAACTAACCCTACCGACCTAATTATAGATGTGCAATTTCAATGCCATCTCCTAAGATTACATTAGAAAAATGTCACAATTCAATGTTTAGCTTAAAAAATCAATCATTTAAGAAATCAGACAAGCTGTAATAACATTTGGCTATCAGATATTTTTAAGATGTAGCTTAAAATTGTAGTAGGCAATTGTTTGATGGTTTTGGGATTTTATTATATATTATTGGCACCAGACAGAAAATACTTTATGCAGCAATGCCGTTCCTGATCTAATTGCGCATAACCTGTTATTATGAGGCGATTGCGAATTGTAACGTCTGATAGTTTGTTAAACAATTTAGAGTTACTGTGAACAAAGTTTGCTATTTCATATATAAATAAGGAGGGCAAGCTTAAAATTTTGTACTCAATAAAATATGGTCTGCAGCTATCAGTAATTTTAAGACCAAACATAGCCCTGATGCACCTTTTTTGAGACTTAAATATAATTTCCTTATTAGTAGAATTTCCCCAGAATATGATGCCAAACCTCAAGATGGAATCAACAATACCGTGGTAAGCCGTGAGTAGCGCATCGGTATTTACGGCGGATGCGAGTTTATAGAGCATATAAGCAGAAGAACTAACTCTCTTGTTTAGTTCTTCTGTGTGCTTTCAGTTCAGACTTTTATCAATAGTTACACCTAGAAATTTTGTTGTGTCTACTTGGTTGATTTCGTCCTTGGTAATTAACGTTAATATTTGGTGATGCTAAGCGTTGACGGAAGTACATAATTTTTGTTTTTGGAGATTTATTTTAAATTATTATTATTTAACCAGTTGATTATTAAATTGATTGTATTATTTATGTCAGTTTCAAATGTATCCTTATTGATAGAGCTTATTGTAACCGTACTGTCATCGGCAAAGAGCGATATTGGATGTTTTGTTATTCTTGTAAATCATTTATGTAGATGATGAACAACAAGGGCCCAACACATTCTTTGTGGGACACCATATTTAAGTATTTGTTTGTTTGATTTGTATGTTTTTCTTTTGGTGTTAATGTTTATTCTAGAAATTTCGGTATATTGTGTTCGATTTTAATATAGGATTCCATGAGATTTAATACGTTTTCTCTGATGCCATAGGCTTCTAATTTACTGAGTAGGATGTCATGGTCAACATAATCGAAAGCCTGAGTCATGTCGCAGTAGATCGCGCATACCGGAGTCTTTTGTCAACATTCATCATTACTCTATTTAAAAATCAAAATGGCCATATTTATGGTTTTATTTTGCGGAACTTTTGGTCTTCTGTAAGAGTGTTTAATTTTTCTAAAAGTTATAAATTTCTAAATATATATATTTTTCAAAAACTTTTGATAGTATTGGAACAATACTATCTAAACCCTACCGTTGCCACCCGTACTATATATTATAGTACGGGTGGCAACCCTAGGTGACGCTGTAGTCAAGTTGTTAACAAATTCTACATTTTGTGGGCCAAAACGACTCAGCAGTTGATATCTAAACTAAAGAAACTCGCGAAGATTGTGTAATGCATTTTTTAATAAGTCTATTTTAATAAAGAAAATCATTCTGTTTTTTTCACCACCAGGGGTCTGGTGGCACGCAGCACTAATTGTGTAGTACTTGCATGCTCTTGACCGATTTTTTAAAGATGCATGTAGGGCACAACAACTACTTACTATCACGTGGCATATATTTTCTACAAAAATACTACAAATTTAAATAGTTATATAACAGTAATAGTGTTAAATCGTATACGTATCAGGACTAATGGCTACGAAACTCAAGTATTCTAACTCTTAACAAAACAGATATCACCAACAAAATGTGGTGTAGTTTTTCGACGTCATAATATGATGATTTATTAGATTTATGCGATTACAACACATGAAATATAACTAATTGTACTGATTTTATGGCGCTGACGTTTTGCGTGCTTTACAAGACCGAAAGCACATGAGTAAAGACAGTTTCTTTACTCATGTGCCGAAAGGTTACGGGGAAACGTGTTTGACGTCTTGATGTCTAATTTACCTTTCGCTAGCTTTGGCTTTTATATATTGATTTTTGATTTAATCTACGCAAGTCATGATTACAGTATCTTAAATTCTTGCTATAGAATGCTTAAATTCTGAATTAATTTTATTATTATTAGACCCGCCCGCCGAAGGCTTCGCCTGGGTTTCTATTAATGTGTCGTTATTTAGATCAAAGATAATCAAAGGTCATTCATAATTTTTAAACTTTTTTGTTTTTATAGGATAGGGTGACAAACGAGCACACAGTCCACCTGATGGTAAGTGGTTGCTGTGACCCATAGACATCTACATCTATCTTCAATAAAGAATCAAAATGCAGATGCGTTGTCACCCGTGAGGACTAAGATGGAATGCCTCTTTTCCAGTAAAAGGGTCTCCGGTTCTCTACACTCACCATACGAAACACAGCAGTGTTAAGCTGCTATTTTACGCTGGTATTCTGTGAGAGCGTGGTCCTTCCCGGTCGAGCCGACCCATTCGTACTACAACTATACTACTAATATAGCTGCAGCATGGCTCTACCACGTTAAGAACTCCATTTTAACTCAAAAACCCAAGTTTTTCGAGTTAAAAATTATAAAATATAGTCTAAATCACTCCTGTTATTTCTCCCTATCTGTTCGTGTAGTTTCATTACAATCGGTTTAGCTCTTCCAAAATAGCCCGTACAGACAGACAGAGAAACTCACAGGCAAAAATTTTAAAAATGATTATTCATGTCTTAGTGACATGCAAATCACAGACAGACACTTCAATTTTATTTATTGGTATAGATAGTCCCAAGCAAATAGTAACACACAGAAATCTTCTCTATTGAAATTAGCATGATTTTTAAATTTCTATAGTCACACCATTTACGATGTAGTAATAAATGAATCGATCTTAAAGTTACAGCCTATATACGTCCCACTGCTGGGCACAGGCCTCCTCTCAGTTCTGAGAGGGTTTTAAGGCGAGGAAGTGTCCGCGCGCTGCCCCAATGCGTGTTGGCGAACTTCACAAGCCTTCGAAATATATTTTTTTCTTATTTCTCAACATGTACGTTTCCTCACGATGTTTTCCTTCACCGCCGAGTACGGGGTAAATCAGCACTTAAAATTGCAATTAACAATTTCTTTGGTGCCGGCGGGGATCGAACCCGGGTTGCTCGAGTACTGTGAAATTTTCAGCGAACGCTAACCATATAAGCTACCACGGCTCGATCGATCTTAATGCAGTTAGTGTAATATAATTTTATTCGATGTTCGATGTATTTCGATGTTAATAAGATTTTGTGTTTATTTTCTAAGAAATTATAAAAATATATGAATCGCATTAGTAATGTGTAGCCTTTATATTTGTAAATGATTTTATTATTGTATACGACAAGATTACACTGCCATCAATCGGGTATCATGAGATCTCTCTCATACTATCTAGTGCGACGAACAAGATGGGGTGAATAATGGATTAAATTACGCTGAGACTATGCCGCGAATATATCACAGATTTAACAAACCGACTTCGTGAAGAAATGCTAGGTGGGAGGTGTCTGCAATCTGCAAAGCGTAATGACTATGTAAATATCTATATTTGGTGAGTCCCAAGTCTGTAACGAGTTGATAATGATTAAAATTGTGATGTAATAATCATTAAATTAGTAAAAGACATTTTATATTTTATTATGTTTAAAAACTTATTAGTATAATATTCCCTCCATCCATCCATTACAATCTATTAAAGTCCACTGCTGAACATAGGTATCCCCTTAGACGACTGTCTCATAAAGGGATATTTATAATAGTTGCCACGCTTGGCAGGCGGTTTGGCAACCGTAGTTTTAGAAGTAAAAACTTCTTTAGAATTGTTGTGATTTGTAACTCGATGAAAAGAAAAAGCGACACTAAAACGAGACAAACATATACATCTATAGGATTTAGCCTGCGAGAAAATGAGATAGAATACAGTTTACAGTATTGTTGAAATTGAAAACTTGAAGTCTGTATATACTTGGTATGTAATGTAATGTATATTTACATATATTTTTAAGCTTGATAACAATATTATAATAAATAAACCCTACAATTAATCTACTCCTGATACTATACTTCTTACACCGCCACTATTAATTTTAAGATATTACAAGGTATTTCGTCATGTGAAGCAGTCCTATATCTCATTTTAACATTTAAAAAACATAAAAAAATTAAGGAGCATATTCTTATGAACGTAGATTTTTATGAACTTCCGCTACATAAAAACTTTTATATATTTTCATATCCAGCTTTATAAATTACAGTAGGTCTTTTAAGTATGTTATGAGGTTCATTAACCACTTTTAGCAATGACAGTTTAATTTTCACCCTTTTAAATAATTCAAATAAAAATATAGAAAAGTGAAAAACGGTCTCACCCTATTCTTTCGATTAAAGTTAAAACAAAACCAAAACTATGATACTTCAACTTACTTAAATATTAAAGATATAATATGCACAGCAGAACCCTTATGTGCCCAAACTCGGGCTTGGTCACAAATTCAATTTTGCGGCTGCTTCAATACAGTAACTACTGCTATTTTAGTTAAACTAAGGACAAACTTTAAATATTTGGAACTTTAACAAGCTGTTCAAAAGCCATGTTCAAAAGCTACAAATGGGGTAAATATAAAATTTACTTGCTATTTACAGTTACGAAATATAAAATACACATATTCTTTATAGTATACATTTATTTTATGTATATAATAGTTGGTGCGTCTGTTAGTGATCGTGTAACTTCTGAACGACTTGACCGATTGAATTCATATTCGTCCGTTAGGTGACGCTGTAGTCGAGTTATAAACAAATTCTAAATTTTATGGACAAAATGGTAAAATGACTCAAATTCGAATTATGGACCAAAAGGTGGCGCTGTGGTTGAGTTATTAATTATTTTTATATTTACATAGTAAAAAAGTAGAGCCCAAGCTTTTTTATAGAATAAGGGTGACAAACAAGCACACAGTTCACCTGATGGTAAGTGGATGCTGTGGCCCATAGACATCTACATTTATACTCAATTAAGAATCAAAATGCAGATGCGTTGTTACCCCTGAGGATTAAAATGGATTGCCTCGTTTTGTGTATAAACACAGTACAGTGTTTATCGAAATCACGAAATGAAGGTGGAGTTTCACAAAGTGACAACAATCACAAGTATAAAAAATGAAGAATAGAAAACTTTTTGTTTTTTAATAATATACTAGCTTTTTCCCGATTTTTAGTTTGCTCGCGTGGATATCCATTTACCAATATCATAATGTTTCTAACTAAACTACATAACTATTGCCCAAAACAATTGTTCCGGGTTTGGTGATATCGCGCTACATACATAAATACGGTTAAATGCATGTTATACACAAGTAATATTTATATTGTTATTGCATACTTTCTCCAAAGTGACAGAAGATGATTGAATACCCAAAATATTTTTGCTGTGAAAGTCACAGTCGCTTAACACCTGAACTTCTCATATATAATTCTCACATAAGCATTTTTACTTATGACCCAGCTAACTAGGTAACGGACCGCCCTACTTTACGAGATTATCCCTTATAAGACTTTATTATGCTCTTTTAATGTTCAAGTGTAATATTTTTGTCGGCATAATCCACCTTTTCGGAACTTAAATATTATAAATACAATATTATATTCATACTATATAAATGAAATTATTCTCAAACTACAAATCCTTAATTTGAAAACATCATCAGCCCGTAAAAACTCCAATGCTGGATTTGCCTGTAGTCAGTAAGCAGTATTGAGTATGCTTGGAAGGCAGATCGGCCCGTTAATGTTTTTTGTTTAATATTAGGTTAACAAAGATGTTAACAGTCGCCCTGAAAACAACTGCTAACCAGACATTAAATTTAGTTCTTAGTGATAACAGCGCATCTGCATTTTAATTTTTAATCGAAGATTAAAAAAGCTATAGGTCCCAATGGGTTACTTTTAGATATCCTGTGTGCTCGTTTGTCGCTCTTGTATAAAAATATAGTTTAGCTTGGACTTTTCTTTATATAAAGCTACTTCCAATTTATCCTCTTAAATTGAGTGAACTTAACATAAAAATTTTATTATATAATGTGGTTCCACGGATTCAGACTATAGTTTAAAAAGAGCCTTCGCGAAATTTTATATTTGCGGTCAAATTCCATTCTTTATAATTTTAGATCGTATATTATATTCCACAGGACTTCTTTACTGAAACAGACTCCAGCCAGAGACCTATGCTATATATGCTTTTTTAATAAAACGGATTAGCATTTTAAATGGTGTTTAATAACGTATTATGTACAAACATATCTTAAGCTTTATATCAGTTTGAATATTGGAACTTGTAACTCTCAACTTAAACAAATAAAGTGCGATTATCTTAGTCTCAATTTTGCAAATGAGGTGGTTTTCCAATTTACATCTTTTGTAAACCGATTGCTTTAACCTTCTGATTTATAGAGCTCATGCTAAGTCTATAGGGACGAATAAAGGAGTCCTATCGGTTAGGATTCAAGAGCGTAGCAGTTTGCAAATGTAGGTTAACGTAAAATGTATTCAAGTAAATACATAATACTGAAAATATAACATTGATTTGCATTTGAGTAATAATATGTTCTATATTGTAAGAGCATTGGATGAATTGCTGCTTGGAAGTAGAAGTGGTGAAAGAATGGTACCAACCAACCAACCTAGTTGTCCTATGCCCGGGGCATTAGACAGAGAAGGAGTTAAACTGTTACTTTTACATTTACTATTAAATTCAGTAAAATTTTCCAAAAAGAAAGGTAAATTACAGCCTATATACGTTCCACAACTGGGCACAGGCCTCCTCTCATTTCTGAGAGTGTTATGAAGCAATTAGTTCGCCGTATTATTTTTATTCGTCTTGGAATTATTTTTATTGCTCAGACATGCAGATTTCCTCACAATGTTTTCCTTCACCGCCCAGCACGTGGTAAATCAGCACTTAAAATTGCAAGTATCAATTACATTGATGCCCGCGGGGATCGAACTCGGGTTGCTCGCGTACTGTGAAATTTACAGCGAGCGCTTAGCCTCTAAGTAACCACGGCTCTTGAAGGCAACAAGTTAATTATGTCATTTAAAAGTTCGTGAGCAACAATCGGATCGGAAATTAAAGAAAAAGGAAAAATATTACTAGAGTGGGAGCAGAATACAGTAACTTAAACACGAAACGGATTACTTCAAAATTTTCAGATGAAGTCTCGGTTTGAGGCGCAGAAAAATTTGAAAGAGACACGCTAAACGTTGCGTTGGATAAGCTGTTTTGGATTTAAATAGAAGAAGCTAAGTCTGCACAGTATATATACTTTATAGACTTGGCTTCTTGAGAAATTTAATTTTTTTAATGGATTTGCAACACAATAATGATAAATGTTGCTGTTTTCCCAAATTGCTTTACTATCTTATAGATTTTTTAACGCTGTCAAGCACTAGCTGTGAAGCGGTCACTTTTTCTCCAGTATGTCGTATATAGAACACAAATATAGAATAACAATGTTGAACAATCGACTAAATAATTTATCAGTTCTATCCATAAATTGTGATTTAACAATGGACTTACAATGTGATGACCAAATTAATGAATTTGCAGCGCAAAAATCTAGAAAAGTTTTTATAATTTAACGGTGGGCGTGGAACCAAGGACTTCATTGACGCGGTCAATGGCAAAGTAGTTAAACGCAACCGTCGGAACTTCTCCGTCGCCTGAATAGACTACAGAAAGAAATTCGACTCGGTGCTCCATACATGGCTAACGAGGATCCTCGAGCTGTACAAGGTTGACTGTACAGTTAGAGAATTCCTCAAGCAGTGTATGGGGCAGTGGAGCACAATTCTATGTCATCTAGGCGAGCGGATAAAGGATGCGGAAAGCTGCATAAAAATAAGAAGGGGTATCTTCCAGGGCGACTGTTTGAGTCCAATCTGGTTTTGCTTCTCCCTGAACTCTGTCAGAACACCTTACTGGAGGGCTCCGGGAGGGGAATTCAGCTTCGGAAAGGAGGTACAAAAGTGACCCACCTTTTCTATATGGATGATCTCAAATTATTCGCCTCCAGTCGCTCCTATCTTATGGAATTGCTAAACAGCACTTGTGATTTTAGTAATTCTATAAGAATGGATCTGGGGACGGATAAGTGTGCGGTCCTCCATGTATAAAGGCTTCCATCTGGTTGGCTTTATATTTATTTACGTATTGCTTATGCATTCATTTCTCTATATTAATATATGTATATTTATGTATATTTATCATTTCCATTTATATATTTATACAGCCCAACCAGATGAGAAAACTATATAAATACCCCAAAAATAATAATAATCATTTATTTCAGACCATGACGTTTATAGGTTAGTAAAGTAATTTATAAACTAAGTTAGTAACAACATTAACTAAATATAATTAAATTAATTCATATACCTCTGCCCACTTCCCACTGCACCAGTGAATAACTCTCAGGACGCTGTTGGTGCTCCCCCGAAGCCTGCGCATCAGGGATGCTGTTCTTTTTCGTGTGTTATTTAGATTAATGTATGTGGCTTTAGTTAGATTTAAGATAATCAAAGACCATTCATAATTTTTAACTTTATTCTACTCGTATTTTTATTTATTGATTTATTGAATCTACCAGCGATTTTACAATACCTACGTTACATACATTTCCTAAACTATTTATATTACTTGCACAGAGTATGTAAAATCATTTAAAGGTAAAAACTACATGCTATTTTTGCTAGTATTACTGTATAAATCTGAAAGTGAGTTAATATTAGGTCTTTACATATGAAATTAGCGTTTTGTCGTATTGACCACGTTATTCTGAGTTATCTCCTCTGTGGTTAAGAATTCCAAATTCAAATTTATAAATTCATTTAGCTGGTACATTTGAGTTTTGAAAACAGTTATTCATTTGCTTTTTCCTCATTATTTTATTCTTTAGCGTCGCTTATTACCGCACAATGGAAGACATGAAATATCGGTATATTTACGAGTACGAATTCTACCGTGGCACCAGTGCTACAGAAACAGCTCGAAGGATTAATTATGTGTACGGCGCTAGTGTCGCAAAAGAAAGCACGGTACGTTTTTGGTTTCAACGTTTTCGTTCTGGAAATTTCGACCTTCAGAACCAACCCCGTGGACGGCTGGAGACCAAAGTGGAAAATGAAGAATTAAAGACTATTGTGGAAGCGGATCCATCACAAAGCACTTCAGAGATAGCTGCAGGCTTCGGGGTAAGTGATAAAACTGTATTAATCCACTTGAAGCAAATCGGGAAAGTAAAAAAACTTGAACGATGGGTACCTCATGAATTGAGTGAATCGAACTTGCAAACACGCGTCGACTGCTGTGTTACTTTGCTCAACCGACACAATAATGAAGGGATTTTAAATCTAATCATTACTTGTGATAAAAATTGAATACTGTACGATAATCGGAAGCGCTCGTCACAATGGCTGAACCCTGGAGACCCAGCCAAATCCTGCCCTAAACGAAAATTGATTCAGAAAAAGTTACTTGTGAGTGTTTGGTGGACTAGCGCCGGTGTCGTTCACTACAGCTTTCTAAAATCTGGCCAAACGATTACGGCAGATATCTATTGTCAGCAACTGCAAACCATGAAGGAATAACTAGCTGCTAAACAACCGAGATTGGTCAATCGCTCTAGGCCACTGCTGCATCACGACAACGCAAGACCACACACTGCACAACAAACAACCACTAAGTTAGATGAGCTACAATTGGAATGTCTACGACATCCACCGTACCCCCGGACCTTGCTCCAACTGATTACCATTTTTTCCGGAATTTGGACAACTTCTTACAAGGAAAAAAATTCAACTCCGATGCGGCAGTCCAAACCGCCTTCAAAGAGTTTATTGCTTCTCGCCCCCATGGTTTTTTTAGTAAAGGGATCAATGAACTACCTATGAGATGGCAAAAGTACATAGATAACTACGGTGCATACTTTGATTAATTAAATATATTTTACAAAAACAAATTGACTTTATATTCCTCCCGTACAAAACGCTAATTTCATATGTAAGGACCTAATAACAGAAACGAACCAAAAACAACAACAAACAAAAAAAATTATTTTGGTAAAAGCCTGTTAAACCTTATCAATTTAAACAGTTTGAAAAGAGATTTAATCAGACTTATAATTAGTTTTTTAATTAAAATTACAACTAAATTTAACAATTATCATAATCTAACCCAACTAAATATATATTATAAGAAACTAAAATAAAATATACATAATAACTAATATGAGAAAAATCACACTCAGGATGACTGGATGACTAGGTTGCTGATAATTAACTTACGACAGGTGTTAGGCGAATTAATGTTGATGTCAATTAACTGACTGAATTTATTATATATTTTACATAAACGAGGGATCGTGGAGTTGGCGCCGAAGACTGTTCTGGTGTGTGGAGGCACGACCGGAGAAATAGCAGTACTCGAATATCTGCGTGGTACTCGAAAATTAATTTTACTTAATAAACTGGGGTCCTCTAACTTATTACTCAGTAATTTATATAAAAACATTAAATCTAACAATTCTCTTCTTTGGTCAAAAGTCATGATGTTAAAGTATTTTAGCCTTTTTATAGGACACCTCCGTTTTGTAAATCTTCACTGAGTATGATAGATGCCACATGAATCTTTTCTGTACACGCTCCAGTCTTAAGTAGTGTTGTTGAATATTCTTATACCGCCACTAATTTATTATACATTTTAAGGTACTATTGTCATTCGAACTAGTCCTACATCACATTTTATCATTAAAAAAACAAAAAAATTAAGTAGCATACTCTTAATAATGTAGATTTTGATGAACTTCTAGTATATAAAACCTTTTATATATTTTTATGTCGAGTATCATTAATTACATTGGGTTTTTAAATATGTTAAGAGGTCCATTAGCCACTATTAGAAATGACACTTAGTTTAAATTTCACCACTTTTACTTTGAAATAGTTCAAATAAAAATCTGGAAAAGTCTGAAAAACGGCCTCACTGTATTCTTTCGATTAAAGTTAAAAAAAAACTATAGTACTTAAATTTACTTAAATATTAAAGATATAATATGCACAGCAGAACCCTTATGTGCCCAAACTCGGACTTGGTCACAAATTCAATTGCGGCTGCTTCACTATCGTAACTACTGCTATTTTAGTGAAACTAAGGACAAACTTTAAATATTTGAAACTTTAACAAGCTGTTCAAAAGCCATGTTTATTGAGGAAGCTACAAATGGGGTAAATCTAAAATTTACTTGCTATTTAAAGTTACGAAATATTAAATCGACATATTCTTTATAGTATATATTAATTTTTATGTATACATTTGTTGGTGCGTCTGTTAGTCAAAAAAGAAGTTACACGATAACTTCTGAACGACTTGAGCGATTGAGTTCATATTCGCACCATAAATTTCTATTAATAACGTATTATGTACAAACATATCTTAAGCTTTATATCAGTTTGAATATTGGAACTTGTAACTCTCAACTTAAACAAATAAAGCACGATTATCTTAGTCTCAATTTTGCAAATGAGGTGGTTTTCCAATTTACATCTTTTGTAAACCGATTGCTTTAACCTTCTGATTTATAGAGCGCATGCTAACTCTATAGGGATGAATAAAGGAGTCCTATCGGTTAGGATTCAAGAGCGTAGCAGTTTGCAAATGTAGGTTAACGTAAAATGTATTCAAATAAATGTATAATACTGAAAATATAACATTGATTTGTATTTAAGTAATAATATGTTCTATATTGTAAGCGCATTAGATGAATTGCTGCTTAGAGGTAGAAGTGGTGAAAGAATGGTACCAACCAACCAACCTAGTTGTCCTATGCCCGGGGCATTAGACAGAAAAGGAGTTAAACTGTTACTTTACTGTTACTTTTTACTGTTTTGTAGTGTTCGCGTAAATATAAGAAATCATTATGTTACTTTTACTATTAAATTCAGTAAAATTTTCCAAAAAGAAAGGTAAATTACAGCCTATATACGTTCCACAACTGGGCACAGGCCTCCTCTCATTTCTGAGAGTGTTATGAAGCAATTAGTTCGCCGTATTATTTTTATTCGTCTTCAAATTATTTTTATTGCTTATTGCATGTCAGTACGGAATATAAGCCTTTTGATTACCGTAGCATGAAAGGGATAATTAATGAGACCCAGACATGTTAAATAATAAAGTAACATTTGTTATTCAATTAAATCGAATTACTCTTCTTTGGTTGCGAGTTTGTATTTTTTTTTTTCTATCGTCCATGTCCTTGAGCATGTGTGCAATATGTGCCAAACTTAGCTTCCACTATTTGACGGAATCGATTTTAAATTGGTAAAATATGACCCCAATCATTAAAGACATCAGTGAATAAAACCCCAATCATTAAAAATATATACGAAAATTACAGTAATTTTGCTACGGTAATAGTGATGCTGCCGTAGGCCGTAGAGTTTTAGTGATATTGAGTTTTATAGAACACGACAATTGGCGTAGCAAATGCAACACTGGTTTTGACCATATTCTACATTTTGATAGACATGAATGAATCAAATACTAGTCATAATTCGACCGTAACTAATTAAATTTTATGTTTGTATATTGAACAAGCTTTATTTCACTTTCAACTGGACATTAAAGTACATATATCTCAAATAAAAATATAAAATTTATCTGAACATACACTCCACACACTATAGAAAAAAGGGCATTTGATATCACACAATTTTTTTTATAGAAAAGTGTGACAAACGAGTACACAGTCCATCTGATCGTAAGTGGATACTGTGACCCATAGATATCTACATTTATCCTCGATTAAGAATCAAAATGCTGATGCGTTGTCACTTCTGAGGAGTAAAATGGAATGCCTCGTTTCCAGTAAAAAGGGTCTCCGGTTTTCTACACTCACCATACGAAACACG
Source organism: Parnassius orleans (assembly GCA_029286625.1). Taxonomy (NCBI): domain Eukaryota; kingdom Metazoa; phylum Arthropoda; class Insecta; order Lepidoptera; family Papilionidae; genus Parnassius; species Parnassius orleans. The sequence continues at coordinate 3,284,547 of JAGSMP010000032.1, forward strand.
GCAGCATTGAGCTGCTATTTTACTTTATTGCTATTTTACGTTTCTGTGAAAACGTGGTCCTTCCCCGGTCGACCCATTATAGCTGCAGCATGGTTCTACCACGTATTATTTATCGAAATTAATCTTTCATTGTGATTTCACACTCAACAAATTCCGATGAAACTAGGAATAGGTTACTATATTTTATAATATCTTATACTTAGATATGTATTATAGAAGTATTTATTTACAATTTTTAAATTTTGCTATAAAAGATTTCTAGTTTGTTAAATACATTTTTAAACAATTTTTTTAATAATATTACCAAAAACAGCGAAATTTGATCGTCTTGATTAAGTTATATTTTCAGAATGACAAGAAACTTTCTTAATATTATTCTATGGGTCGTAATAACCAACTTTCCTAATCGAACCTATTACAACCGCGATTGCTATTTACTTTATTATGTCGATCAACATTCGCTTATAAAACTTAAAGTACTACCATTGAACTGAAATTAGGGGAGTAAAACGCTTAAACTTGCATAATTCGAGAACATTTGCGTGATTGTTGTACCAATTCTCTGGATTCCATTATATTTCAAACCTATGAGTTCAGACACTACCTAACATTATTTAACTGCTATTTTCATATTTCTACACAAGTGTTATAAGCGAGCCATGGTTACTGGATGCTGTGACTCATAAATATCTTCGATTAAGAATCAAAATGTAAATTCAATATCACCCCTGAGAATTAAGATGAATGATCATGGAACGCTCATTCATTCATTATTTACAGCCTAACAAAAGTTTACGGCTGTACACAGGCCATAGAAATATCTGATAAAGAAGATATTTGTCATAGTTGGTGGTCATAATCGTGGGCTTGGCAGGCGAGTTGACAACCAAAGTCTTTTTACTATTTTAAGAAATGATCCCTGCCTCTGTTGCCTCTTATGATATGCGCGAGATAAAATGGGGAAGTGTGTTCTCTTAATCTCTCTCTAATAACCCCTGGGAATGAGGTGATCACTACGAAGCTATTTCTAATTTGTTTTGTGTTGTTAATTGTGTAACATACATGATTGTAAGCTGTTATTAAAAAAAAGTCCCACTGGGTTTCTTGCTGGTTCTTCCCAAGACACAGATTTTTTCCGAACCAGTGGTAATTAAACAAAAGAGTATTATTTATAATCTATATTGAATAAAAAAGTTACTGTTTCTGTTTCTTATGCCGAACTGACATGACATGCCTCACCATACAAAACAAAGCAGCATTAACCGGCTATTTTATACATATATGTATTCTGTAAAAGTATACGCCTCTTACGTATAAAAATATCATATCAACTTCAATTGTACTTGTATAATAACACAATATAATGTATAGTATATACCATATATAATATATAGTATAGTATATACGTTATTCCGTTACTAAGCTTTTTGAACTCGTAAAACCATTTGTCGCGTTTTGCCAATGAAGTCATTAAGTTTACATAAAATGCAAATCAATCGGCTTTTTTCAAACAACGAACACGCTTCCTAAAAATAGTCACAAATTTGAAAAGTTGATAGTGTTAGCAAATCAAATCACGTCACACCCATTTTTATATCATTACTGACAATTGATCGCGCAGTCCATCAGATACGTGTATGGAATGTGTCAACTACAGTCTACGAACACCTTCAGCCAACTCTACAGCTACTACTAGTGGCTGAGCTCTAGTACCCTATATAATCTATAATTTAACTAGCTCTTGTACCCTTCAAACCGGAACACAACAGTTGTATTGCTGTTTATCATCACAAGTAAGGAGTATTATCAGAGTTTTTATCAAGTAGTATTTATACTTAATAAGTATTTTTCAATGCTCACGACTATGACACTGCACAATCACACTCAGCAGGCCAGCATTTTCAAAAAATTGTTTTAAACAATTTAATTATTAATTATTTTCGTTAATATAGGCAACCTAACTGCTTTTATACGTAGTAATATGTAAATGCATATTATCTTTGTTTATTTACGTTATTCGTCGTCACAAAAGTACCTACAGTAGGAAAACAAAGCTGCTTGCAAACATGAAATGCAAGTTCGAACTATTAGTCAATTTTGTTTTAATTATATTAATTTTATAAATATAATTTAAAGCCTTCAATGTCCCCTTAGCGCAACAGATCGCAAGAAATTAACACCCACTGACTGATCTTTAATCTTTGATTCAGCTAACTCAAGCATTGTTCAATAACTTATTTTAAGGAACGTTTTAAGTGTTGCTAATTAGCATAGCATGTTAATAAAACTCCAAAAATAACTAGGAATTTACAATGGCGAATGCACATTACAAAAAAAAGTAAAAGATAAAGTTACAGCCTGTATACGTCCTACTGCTGAGCACAGGCCACCTTTCATTTCTGAGAGGGTTTTAGGGCAAGGAAATATTTGCCGCGCTACCCCAATGCGTGTTGGCGAACTTCACATGTCTTCGAAATATTTCTTTTCTTATTTCTCAGACATGCTTCCTTTTGTTTTCCTTCACCGCCAAGCACGTGGTAAATCAACACTTGAAATTTCAATTAATAATTTCATTGGTACCGGCGGGGATCGAACCCGGGTTGCTCGCGTACTGTGAAACTTATACCGAGCGCTAACCATCTGAGTTACCACGGCTCTAATACAAAAAACACACAAAAAAAGTAAAACTCAAAACTTGAATTTAAAATATCTCCAAATCTCGGAATTCCCAGAGCCGATATCTTGCTAGTCATCATCGTTACAGCCCTTCACAAGTCCACTGCTGAACATAGGCCTCCCCCAAGGAATGCCACAAAGCACGGTCCTGAGCCATCTGCATCCATCGACTTCCTCCATGTCTTACCAGGTCGTCACTCCATCTAGTGGGGGGACGCCTTACACTTCGTCCGCCGGTACGAGGCCGCCACTCGAGAACCTTTTTTCCCCATCGGTTGTCGGTTCTTCGAGCTATATGGCCGGCCCATTGCCACTTCAGCTTACTAATCCGTTGGGCTATGTCGGTCACTCTGATTCTACTGCGGATATCCTCATTTCTAAGTTTATCACGCAGAGAAACTCCAAGCATAACCCCTCTCCATAGCTCGCTGAGCGACCTTGAGCTTCCTCATCCGGCCAGCAGTGAAGGACCACGTCTCAGTTCCATAGGTCATCACTGGCAACACGCACTGGTTGTACAGTCTCGTTTTCAAGTTTTGAGGTATACCTGACGAGAAGATGTGCCGTAATCTCCCGAACGCTGCCCAACCGAGTTGAATCGGTCGATTGACCTCTCGGTCGAAGTTGGACTTACCTAGTCGGACTATTTGTCCCAGGTAAACATACTCGTCAACAACTTCGAGCTTAGTGCTCCCAACAACTACCGGCATAGGTGTGACGTGGACAATAATCTTGCTAGTATCGGTATCGAATATATTTAAGGTTAGCGACCCGCCGCGGCTTCGCCTGGATGGGATTTATTAACGTGGCGTTATTTAAACTTAAAACAGTCAAGGACCATTTATTTTATCAAGTTTTAGTTTATTAAAAAGAAGGCTTAAAGTCTTTCAGATAAAATATAGCCTAGCCTAGATCTCTTCTGTCCTTATTCTCTAACTGTTCGTAAAGTTTCATTTCAATCGGTTAAGACATTCGGAAGATTAGCCCGGACAGACAGACAGACAATCAGATACTTTTTTAATGGTTATTTGTGTCTCTATAGCATGCAAATAACCCCTGAGTTTAATAGAAGCCAGTCATTTCAATATTACAGACACACTTTAATTTAATTTATGTGACATAGATACATTACAAGAATATAACATCCGCTATTCATCGTTATTGGATCTCAATTGAATTGAGAAACTTTGCATGAGCACAATAAAACGGAGATTTACTGAAATCGTTTTACATTAGCATTGAGATACCACAGCATTTGCGGAACTGAATACCCGATAAGCGCTTCCCATAAGTAATTTAAGCTAACGGTATGTTATTTATTAATTCAAGTTATGACACAACATAATTTAGTCTGTTTTTCTTGAACTTAGTATGATAACATCAGATTAATGTAATGCAATACTTCATACATGCTAGGTTTTACTAAACTCCAACTTCATACACGGTATTAGCTTAAATGGGTGGATAGTTCTTCTTTATATAATTGTCGACAAATAGTATGAAATTAAATCTAACTAAAAGGTTACACACAATATTAAAAAAAAAACTATGAAAAAGAAAAACTTAAACTAAAAATTTAAATTGTCATACAGTCTTACTCCCCGTAGTATCGTGCCAAGAACGCTGGCTGCGTTTCCTCGCTGAATGGCTATACTTAGCCTTTGAGCGAGAAAAGAACCAGCTCTCTTGTCGCCAGCAGCGACGACCAGTCGCGGATACAGTTCCTTTAAGGACTACAGCGCACGTGACCCCACGGACCGATAGTATCTACAGAAAATGGCACAAATAGGTAATCATCTCTCAAAGACACATATTTGCGCCACTTACTTAATTCAGCTGCCGCTGATGCCGCCCCGGCTCTAACGAGGTACCCTTGAGATGAGAGGTCGCCAGTGTCTACGCAAGTAGCATCCCACACTAGGGCTTTACCTCTCTCCCAAGGGACCAAAGTCTTACCGTCAGGTCTAAGAGACAAGAGCCCTTCGGATGACTTCGTTCAAAGAAACGTGACGGGAAAACCTACCTGCACTTTTCTTACATGAAAGTCCGTGGAGCCCAAACTCGTCGACGCTGCTACCACAGGGGCACTGGGAGGTTGACAAATTGCCGCTCTTAGACGGATTCCTACGGCTATGCGCAAGCTTTCCCCATCAAGCAATGTGCCGAGATTACTTGATGGTAAAGGGTGTAACCAGTGACTAGATTCCTTAGTCGAAACAGCTAGAAGGCGGGCCTGATCTTTGTCACTGTGGAAATTGTGCAACAAATCTTTCTGCACACTCCGCACCTACGGAATATCCTACTGTATTTGTAGGTTAACTTACAGTGGAACATTCTAGCCGGGACAGAGCGTTAGCCGTGTTTGCCTTGCCTCCGCAGCAAAGCATAGGTCTACTTTATTATTTAAAATTATGTTACATAAGTCATTGACACTAACGCTAGAAACATTATATAATTATACATTTATATAATATAAACATTTATATAATTGAAGTTACAAACGAACTTACAGTTCACCTGATGGTTAGTGTCTCTCTACTGCAGTCCATGGACACCTATAAAAGTTAAAGTTACAGCCTATATACGTCCCACTGCTGGGCACAGGCCTCCTCTCATTTCTCAGAGGGTTTTAGTGCAAGGAAATGTCCGGCGCGCTGCCCCAATGCGTGTTCGCGAACTTCACATGTCTTCGAAATATATTTTTTTCTTATTTCTCAGACATGCAGGTTTCCTCACGATGTTTTCCTTCACCGCCGAGCACGTGGTAAATCAGCACTTAAAATTGCAATTAACAATTTCATTGGTGCCGGCGGGGATCGAACCCGGGTTGCTCGCGTACTGTGAAACTTACATCGAGCGCTAACCATCTGAGCTAACACGGCTCTTATGGACACCTATAGCCAACTTCAAACATAGGAGGCTACAGATGCGTTGTCACCTATGAGGACTAAGATGATATAGATAGATAGATAGATAAAAAATATTTATTTCACTTAAAAATTTGATACCAAAAAGAACCTAATGCCCAAAAGGCATTCTCTGCCAACTAAACTTTGGTAGTGTGGTGAGAGCTATGGGTAGAGCCGCAATAGAAAAACTAACTTATACTGTGAGATACTTATATAGTATACCTCACAGCCTGTAATTTCACTGACTGTCTATACTCTTTAGACCGCAACAAAGAAGCAGTGCATATAGCACCTACCTAACCTAACCTTTTTTTTACGTGGGGAAATGCCTACGCACTCCCGCCTTGCGGGGGCAAGGACGGGTTATGTCGGACTCACACCGACTAAAACCCCATGGTCTTCCACCTTCGTCGCATATTGGCAGGGCCACGGGAACGCTTTCGCACACATCCGTGGCCCCACCAGCGCTGGCTGCCCCAGCCTCTCCTCGGGAGAGGACTACTCCTCCCCCATCTCCTTCTCAGGTAAGGCGCACCAGAACACATGGCGCGCCCTCCTCCGCGGCCTCCAACTTCACATGTGCAACGGACGCCCCCGTGTCCGATGCGCGAAGGCCATGGGGTCAGGAAAAACTAGCACTCAGAAGCACTAAAAATATTGTAACAACTAAAAATATTCCTAAATATTGGCAACAACTAATTACTAACAAATTGACTGAATGAGCTGAATTTTGGGTAATTCAAATTTTCCTTTCTTGATAGTCTGTGGAATGTATGATATTTGCCAATATATTTTTTTTATAGAAATAGGGTGACAAACGAGCACACAGTCCACCTGATGGTAAGTGGTTACTGTGGCCCATAGACATCACATCTATCCTCGTTTGCGAATCAAAATGCAGATGCATTGCCAGCCTTGAGGACTAAGATGGAATGCCTCTTTTCCAGTAAAAAGGGTATCCGGTTCTCTACACTCACCATACGAAACACAGCAGAATTAAGCTGCTATTTTATTTTTATTTTCTATTTTTTGGCTCTGCCACGTTAAATATTTGCAAAAAGCTTTCATTTTGTAGGTGTATTAGATATCTGTGTTTTTGAAATTGAATTACAGATTAATATACAAACTTAAAAGTTTAATAAATAACGGTCGAATTCCGACCCCTGGGAGACCATTAGCTATTTTTATTTCTTTAAATTTCAATTCATCGATGAGATAAATCATAAATATATTAATATTACTACTCGTACTACTCGTATTACTTTAATTAAGATAAGACCTAGCAAATAGCAACACATTTAAAATAACAATTACCGTAGTTATTTACGTTAATATAATTTCACGTGAAATACTTATCAACGTAGGAATTTACGTCTATTAGTATATTTATCTCCTTTTCATCATCATCATAATCATTACAGCCCCTGACGATTCTGCTGGTCTTCAGGCTTCCCCACAAGTTACGGTCCAAATCTACCTGCGTCTAACGACTTCCTGTATATCTTACCAGCTCGTCATTTCTTATAGTGGAAATACACTCCACTTACCGATACGAGCCTGCGACTCAAGAACCTTTATCGTTGGGAGTTTCTTATATAATTTTGTAGTATAATTATTAAGTTACTTAAGTTAAAACAATTCATTTAAGATGTCTTTTAAACTTTTAAAATTTGCTTTAAACAACATCGGTTACATCATAATATTAAAAGACTAACAAAGACTGACAAAGTATTATAATAATATACTCATTACAGATTTCAAAAGAATTATTGGAACGATGTTCCTTATCGGACGGTACGAATTTGGCGGATGGGGGCTAGGCGAGAAAAAGTGTAAGATTTTTCCGTCACGGCCCCTTCTGACGTAGTGTAGACGGCCTTGGTGGCCATAAGGAAGCGAGATAGAATAATATCCATCCCCCTCGCACTTTTTCTTATCTTGCCATGATAGAAATATTATTTTATTTTAAATGACGCTTAATTTTAATAGACGCTAGTAATTCATTTATTTGTATTTGTTATTCAATAATATAATACGATTATCAATAATAATATACTACGAAAGGAACTTCGTTCCAACCGAGTGTTCCACGACACTCACGCTGTTTTTTTTTATGTCAATTCAAACACTAATTTCGTATCTAAATTTTAAATTTTGTAAACATAGCGAAATACTTTCATATTTAGCGTAAAATTTAGTGCAGTTCCGAGGCAAGCATCACACGGTCTATCTTGATTAAAAGTGGAGCTAGTCGTTATAGTCTAAATTAATTAGAAGAACAAGCTCACTAATGAACTAGTGTTAGGTTTAGATTAAACGAATTACTGTGCAGATGGTACTTACACGTAGGTACTTTAAATCTTTAAACTATACGATTCATATAAGCCTCTTCACATTTTGTGTTGGAAATATGTACATTAGTACACAACTAGTTAGTACGCAAATAATGTTTTTAAGTGAAATGTCAATATAAGATATTTTGCACCTTATGCGATGCTTTTTGTTAACAACCTATTTTAATTATTTTATATCTACATTGTATAAAACAAAGTCGCTTCCCGCCGCCTGTACGCTTAGATCTTTTAAACTACGCAACGGATTTCACTTATAGACAGAATGATTCAAGAGAAAGGTTTGTATATATTAAATAATTCTTCTGTCCACGCGTATGTGACTGAACTCCTCCTAAACGCCTAGACCGGTTTTGATGAAATTTTGTGTGTGATTAAATTGATTAGAGAATGGTTTAGATTTACAATTGGACCCGGTAGGTGGCGTTGTTGTCGAGATCCAGAAATCAACCGTGCGAAGCCGGGATGGATCGCTAGTTAAATAATAAGTGTGAGGTCGTGAGATTATGTACAATAGACACGCACACACGCACAGATTTTTAAATAATTATTTTATCAAATGGAAAGGAATGTAATTCTCGTAACTAAAGTATATTAATTAAGGAAGAGCGAAATTCTTGTCACAAGCACAAGTATTAAAAAATACTTAAAAGGAGAACTCTATGTACTGCTATTGATTTAAATTTATTGTTACAGAATAAACATTTTTTTTATTTTAATAGAGGGTAAGGCGCTTGCCGTAAATTTCACTGTGATCCCCGCCGTCACCAATAAAATTATTAATTGCAATTTTAAGTGCTGTTTTACCACGTGCTTGATGGTGAAGGAAAACCAGTTCCAAGCAGTAGAAAGTTTATAGGTTTATAGGCGTCTGTAAATACTTAGAAAAAGAATGTAATATTTAGTTAGGTAGCTTCTTAATTAAGAGGTAATCAAAATAGATTTAGAAAAGTAACCCTTAATTTATTATGTTAGGTGGGTAAACATTGAGCCCACCTCAACGGGTAGGAGGCATACATTATACAAGCAGGCAGGTACGAAACAAGAAATTAAGTTGTTAGGTATAGAGGAAGTTCTAAAAATATCTATTTTGAAACAAATTTGAATATGCGAGTATTCAAATGAATTTAAAAAATCAATTGCGTTAACGTCTAGGCGTAAACGAGAGGCGACCTCGCAAGTAGGCTGCGCGAGTATAGGGCTATCGGGATATCTTCCTCATAAACATAACTATTTTCTGTAATGTCTGGCTTTTATAGCCTTATTGGAGTCACAACTGTAACAATATGTAGGTATAAATTAAAATAAGCCAATTGCGTATAAAATATATATTACGGAATTTTTTAATATACTTATATATGGTAATTTTTAATTTTTTTTTTCATATCTTAAAATTGAGACTTGTATAAAAGTAATATTACTAAATTTACAGTTTAATATGTCAAAATTTGAAGTTTGGATGCTGTGATAAAATAAGACAGACGGACAAAACAAAATTTTGACGATTCCCACTATGTTTAATTAAAAAAAAAAACAGTATTAAGATAAACAGTTTAAATATTCCCCTTCCATTATTGAATAATTATTGAACACTAGAGAATATTACAATGTATTCTTACAATAAAGTGCTACTAGAAAGCTACATTGAAATAATTTTCTCTTTTATTTCTGTATCTATTGAATTTGATTTCTTTTTGTTAGTACTTTTTCATTACTTCATGAAAACTAGAATATGTAACGTGTATTATTTTACGATACGAACAATTATTTAGAAAAAAACTACGTTAGAATAACTGTACAATAACATGCGTGTAAATTTCCATTTTTTTAATACATAATACTTTTTTAACTGACAGACAATACTAACTGGCATTAAATCCGCCTTTTGTATTTTTCAAACAGTTTTTAAATAAAAAATAAGAAAGAAACGAGATAATATAGTAAAAGTTGTTCTACTCCAATTACACTATTTACCGACAAACTAATTACGTTCAGTACTTAGCAGTATAAGCAAATGCAAATCCTTCAATTAATCAAGTTTAAGCGCATTAACATGGGAACAAAATTAGAAGCGGCTCTTCTTGCTGCAAGTGAGAACGCTTTTAGCGAGAATGTATATTTGCTAGGTCTTAATTGATTTTAGAACGCTACTTATAGTGTGCGCGTGTGTTTATGTGTGTATATTTGTGTTTGTGTACGTTCGAAAACTTTTTTATCTTGATAAAGACTAACGCGTGATGGAGGAATAAATAATCAGTTTAATATCCGAAATGATAATCAACCTGTATTTCCCTATTGTTCGTGGGAGTCGTAAAAGGCGACTGCCTATGAGATTGTCTCATGGCCCCCATAGACGGTGGTACAACCATGCACAACCATGACCTGCACGGAGAGAGACCGGTGACCGAGATAGAGACCGAGACCTCATGATCAGCAGTCATTCACACTTACCGACAACTAAACCAACGAGACAGTAAAAGTTAGTTCTAGTATTTATAAAAGCTGATTTAAATATATCGACTTGAAATATGACTTAATTTTATAATATAGCTTACGTTGATATCGTACCGTAATGTGTATCTATATTATGCCCAACAAATTACTATTAAACGAATAAGTTGTAGAATTATCTGAAGACACGCAAAAAAGATATAAAATCCGCCTGTTATTCTTTAATTCGTAATACTTCCATTATTCCGCAATCAAAACATAAAAAATTAACACGATCCTTGACAGAAACTGTTTAAAAATTACCAAATACACCACTAAACACAAAAATAATTCACTATTAACATAATTAAATAACTAAATTAAGTTATATTTTCACTAGAATAAAATTTATCCCGGCAAAAACTAGGTAAAAAGTTAAGTTATGTAAGAATTTGCAACATTTTTAACATAATCATAAATTTTAAAATCCGACTATAGCTTAGCCTAAATTATAAAAGAAAGTATATTATATAGGTCACTAGTTGAACTACAACTATCCAAAGCAAGGCATCAATTTGTAAATCAAAAAACACCTACGCATCGCAGTCAATTTAAAACTGAATTTCTAGTCATGCTATTAATAATATGTATGTAGGGCTGTCATGCACTCGCCGCATTAAGGAAGCTAATCTTTTCCTTATCAATGTAAAATCATCTACATCAGTTTTTACGAACATTCCTAATGCAAAAATGTGACAGTCCAACATTATACTGGAAACCTTATTATATTTGAGGTTAAAATCGACTTGTTCAAATAAGATCCCTGTGACGTAACTGGCAGAAAATACTTGTACCCTTGTCTATCCACTTCAAAAAAAAACATAAAATCGCAAATAGGCGAAGTTAACGAATTAATAAATCCATAACACCATATCAGCCATTTTCTTTGTTATTGCTAACTATCTACTGATTAACATTCAAAAAAGCTGGATAATCTAAATGAGCTTAGTCCTTCTTGCCTTACGCCGCATTTCTTACTATAAAACTTCTAACAAAGTACCTGCAGGTAACTTAACTAATATCGACACCCACAAGCAAAAAAACTGGTAATGTGCTATTATGGAAATTTTACTGTTTTGTCAGATTCGTAATCTATTGTTTGGAATACACATTGGTAATTTTTTTCAGATTTTTTGTAGCTCTATTTAGCGAGACATAATATATAACAATTTTATTAGCTTGGAAATTAAAATTTCCATATAGCTTGTTAATGACCAGAAAAGTACCTTTGCACGTCAATACAAAAACAATTTTTTGTGTATGGTTTGGTAAATTACTATTACCGCTAATTTCATTGATATATTTTATTAATCGCTTTCGGGCCATGCTTCATAATTTCGCATTATCTTTTTCCATTGTCACTTTCATATTTAAGTGTAAGTTATTGCTTCAAGCATATTTATTATTTAAAAAAAATTACGTATAACAATATTGTACCAAAATTATATTTATATAAAAGAGTATTTTTTAAATAGTAAAAACTACGATATTAAAAAATTGTAAATTAAATCATAAATATTACTTTTATTGCCTTATGTTTACGATAATCGTGTCACGAAAAGGCATGAAGTCTAAGCCTAGTACAGATATAAACGTTCGCCCAAGTAAAACGTTCTCTACGTGGTCTGCCTATGAAATTTGGGCGACTTGATTGATACCTTTTAGTATTCAGTATGATATATTTTATGATTTTGAAGGGAGACTTATTTGAGTTATTCATTTTACACACGGGGTCAATATTTTCACCAGAACGTGAAGTGAACCCGTAAATAATAGACTACTGAACGTAGTCATTCTCTCCGTAAGGACTAATCCTTACGGAGAGAATGACGAAGAATGAGAATTTGCTTGAAGGAAGAAGCAGATTGTTGAACGCAGTATCAGACGTCTTTTATTTTTAACACTGCTCTCAGTTGCTGATTTTTTTAAAACTTTTTAAACTTCTCATAGTTAGCTTTCAATTTTTTTTAAACTTCTCATAGTTAGCTTTCATTACAGCCATAGGATGAGATAGTGAATGCAATGAAATGAAAATGAAAATAAAATAAAAACTTTATTTTTCTACATAAGAAATTAAAATTTCGTTTGTCAAACATCAACATGTTTTTTAATCTCCTACCGTTTCAAAACGAGCTTTGTTTGTCAGAAGAACAAATTCCACTGGTATGCTCTTATTTGTTATTTTTGTAAAGGCTAATAAGGTTATATTATTCATGATCAAAATTAAATATAATTCTCACCTACGAAAATTGCCCGTTGAGACAGCGACGTGACCGAAATTCATAATATATTATTTATTAAATAAAACAATTTTATAGATTTTAATTTATTAACGCGGGAAGACTATGTTTAGTTCTTCAGTCTTATATAGTAAATATAAAATAAAAAACCAGACAAGTGCGAATAGCGAATACACGCTTTTGTTGTAGGAGAATGAGACATGTTTATAGTATGGGAGGGGCTGAAGTTCGACAAAGTTAACACAAATTGACAAAGCATTGTGATGCTGCTCTTCAGGCACCAAAGGATCTTGGCAATGTTCAACATTTACGTAGTCATTGGACAAAACTAGGTCAAGTATACGGTTATAAGTGTTATACGCTAGATTAAATTGTTACAAAATTTAATGTTTCAATAAAATATTGCACATGTTCACCCTTAGCGCCGCGAGCTTCGAGACCATATTGAGTATTAGACTAGATAATAAAACTTCGAACACCTCAGTCCCCCGCCACCATGGGTGCTGTAAAGTGCTCAAAACGTCGGGGAGAATATAAAATAAGTTATAATATACGCGATAAAATCCGTAAAAACTAGTTTTATTTAAACAGATAATAGAACTCATATTAAAATCGCCTATTAGGAGGAACTTGTCATTAGGATTTGCTGATATAAGTGACTCTAATGTATTGCAGAAATTAATAACTTGATCAAATTTATGTAAACAGTTTCTTTTTATTTACATAGTTTTTTTATGTCCATAATTCATCCATCCCGAAAATTTATTGGTAAGGTAAGAAATGTAAGTTGACTGACAGTTAGAGGAATGGTCAACATGTTTTTTTCCATGAGGTACGGAATAATAAAAATGAAAAATTATTATCTTAAAATAGTACCTAGAATCTGAATAAAATTAAACCTTAAACCCATATCTATATATGAGCAGACTGGTAATATTTCTTTTTTTTTATAATAAAAACTGAAGTGACGAAGTGTGCAGCCTATGGACATCTGCAACCAACTTCAATCAAAGAAGGCTACAGATGCGTCATCACTTCTGAGCACTAAGATGGAATGCCTCACAGCTTGTAATTATACTGGCTCTTTATAACATTCAGACTGGAACACAGGTGCAGTGTAGTCTTACCACCTAAACATTGCATTTTTTCGCAGAATAAAGTTATATTTATCTACTTCATTCATCCATTAATTTATTACAGCATATCTAAGATCCACTGATGAAGACTATGCCTCCTCCATAGATTGCTTCATAACGGGTATTTGCCATAGTTGTCACCCTTGGTAGGTAGGTTGGCAACCGCAGTTTCTTATTATTTTTGTAGTAATCAGGAAATCACATCCCGACTCCTCTTTAATTTTGCTCTGTTGCCTGTTTGATATGAACGAAATCAATCCAAAATCAACCGGTTTTAAGTACGGTGACAACAACCTACTATCAAAATTCAAAATTATAATATTTATAGTCTTTATATATTATAGTCCTATAATTATAGATTAAAACGGAAAAATCGTACCCTTGCTTGTTTCTGACATAATTATTATGCGATAAGATCCAAAGTAAGTATAGAAGCAATGTGAAAAGACCCAAAAACTATCAAGGTCACGCCACTGAGGCTTAGTAAGCTCATGATACTGAGGTCAATAACGTAAAACAACGTGTTAATCAAATATTATTTTTGTACATTGTCCGAACCGGGTTCTCTGCGTGATATAGCTCGAAGAACCGACAAACGATGAGGAAGAAAGGTTCTCGAGTGGCAGCTTCGTACCGGCAGACGAATTGTAGGACGTCCCCTCACTAGATGAAGTGACGACCTGGTAAGACATGCAGGAAATTGATGGGTGCATTTGGCTCAGGGCCGTGCTTTATGGCATTCCTTGGGGGAGGCCTATGTTGTGATGCGGACTTGTGAAGGGCTGTAATAATGATCATAATAATGAACAGTCTGCCGCTAATGAGAAAGAAATTGCCGTTATCACCACGACCATCGTTACATAACCAAGCTATGCAACGAAGCTATGTAGCCAAGGTTATGTAACAATGGTCGTGTGCAATCAAGAGCATTGACAAATTTGCAAGAAAATGCTCCAAATCTGGATATTTTACATCTGGCGTATAAGAGATCTTATACCACGACCAAGCAAAGCAATAAAATTTTCTGGCCTTTCCCACATCCGCATCTTGCAATACCCATGAGCGAAATGTGGTGATGAATTCACTTACGCAGCCACCACAAGGCAGATTAAATTTTATTAAATAAATTTTACTTAAATAAACGTTTTATTATTATTAAGTTATTATTTTGACAAAATTGTACGTGTATATTATATTTTAAAGTATAATGCTGGCGTATAGCCAAGCCTCGTGGGATTCGTCTAAATTCATGCTGAGTTCTGTTTATTTTGTCCACGCAATCAGCGCTCCGATTAACGAGAGAAAGGAAAACAAAAGTGTAAAAGTCCACCACATTGACTGTTTAATATATTTAGTAGAACAAAATGGAAACGTTACAATTTTTAAAATTAAATAACTTTTTTTTTGTTATTATTTTACTCAACAATAACTTACAAAGACAATAGAAGAGTTTTATCAATTTTATATTTTTGAGATTAAAGATAAGCCAGATCTCTAGAGCCAAAAATAAAAGTCCCTAGCGGCCCTGGTCGGCAGCAATCCATGCTACACCACTGACCATTTGTTTAATTTTTATTTTTCAACCTTAATGGTGTTCAATCTTTATTTGGACGATGACTATAATGATGAATTAAAGGCTTGTTAAAGTATGTATAAGTACCTCATTTAGTAATTTAATATTTTGATTGTATACTGGCATGACATAGTGATAGTGTACACCATAGACTTAGAATATACTGGCGTATATATTCTAAGTCTATGGTGTACACATTATAGCGCTATCTATCGGAAGCCACAAAAAATTTTGGCATTTCCCATTGTTAACTCTTACAACTGCCACGGGTCGTAATGCCATGATGGAATTTTTTACGCCGCCCCCACATGGCACCTACAAATGTAATCTAATATTTTTTTTAAATAAAACTGCTGTAGCCAACCCGTCTGCCAAGCTTGGGAACTAAGACTGCTTCAATGCCATGATACCGGGCTACGGTGATGTCTATGGTAAAAACGGGACAGGGGATAATAATTACTTATTTTTTTAGGGTTCCGTAGTTAAATAACAAGGAACCCTTATAGTTTGCCATGTTTGTCCGTCCGTCTGTCCGCGGTTTTACTCAGAGGCCCTAGGTGCTACAAATCTGTAATTTTGCATAGTTATAGATATTAATCACGCCTAGAAAACTGTGAACATAAGCCTCCCCATCCATTCATCCATCGACTTCCTGCATGTCTTACCATGTCGTCACTCCATCTAGTGGGGAACGCCCTACACTTCATCTACCGGTACAAGACTTCCACTCGAGAACCTTTCTACCTCATCGGTGGTTAGTTCTTTGATCTACACTTGGCCAGCTTTTTTTTTAATTCCACGGGACAGGGGATGCTATCACCAGCCGAGGTTCGCACAACACCACCACAGCATTGGTTAAAATCACAGAGGAGATCCGATTAATATAATTTGGAGATTCATTTAGACAAACATCTGTCGTGGGAACATAACATATAAGAAATTACCTGGAAAGTTTATACCTCTGCAGCCTCCGTGGGAAAATTATGTAACTTTTTCCCACTGCCATCAAGACTAT
Organism: Parnassius orleans; assembly: GCA_029286625.1. Taxonomy (NCBI): domain Eukaryota; kingdom Metazoa; phylum Arthropoda; class Insecta; order Lepidoptera; family Papilionidae; genus Parnassius; species Parnassius orleans. Next base: position 3,300,937 of record JAGSMP010000032.1, read on the forward strand.
GCTCCAGTTTCAATATATATATAAAACCCGCGTCACGCTGTACTACTCGTACATTAAATAGATTGCTAAAAATGTTTCACTCTTACTTAACTGCAGGAAACTACTCGCAGGAAATATATGTGTTAGCTTTTGTTTGAAATGTAATATATATCTAGTCCGACCATAACAAATAATGCTACAATTTAAAAAATACCTACTTTTTTTTATTTTCAAATTAAGAACCTGCACCTCGCTTACGAGGCTGCCACTCTAAAACCTTTCTTCCCCATTTATTTTAAGTTTTTCGAGCTTACTGATCCTGATCCCCGTGTAGTGGCGGGAAAGAATACCCACTACCTCATATCTTCCCGTGGGTGTCGTAAAAGGCGACAGAGGGAAACTGAGGCAGAATACCCCCATGAGCAACGACACTAATAAACGGCCCCCAGTCCCCGGCGGCCCCGCTATTTCTGGCTACGGTGACGACCATGGTAACGGCGGGGCAGGGGGTGCTAAGAATCTCCGGTAGAGGTTCGGTTGCCACCTACGAAGACTTGACCTGGCAACTTATAACGCACGCACTCTGAGATACTTAAAAAAATATTTAAAAACAAATTTAGAATATCGATTCTCCTTCATTTATAGATAGAAGTAACAATAGCAAATACAAAAACTGACGGCGGTATCTATAGTGATCCGACTGCTAGCGTGATAATATTTTAAATTGTGGTAGCAGCGTCGACAAGTTTGGGCTCCACGGACTTTCATGTAAGAAAAGTGCAGGTAGGTTTTCACGGCACGGTTCTTTGAACGATGTCGTCCGAAGGGCTCTTGTCTCTATAAATGTTCCCTCGGTTTTAGAGCCCTGTGGAATATTTAGAGACGATGGCAGGAGACCCGACGGTATGACATTGTATGACCTTAGGAAAGTAAGTGGCGCAAATATGAGTCCCTGAGGGATAACTACATATTTGTGCCATTTGCTGTAGAGACTATCGGAACTCTATCCGCGACTAGTCGTTGCTGCTGATGATAAGAGGGTTGGTTCTTTTCTCGCTCAAAGGCTAAGTATAGCCATTCAGCGAGGAAATGCAGCCAGCGTTCTTGGCACGATACCGCGGGGAGTAGGACGGTATGATCATTAAGTTACTAGTTTTAGTTTTTTTTTTATATAGTTTTTAAATTGAAAACTAAATAAAATAAAACAATATTTTAAGTTTTATGCAATATAACACTGAATTTAAAAACGGTTTCATTCATAAAAACAAAGGTTCACAATATGAACAATGCAGTTGTTTTGTTAATATGTAATTCTGTTAGTGTGGACTTTTGAAACAACGTCGCTTGCAACAGTAACTTAGTTAACGAGGGGTCTAGTAAACGAACCGATGCCATTTAATTACGAACGGTTCATATCGCTTAATGGAATGAATATTTTTATTACATTACTGCAAACATAAGTGTTTTACAATATCACAATATTTTATTTGATTGGGTGTTTCAATGTTTTGTTTGATTTAACCCACTGTTAATAATTCGTAATTATACAGGGTTATTTTTCAAAGAGTAGTCGAACTTTAAACTTAAGTTCAAATATATAAATAATAATATAGCATTATTCCAGTTTTTAAAAATACAAGTAAAAAATGCTTCTACTATTATTTTTTTTTATTTGAAATCATCCCAAATTGAATGTGATATATGGGCAACAACTACGTGTACGCGCGCTCGTCTGTGTGCGATTCAATTCACAACGTTTTTGCCAACCGAGCGACCCTTACGAATGTGTGCGTGCGTAGTAAAATAACATACGTTAGATATTTATGAATGACAATTTGTTAAAATAATGCATTACCACGCATTTTGAATTTAAAAGATAAAAAGGACAGAATATTTGAGATTTTTTTTTATTAATTTTTCTTCACCATTTGCCTATATTACTTATTCTTAACCTTATCTGCAAATTTGGCCGTTTATTGCAAAATAAACCTGTATAACTATTACTTTTCTTTCTTTTTTTTGAGGGTTTGCTACTATCGCCTGAGTTTGCAGGCAAATTGGCCATCGCAATACCAGACGACTCGCTTGGACACTACCCTGGTCGCCGGTCTATGTATTTTATAAATAAAATGGAAAACGAAATATCGGAGACCATGAGATCTTTCTGGGCTATCCGATAGTCACCACTTCCGACACCTACGGGGCGAAATACGAAATGTGAGGTCATAATTCCCTCAAGAGTGTAAAAATTTATGGAAATATTTTCCAGTATTTTACAAAAATTATTTAAAACAAAAATATTTCTTGTGTGACTAAAATCTGAGTATGATTTAGTCCAACGTCAATCAGAGTCAGAGGCACGAGAATTTCTAATTTGCAATGCGATTGTGCAGCTTTGGTGTGAATCGTGGTTGGCTTCGTTTTGACGTTTAACGTTTGGTTTTGTTGAATTGTGTAAATTTATCAATATTTTATATTATTTTATATTAATTTAAAATAATATTTAGTTAAATTTAATACTATCATTGTTTTTCTATATTAACATCTTATTTTAGATAACATAAAATGATCATAGTGAAAAAACTTAACGCAGTTTGAAGTGACTTTCTGCGGCAAACGATTTCCAACAGAGTATAACAATCGCACTTGTCCTTCTCGTATCTTTAGTAGAGATTATAAAATAATTATATTCGTCAAATAATGTTTATATTTTTGCGACGACTTTAACACCGTATGCGTGGGTAAAGTGCTCCGGCCTCTTTAAGCCTAGGCTTTGGTTCATGATCTTTTTACTATTCCTTCTAAGTATGGTACTCAAGACTGTCGGGTCGCATATTCACCTTAATGAGCACTCTGTAGTCAGCGTTTTCTTTGTTTCTAATAAGACGACACCCCTGAAAGAAAAAATGAATACATCTAGCTGCCACAGTGCCGCCATAAAGGAGTTGATCAACAAGGAGATAGATAACAATCCGTTTTTTCTTCTACAATTATTTTATACTATACAACGTGATTTAATCTATTTAAATAAAACAAAATGTCTTAATTGACTGATTCATTATCGCCGAGCCGAAACCGCTAATTATCTGAAATTTGAACTTTCTTTTATAATGTAAGCACCCCCTAAGAAATGATTTTACGATATTCCACTAAGGTGGTTAAATAGAGGATCTAAGTTTGTACGAAAAATCTTAATTTTTAAATGTAAATCAAAAGAAATAATCCTATTTAAAGGTTTTAGCCGTCTTTATAGGAATTACCTTATTTTATAGTTAAAGTCATTATAAATTAAGAATAACGTGTTTCATCGTTTCGCGAAAATGATTCTCTAAGAGTATAAAAAAGAGGATGTGAGCATGTACGTAGGTCACTCAATAAGTTTTGAGATATATTAAAAGTATTCTAGATACTATTAATATTTATTTTACATCTTTTCAAAATATTCTCCATCATGCTCTATACAAAGTTCCATTCGCCTTAACTAACTCTGAAAACACATTTGCCAGTCTTGATCTGACAGGTCGGAAATCGCTTCTTCGTAGGCAGACACGGCTTCTTCGGCGCTTGAAAAACTTGCCTTTTATTTTTTCTTTGACTCTTGGGAACAAAAAGAAATCACAAGGAGCTAAGTCAGGGCTGTAGGTTGGGTGACTTAGAGTTTCAACACCAGATTCCTCAATAAATGCTTTTGTTCTAAGGGAGGTATGTGAAGAGGCGTTATCGTGATGCAGCATGATTCCCCGAAGCCCGGTCTTTGGTCTTCTCTCCCGCACAGCTTGAAAAGCTTTGGGTAATGCAACTGTAGTATACCATTCAGAGTTGACTGACTTACAATTTTCCAGCATTGACGTCGACAAATGTCCGCTCAGCGAAAAAAACTAGCCACCATTTTTTTGCCAACGTTGCGGGGTCTTTGCAGTTTTGTCGGTAGCTGTCCTTCTAAGTAGACCCATACCGATGATTGCCTTTTATTTTCCGGATCATATTGATAGATCCATGTCTCGTCACCAGTAACGATTTCTGAAACACGCCTAGATGCCCCGTTTTCAAAACGTAGACGAATGGCACCAATCCACACGAGTCTGTTTTTCGCTTTCGGAGAGCAAACGAGGGATCCATCGACAACAAATGCCTATAATCTTTTCGATGTCCTTATATGTGATTCGTGGGTCTTCTCGCACCAACATTTCAGTAGTCCATACATTTTCTGCCTTTACTGCTGTTTGCGGCGCCCCGGTTCTTTGGTCATCTTTAAGATTAATGTTACCCCTTTTGAATTCAGCAAACCACCTAAAAATTGTTGCGCGTGATGAAGCTGCGTCCCGCAATGCTGATTGTAACCGTTGTAAACTTAATTGTTCGGTTAAACCAAATTTAAAATCATAATATATCATAGCGCGCAAATGTTCACGGTTAAGATCCACCGTTTTAAATGAAAAGCGCGGGAAGCGTTGCAGAAAAATTAATAGAACTTTGTTGTTTTTTTTATATTGAGCAATTGCTCAATATACAAAAAACAAAAAAAGAACAACAAATTTATTTAAAAATAGAACTCCATAAGCCAATTGGCTAAACCAAATTAAAAATCATAATATATCATAGCGCGCAAATGTTCACGGTTAAGATCCACCGTTTTAAATGAAAAGCGCGGGAAGCGTTGCAGAAAAATTAATAGAACTTTGTTGTTTTTTTTATATTGAGCAATTGCTCAATATACAAAAAACAAAAAAAGAACAACAAATTTATTTAAAAATAGAACTCCATAAGCCAATTGGCTAAACCAAATTAAAATCATAATATATCATAGCGCAAATGTTCACGGTTAAGATCCACCGTTTTAAATGAAAAGCGCGGGAAGCGTTGCAGAAAAATTAATAGAACTTTGTTGTTTTTTTTATATTGAGCAATTGCTCAATATACAAAAAACAAAAAAAGAACAACAAATTTATTTAAAAATAGAACTCCATAAGCCAATTGGCTTATGGAGTTCTATTTTTAAATAAATTTGCTTTTTAGAAAAATATAACACGGGTGCGTTCCATTTTAAAATTTCGAGCATCTCAAAACTTATTGAGTGACCTACGTATCAACATATAACAAGACAGTAATATAATTTGCACGCCCAAATTTACCTTTTCATCAACTATTCACTTATTACAGCCTATCGAAGTCCACTACTGAAAATCTTAGCTTCCCCGATGGATTGCCTCATAGGGAGTATATTTGCCATGGTTGCCACGGTTGGCAAGCGGGTCATTTCCCACTGTCGCCTCTTACCACACTCACGAGATGATATGGGGCATTACTCTTAGGTACTTATTAACTATATTAAATTGGAATTGGGGATCTAAAATACATTTAAAACAGCAAACCAACAAAATTGAAACAAGCGTAGGCAAAAAAAATTATTGCGGTTTTTTTTCTCGGACGGGTCCTGTCGACACGATCCCACTTGATGAGCAAAATACAGTTGACACTGAGTGGTACACCAGCATTTGTTTTCCCAGTGTCTTTGAAAAAGTTAGGGGAAAACGACCAAGAAGTCACATCCCATTGCACCATGACAATGCTTCGGCGCACACCGCGAGTAAGTCCAAGTTATTTTTGGTTTCTGAAAAGGTGGAGTTCGTGACCCATCCAACACACATTACAGACCTCGCACCATGCAATTTATTTATATTCCCAAAAATAAAAAATCTGATGTAAGGTTTGACATTTACGGAGCCAGAAGAGGTTGTGATAGCTTTCACCAGTACGTGAAAAACATGCCTTCAGACCAATGGTACTTAATGTTTTTATAGAATAAGGGTGACAAACGAACACACAGTCTACCTGATGCTAAGTGAATGTTTTTGGCCCATATAAAGCTACATCTATCTTCAATTAAGAATCAAAATGCAGATACGTTGTCACCCTTGAGGACTAAGTTGGAATGTCTCACATTCAGTAGTATTGGTTTACTACACTCACCATACGAAACACAGTAGCGTTAATCTGCTATTTTAAAATTTTGACACTGTAGTAGCGTTGTAAGAATTTCCACTACCTCATATTGTCTCGTGGGCGGCGTGTAAGAGGCGACGGAGGAAAACACATGAGATGAGCAGCAGCGTCTAACAACTAGAATATAAAAAACTACGGTTGCCAACCCGCCTGCAAAGCGCTGCAGCTATGCCAAAAATCCTCCGTATGAGGGAATCTATGGGGAGGCCTATGTTCAGCAGTGGACTTTGATAGGCTATATTATATGAATTATGAAGGAATAATTTAAATTTGCTACTTTTAGTAGTGTCTGAAAACTTGGTCGATTTTGCATTTCATGTTATACTTATTAGATTTTAGTAATTAAAATAAATAAATAAGATTTATTATTTTTATATACTATTAGTATTTTACTATTAAAATTATGACGTCATAATACTATATTTTCATATAATTTCCATGTGAATGTTTGCTTTCACAGCTCTTCAATTGACCAAAGTGTCTCATATCAATAGCAATATCTCAGAATAATGTACATAAAACGTTGTCAAATATAAAGTCAAAAAAGAAAACAGGTATAAATCAAGTCAATTGACTCAATCGTGACTATAAGAATTTATAAATTTTAGCTTTTTATCATCACACATTCTCATCCATCAGTAACTATTAAGCCTGAAGTAAATTGCATTGTTTTAGATTATTATCGAAGTTGCAAGTAATGAATCAGAGTTGTTAATAGTTTACCACACGCAACGTTGCGATGCGTAGGCATTTTGTGTATGCCATGATTATAATTAGAAATGTCGTTTTAAGAGAGTTCAATAAAATTTGAGAATGACTAGATTTTTTCGACTTAAGTCTCCTTTTGGTATTGTTGCGCCACTATTAATATCTTGCACATGGCAACACTAGTTACCACTAGCGCCCTCTAGTATCGAGTAGCAGAACTAGGAGAGTCAAGATCCTTCTAGAAATTTCGGGACCGATATGTACTCGAAAATTCTATATGTTTCTACAGTAGAAGGTTCTGGAAAGTATCTGAGGCGCTATATAAGGCCGGTATAGACCACGACCGAGTCAGTATTGAATTGGCAATACCAGCGAAGACTACGAAGCGATACAATTGCGAACTTAAGCGACCTGTAGTGAAATTGTGTTTTGTTATTAGTGTGGTTTAAAGTTGTAATTAGTGTTGTGTAATTAAAGTGTCAATTTTGGTAATTCACTCGGCAGTTTTTAATTGTCTCGAACCCCAAGCTCGTAACAGTATAATACTCTTGAAATACCTTTTTCCCAAGCTTGAAATACTCTTCCTAATGAAGTTCTCATTCTGAGCACCTAAATTAGTCTTAACCAACCAACCTTAATTCCTGTACTGTAGTAAATACTGCTTCATTATTTTCAAAGTTCTTTCAGATATTCTTTCAATCTCGGATTAATTAGATTGATATCACTGATGAATATGGAGGATGCTCTACATTTGAAATACTTCATGAATTGCACCAATGAAATAAAACTTCTCGACTTCATTGTATTATTTCTTTATATATATATAGATCGTAAAGGGACGTAAATGTGAATGAATGTTTCGTCCAATGTTATAAATCTAGCTAATCATGATATTCTTGCAACATTCCTAAAAGTCTCCAAATATTGACTGGTTTGTTTTTGCGCTCTAAGCGTATGTAAAATGTCATACACACTAATTGTTGAAATTTTTGTTTTTCCAGCAATTAACGCGCTTAATATCGGCGCGCATGTAAAAAACTTCAAACAAATGCAAACGCAGTTTTTAGGGTTCCGTATTTAAACAACAAAGAACTTTTATAGTTTTGCCATGTCCACCCGTTCGTTGTCCGCGGTTTTACTCAGAGACTAGGTGCTACAAAGCTGTAATTTGGCATAGTTATAGATATTAATCACGCCTACAAAATTGTGAAACAAAATCTTGAAAACATTTTTATTTTGGGTATCTACCTCCTATACAGGTGTTTTTTTCCACCCGTCTATTCCATCATGCAAGGTGTCGTTGGATAGGTCTTTCAAAAATATCGGTGGTATGGAACAATATTTTTTCGATTCAGGGGTCTGTATGCGAAATATTTAGCTGAAAAGTGGTATTTTTATTAGAGTCACGGGGACCCATGACTCTAATAAAAATACCACTTTAAACTACTAACTAAATCGCTGTTTTTGGAAACATTAAAAGTATACACGATAGTAGTATACGAGTATATAATGAAGTTAAAAGGAAATCTGTCACAGCTAAATAAGCTTAATAAGTTAACGAGTAATCGTCGACCAACTTATAAAATGCACTTGAATTAGTCAAATTTCTTTACAATTCCATAGAAAATTACCTAAAACTAGCTACATCATAACTTTGTAATGTTATACTTTGTAAATGATGTGCATTAAAAGATTAAATTGAAAAATTGAAAGTTATGTATTTTGAGGTTGCTGAAAGAAATTGTTGCCTCCGCCAATAACGTGTATTCACTATATTTAGATACTATTGTTTCATTAAAATTCATAAAGATATTTTCATAACAAACATAATTTTCAATTTATTCTATTATCTATATAGACAAAAAAACTAAGCAGTTTCCCTAAGCACACTTAGGAGCGAATATGAAGTGGCACATCTCGCTATGATCGGTACATGCGCGAATGTCTCGGAGAGCCAACTTCAGCCCGGCCAAGATAGAACGCGCAAACTTTACTCTTGGTTTACGTGGGCGAGCCTCAGGATAGTTTAGGGCAGTGTTGGTTTACGGGAAGGTTCGTTACGGTCATGTATATCTTAGGATTGCACTGCCGGGAACTAATGGATTAGAATCTATGACCATTTTTGCACGAACTTGACGTGTGAATGAATTGATGTAGATTGTATTATTTTCAAAATCGAATTTTTTAAATCTTTTTGAATACCACGGCCAAAAGTCTGCTTGGAAAATAAGTCCTTCAGTTACCATCGTCACATTTGGACTCAATTTTACTCGTTATAGCAGTCACACCGCGAACGCACTTAATATGCTCATAGTATCAAGAACGTATTGTGACGGGCAACTACGTGACCCTACCTCTACATTGTGCACAGCTCGACACGCACTTGGCCGGTTCTTGTTTGTTATTATTTTCATTTTTTATCAGGAAGATGCTACTTAACATTAAGTATATTATTCGCTATGTCTATATCGTTTTAAGGTCCTTGTCTTCATCAGCTTTTAAAATTACACGGCTGGACTCGGGTCTTCCTTTTGTAGGGAGAATTTGTCTCAATCTTAACCATATCATCTTATTTTTTTTAGTTCTTTCGGTTAATAGTTTTCATTAATTTAATTTTTTTACCCTTTGAGTGGGCTTAGGAATATCCTAAGCTCAAAGTAACAACTAGAGTTTCGTCTAAACAGTTACAGTAAAAAATCATCACCTATTTTCCCATCCTTAGGGGTGGAATTCTCTCCAAATTTATATGGGACCACCCCTGAAGTATAATAATATATTTCATAAATAAAGAATCATTGGAATCGGTTAACAATTTGACCAAGATATTTTTGGAACGAAGGTCTTTATCGGACGGTATGAATGTGGCGGATGGGGGCTAGGCGACAAAAAGTGTAAGATTTTTCCGTCACGACTCCTTCTGACGTACTGTAGACGGCCTTGGCGGCTATAAGGAAGCGAGATGGAATAATATCCATCTCCCTCGCACTTTTTCTTATCTTGCCATGAAAGAAATATTATTTTATTTTAAATGACGCTTCATTTTAATAGACGCTAGTAATTCATTTATTTGTATTTGTTAATTAATAATATAATACGTTTATCAATAACAATATACCATGAAAGGAACTTCATTCCAACCGAGTATCCCACGGACCACGACTCACGCATGTTTTTTTATATGATAAGGGTGACAAACGAGCACACAGTCCACTTGATGGTAAATAGTTGCTGTGTCCCATAGACATCTAATCTATCCTCGACTACGAATCAAAATGCAGATGCGTTGTCGGCCGTGAGGACTAAGAAGGAATGCCTCGTTTCCAGTAAAAGGTGTCTCCGGTTCTCTACACTCACCATACGAAACATAGCAGCATTAAGCTGCTATTTTACGATGGTATTCTGTGAGCGCGTGGTCCTTCCCCGGTCGAGCCCACCCATTCGTGCTACAACTATACTACTAATATAGCTGCAGCATGGCTCTACCACGTATATCACAAAAAAAAATAACATGCAGTCAAATTAAGAATCTACTCTTTTTTAGAGAGAAATTTGAACAATTCTAATATGACATCTGACAAATGGAATAAGTCCTCAGAGTCACGGATATTTTTGCTTCGGTTGGTGCTAACCTAGGATCCTAGGACTTGAGCTGAGCACTAAGCCAAACGGTCAAATTACATGTTGCTGTTAGGACATTATTATTCTTTACTATATATAATATGTAGCTATTCGTATAGAACAAATAATATATATTTAAACACTTTAATACCAAGTTCCGGGTCCTTTCGCCTCCTTAATCCGCTTTCCATCCATCCATCCATCCATCCATTACAGCCTATAAAATTCCGCTGATAAATATAGGCCTCTCCCATAGATTGCCTCATAGGGAAGATTTTTGCATAGTTGCCACGCTTGGCAGGCGGGTTGGCAATCGCAGTTTTTATTATTTTAAGTTGTTATCAGGAAGATGCTGCTGCCCATCTTCTGTTTCAGTTTCCTTCTGTCGCCTCTTACGACTATCACCTCCTGTGGTTGTCTGGGGTAGCGGATATTCTTACACCGCCACTACACAGTTTCCGCGTTATGTTAGGTTAACAAAGCAAACTAAGATTAAGTGTACAATATTTTAAAATATTAATAACTTCAAGTTTGTTTCATTATAACTACAGCTAAACTACAGTAACTTTACAGCCCTACACGTTAAAAGTCTCTTGTCCTCTTAGATTTTAATTTTAAAGATTTATAAGCGCGACTCTTCCCTTGCGTGAGCTGTTTTCTTGATATAACATAAATGTGGAAACGGAGGTTTGTTTTCTAGGTTATGATTTACGGTGGTTGTATTCGTCCATTAATAATTTCAAACGGCTGTATTGTTTAGCCTTTTATTACTATTAATACAATCATTTTAAAAATACTAATAAGGAATTCGTTTTGTAGTCACTAGTTAACCGTAATTTATTTCAAATATTTCTAACTATCCTTACCATTACCATTACAGCCAATTAAAAGTCCACTGCTGAACATAGGCTTCCCTAATAGATTGCCTCATTTGATATATATTATTTTTATTTTTTAGTTAGCTCTTATCAGAAAGATGCTGCTGCTCATCTCCTGGATCAGTTTCCCTCTGTCACCACTTATGACACCCACGGGATGATATGGGATAGTGAATATTCTTACACCGCCAATACGTTTCAAATACTGCTAACGTTATAACAATATTGCCTTAGAGAAAGATCTATAAGAATAATTCAAAATATTGAAAACTACTTCGTTTATTATTTAATCTGGCTAAAGCTGATTTGGAACAACCGTAAAAAAACCGTATCTGTAAATAAAATAACACTGAACCGGTTAATTAACCTCTTGAAGAAGTTATGCAATATGAAATTATTAAAAAATGCAGAATAAATGGATGTCATTGATTGAATTAATAACCTCCTTTTTGGAAGCGATAGAAATAAGAACCAGAATCTTAGAATTCTTAGCAGTCTTTTCACTATCCGTAACGATCCATTGGCCGTAGAGTATTTAAAATGTAAGTTTCAATACCTGGGTTCTTTCCATGATTGCAATCTTCGGTCTCAAACAATCTCGTACTGCAAATTCCCTCTCACCATACTGGTTTTCTCTCAAACTCCGTCTCTGTTGCAGCTGTACGAATCTGGAATGTGCTTCATTTGTAAAAGAAAATCCTCTAACAAGTGGATTTTTAAAACAAAAGTGAAAGAACATTACTTAGGCTCATCTGACTCATAAATAAATATATGAATTTATAAAAGTAAATTTATAAAATATATACACACACACACGCCCGCGCGCGCGTGTGTGTGTGTGTGTGTGAATTTTATCGATGTTAGGTTTTTCACCCTAGCACACTGTAGTACACACTTTTCCCACTAACTTTCCGGTTGGCTGGTAGAAAATGCCATATGGCATTAAGTCCGCCGTTTGTACCTTCAGTACAAAAAAGTAATATATAAATAAACTTTTCGACGCCTAGCATAAGAATTAATATATTGCTATTTAGATTGTTTAAAAATAAGATCTATAATAGGAAAAAGGCTCACAATTATCCCCAACACTTAAAAAAAATAAGTGGCCACAAATATAGTAACAAGCAAGAACTTATCGCTGCTACTTTCACCAACAAATGGCTAAAACCGTGACCTATATTTTCTTCGCTTCTAAAGAGGTTTTACAAACACTTCACCGATGTTCGTTTTACGGAATGATAACGTTATATTTGTATTATTTTCGCAATTTGTTATACTTATGCAGCCACCCTAGTGAAAATAGAAATTTAAATAAGAGATGATTTTTGTCTGAATACGTTGCAAAAGCCTTGCTGACCTGTTAACTATATTTTTAATAATTATATACATTTACTATCTATTGATTAACGAAAAGAGATTTAATTTTCGCAAAGATAATCTATAAGTATCTTATAATATACAGGGTACAGGTTTATTTTTCAAAGAGTAGATAAATTTTAAACTTAAGTTCAAATATATAAATAATTATATACCGTTATTGCAGTTTTTGAAACTACGAATAAATAAGGCTTCTACTTTTATTTGAAATTATGATTACGGTAAATTCCCAAGGAAATGCCCCATCCCTTCATGTTTATTCATAAATAAAGAAATTATTGTGTAAAAATTAATTATTACAAAACATTGCTATTAAGTAACGTGTACAAAAGAATTATCTATATAAAATATACACCAATTGAAAGGGGCTGTAAGGGGAATGTGCCCAACTTCTTCTTTCGGATTGTAAGAGATGCACTCCTTGGGGGAGGATAAAGATGGAAAATGGAAGCTGTACTATCTATCTGTGCGGGGATGTGAACTCCGGGAGCCGTGGTAGCTCAGGGGCTAAGCGCTCACTGTAAATTTCACAGTACGCGAGCAACCCGGGTACGAACACTGCCGACACCAATGAAATTGTTAATTGCAATTTTAAGTGCTTATTTACCACGTACTCGGCGGTGAAGGAAAACATCGTTTCCTTACAACCTGCATATCTGATAAATAAGAAAAAAAAATATTAAAAGACATCACTGTGAAGTTCGCCAACACGCATTGGGGCAGTGTGGTGGACATTTCCTTGCCCTAAATCGCTCTCAAAAATAAGAGGAGTCCTGTTCCCAGCAGCTATAGGCTGGAACTTAATCGGCTGCCCACCGTGGTGAGTTAAGGTCCTTTATGTAAATCTTCCTAATAACGCATAGGAAAATTGCTAAGATTAAAGATATTATAATGTTACAAAATGAGATGGCTATAATAAAAGAAACATACGTCACTAAAGATTTGTTGAATACATTGAATACAGAGGATAATGTTAATGGTAATTGTAGAAAAAGAGGTGCTTTTATTGATAGTTCTAATTACGAGAGTGGCCTAATAGGATTACCTCACAGATCTACGATGGAATACCGGTCGATAAATCAAAACAACATCGCACAAAATAATGTAATGAACGTACAAACTACGCCTGTAGAAGCAGTTGTTGATATCGCCAATGACACTGTAATCTCGCTCTCGCAAACATCCTTGACGCACGGTGAGACCTGCCCGACTAGTAAACAGTGCGTGAAGACTCCTACCGCGGTATTGATGGAATCGGATACCTGCGCTCCAACTGCGTCTGCGTGCCCATCAAGCACTGTGGTTGCGAACGAGTTGGTTAACGCAGTGACAAGGCGAGCGCCTACTACTTACAACGGCGAGAGTAAAATAATGTCAGATGTAGCAAAGCAAGGAAACTTTAAACCTCAGATACCAAAGGAAGACTGGGTTTTAGTGCAACACAAACGTCTCCGGAATAGATTTATTGGTATGAAAGGAAAAGCGGATTTGATTCCAGAATGTAAATTCAAGGCTGCTGAAGTGAACATACCTTTTTACATTTATAATATTGATGTGAACTCTTCTGCTAATGATATTACTAGCTATATTAAGAGTAAAACAGGGGTTAGTGTATTGTTACAAAAAGTGGAAATGAAACTAAAAAGGGAATATGTAGCTTATAAATTTTTAATACCTAACGATAAATTATCTGTATTTATGGATGAGAATCTCTGGACAAGCGGTGTTGTCGCAAGTTTGTAATTTTCAGTAAAAAATCGAGTAATTGAATTTAAAAAAAAATGTGTAGTCAAAATTGTAATGATAATATTAATTTAACTACAAAATTTGTTAGTTTTAACTGTAAAAATGTTAATAGATCTATTGAATGTGTACGAAGTCTGTGTCAGAAAGTAGATATTATAGCACTCCAAGAGACATGGTTATTACCTACTGAATTACCAATACTGGGTGATATTAGTAAAGACTTTGGTTATCATGGCAAGTCTTCTATGGATAAAACAGAGCTAGTCCGAGGCCGTCCTTACGGAGGGGTAGCTCTACTCTGGAGAAAATCTATCTTTAATGCCGTGTCTGTGGTGGAATGTAGTAATGACAGAATCGTGGCTGTTAGAATGGACTTAGTGGATAGATCGATTTTAGTTATTTGTGTCTATATGCCTACAAATAGTTATGATAATTTAGCTGAATTTTGTGAATGCATGAGTGAAATTGCAGCGATAGTAGAAAGTTGTAACTTAGAGTCGATATTTATAATGGGTGATTTTAATGCCGACCCAAAAGAGTTATTTGGTGAGTTACTAATTTTTGTATAGAACAGAGGTGGCATTGTATAGATATTGATAAACTGGGCGTTGATTCTGGCACGTACACTTTTATTAGCGATGTTCATGGAACCATAAGCTGGCTGGATCATTGCTTAGTTACCGAGGCTTCGCGGCAGTCTGTGAACAGTGTTGACGTTTATTACGACATCTACTGGTCTGATCACCACCCGTTGGTGCTAAATGTAAATCTTAATACAATAAGACCAATTGTACCCACTCTCTTAAAACAAGTAACTAATAAGGTTCTATGGGGCGAGAGGGATCAGTGTCAAATTGAGTATTACCGTAAGAGATGTACTGAGATATTAAGAGATATTGATTTTCCTGGGGAGCTAAGTACATGTTGCGATCAAATATGTAATAACCCTGACCACAAAGTAATTATTGACAATCTGTATAATACAATTGTAAACACACTTAGGGAGGCTGCTGAGCTTAGTTGTGTTGAATATAGAAGTAAAAAGAAAGGGCGTTACATTGCGGGTTGGAATAAGTTTGTGAAGAATGCTCACGAGACAGCGAGACGAGCATTCCTCAACTGGGTGTGGCATGGTCGGCCAAGAGTTGAATGTATATACCAGGATATGTGTATATCGCGAAAATTTTTCAAGTCTAAATTAAAAACATGTCAAGAAAACCAAAACCAAATAAAAATGGACATTATAGCTTCACAATATAATTCAAAAAAAATCTCAAAATTTTGGAAACTCACGAAAAGACTGAGTCCTAAGTCAGCTGTCTCCGTAAGCGTGAGCGGGAGTAGTGAACCGAGGGAGATAGCGAACCTTTTTAAAAGACACTTTAAAGTTGAATCTATATTGCAGCGAAGAGCAGAAGTGGGGGCGGACGATGGTGGGATGGTTGTGACTGGTGAGCCTGTTCGTATTGCAGCTAAGGATCTTAGGTTGGTCCTGATGAAGATGGCCAGAGGAAAATCACGAGGGCACGATGGCCTCAGTGTCGAGCACTTTCACAATGCAGGGCCGCATCTCCCAAGGGTCTTAGCAATGTTGTATACTTTTTGTATTAGGCACTCCTATTTACCTGCCGAACTTATGAGAACTATTGTTGTTCCTATAGTGAAAAACAAGACTGGGGATATATCTGACAAGGCTAATTACAGACCTATATCCTTGGCAACTGTATTGGCAAAGGTTCTTGACGGTTTGCTGGAGCGACGACTCAATAACTATATATACATCTAAACGATGCTCAATTTGGTTTTAGATCAGGCCTGTCGACAGAGAGAGTGCTATAATGTCGCTGAAGCATACTGTCAAATATTACATCCAGAGACAAACGCCAGTGTATGCTACATTTCTGGATCTCTCCAAGGCATTTGACCTGGTTAATTATGACATACTGTGTACAAAACTGCGTGAAATATCCGTTCCAGCCGAACTTATCACCACTTTCAAATATTGGTATCGTCATCAAGTTCAGATGGTCAGATGGTCTGGCGCGCTATCAGACGAATATGTGTTGGAATGCGGGGTGAGGCAGGGGGGGTTGTCTTCGCCTGTGCTATTCAGTCCCTACGTAAACGGGCTCATTGGTGCACTCAGTGAAACAAGGGTAGGATGTTCGGTTGATGGTCATATGATCAATAATATAAGTTATGCCGATGACATGGTGTTGCTGAGTCCATCGGTGAGTGCGTTGCGTAGACTGTTAACTGTGTGTGAAACATACCCTGTTGAACATGGACTCCTCTATAACACCAAGAAAAGTGAGTTAGTGGTGTTTCGTGTTAATAGTAAGAAGCCCTTGATTGTGCCGCCAGTAAAACTTCTTGGTGTTCCATTAAGAAGAGTTTGTCAGTTTAAATATTTGGGACACATTGTTAACGAATATCTGACAGACAACAATGATATAGAGAGAGAGCGACGCGCATTGGCGGTTCGATGCAATATGCTTGCCCGCAGGTTTTCTAGGTGTACAAATGATGTCAAAATTATCCTCTTCAAGGCATACTGTCAAACATTTTACACCTGCAGCCTGTGGTGTGACTATACGCAGAGGACCTACAATGCGCTTCGAATCAATATAATAATGCCTTCAGGATGCTAATGGGCCTTCCTAGATATTGTAGTGCTTCAAGCATGTTTGCTGAAGCAGGTGTTGATGATTTTATAGCATCATAAGGAAGCGAACTGCGTCAATGTTATGCAGACTACGGAAGAGCTCAAATGGTGTCTTGAGGATATTTCAAGATAAACTTTGTCCCATTCAGAGCATTGGATCCTAATGCATGTCGGTGGGACATTCAAGTTTCTTAACTGATTGCTCTCGTCCTATTGATATAATTTATTTATCCATATTTTATTTTATTTTTTTTTTATTTTTTTCTCCATGTAGGGCATTATGATGATACGGGCTTTAAACCAAGTAGTCATCATTTGCTGGTTTTATGTATCAATTGATGTATTATCCAGAGCATTTTCTGGTATTTGTAAAAATTTTCTCACTAAGCGACATGTGTTTAAAATAGCTGCTTTTTGCATTTAAATATATAAATTTGAGTGTAAATCTAATAGCTTAAGACAGTGATGCAAATATTTTGGTATTAATACTGTAGCTGAAAGTACAATTGGAACGATGAAAACTTTATTTAATTTCCATATTCTTTTAATTTCTTCGCTTAGTTCAATATATTTACTAATCTTTTCGGCTATTGTGTTTTTTTTTTAATATTATACGTAATTGGTATTGCTATGTCGATTATAAAGGCTATATTGTTAATTTTGTCTTGCAAAGTTAACAATATTATTATTAATATATTTTTTACTAACCTCGTTTATGTTAGTTACTAACAAATGTGTATGGATATGTATATCTGAAATAAACATTATTATTATTTGGAAGTCCGTAGTCTCTGCCTACCCCTCTGGGTGACAGGCGTGGGTGTTTATGTATGTATGTATGTATTATTTTGGGGTATTTATATAGTATTCTCATCTGGTTGGGCTGAATAAATATTTTAAAGGAAATAATAAATAAACATAAATATATATTTAATATACTAACATAAATAAATAAATAATACATAAATAAATAAAAACCCAACCAGATGGAAACCCTCGGCAGGGAGACCAAACGGCTGAGGTTAGGGGAAAGGAGAGAAACCGGCGGACGATGCGGGCGGTATCGAGGAGCACCGCCTTCTGCATTTGAGCTTGGAGCGGTCCGTCACGAGTCCCAGTCGCCTCAGATGACCCGAGAGGCTGACTGGGATTAACCCGTTCGCAGAGACGACTACAGGTATAATTTCGGTCGGCAGTCCACCCCACATGTCGGTCACCTCGTGAGCCAAGTCCAGATATTTTGTTCGCTTATCTGTTTCGGCTTTCACGAGGTTCTCGTCATCTGGAATGGTGATGTCGACCAAAATATCCTTGACTGTGCCCGGTCCATCAACACAATATCAGGCTTATTGGCAAGAATAGTCCTGTCTGTGATGATGGCCCGGTCCCAGTAGAGCCTGGCGCGGTCATTTTCGAGCACGGCTTCCGGCAAGTACTTGTAATACGGCAATTTCCGGTCCACGAGACCGTATTTCAAAGCGAGCTCCTGGTGAAGAATTCTGGCTACTAAGTTGTGCCTGTGCAAGTACTCAGAGTTAGAAAGCGCCGAACAACCGGAGATGACATGCCTAAGTGACTCGCCGGGATGGCGACAAGCTCGACAGATGTCGACGGTGCCATCCCTTAGGATGTATCTCCGATAGTTGTTGGTCTTAATAACCTGATCCTGTATCGCACAGACAAAACCCTCGGTTTCCCCAAAGAGGTCACCAAAACGTAGCCAGTGGAGGGAGGCAACTGTGTCTACGAAAGGCACATGTAGAGCCTTGTAGAACCTCCCGTGGAGCTCCTTCTCCTTCCATACGGTCTCCCGGTCGGAAATGCTCTGTACTGCCGGGTCTTGCCATTGCTCGTTGGCCAAGTCCAAGGGTAAGTCCTTTATCACAAAAAATAACGTCCCTATAGAATGGATCATCCGATCTCGTCAGAAAGTAATTACGGAGGCTGCACACTTCGCGATTATGCATGGTAAGCGCGCTTAAAAAGCCACGCCCACCATGTTTCCGCGGCAAGTACAGCCTCATAATTGACGATCTCGGGTGATGCATCCTATGGAACGTCATAGTAGTGCGGACTTTTCTATCCAGGGCGTTAAGTTCAGCTTTGAGTCCACTAAGTATGCCAAAGGTATATATGAGAACAGGCATGACCCAACCGTTATATGCGTGTGTCTTATTCACACCGGACAAAAGGCTGTTAAGCACTTTGGTCAAGCGTGCATAAAACATATCGCAAACTGACTGCTTCATACCCGCCTCATCGATACCGATGTTCTGTGACATACCCAGGTATCGGTATGTTTCAGCCTCAGAAAGGGTCCTTATGTTGATGGGCATAGATAAATCTATGCCCTCAGAGTTAACAACCCTTCCTTTCAACATGGAGGACCGCACTTATCCGTCCCCAGCTCCATTCTAATAGAATTACTAAAATCACAAGTGAAGTTTAGCAATTCCATAAGATGGGAGCGACTGGAGGCGAATAATTTGAGATCATCCATATAGAAAAGGTGGGTCACTTTGTACCTCCTTTCCGAGCTGAAATCCTCTCCCGAGTCCTCCAGTAAGGTACTGAGAGGGTTCAGGAGAGGCAAAACCAGATTGGACTCAAACAATCGCCCTGGAAGATACCCTTCTTATCCTTATGGCTTTCCGCATCCGTCATCCGCTCGCCTAGATGACAAAGGATTGTACTCCATTGCCCCATACACTGCCCGAGAAGTCTCTAACTGTACAGTCAATCTGTACAGCTCGAGGACCCTCTTTAGCCATGTATGGGGCACCGAGTCGAATGCCTTTTATAGTCTATCCAGGCGGCGGAGAAGTTCCGACGTTGCGTTTAACCACTTGCCAATGACCGCGTCAATGAGGAGTGGTTCCTTGGTTCCACGACCACCGCCCCGACATCCATTTTGAGCGCGCGACATCACCTGATTTAAATCCAGGTGACGAATAATTCGCGTACTCAAAATGGATGTCAGTGTCTTATATATGGTGGGTAGACACGTAATGGGGCGGTATTTGCCAGGGGCTGTGGAATCATGGTCTTTAGGAACCAAATGAGTGATCCCAGTAGTGAAGAGGCTCGGGAGCGACTTTTGGTCGAGAGCCTCTTGAAACTGTCGGGCAAGTACAGCGTGACTCACCACGAACCCCTTCAGCCAGTAGTGATGCAGTCCGTCGAGTCCCGGACTCTTCCAGTTCGGGGCCCTACGGACCGCCTCAGCTACGTCATCCCGCGTTATGATGACGGGGTCCATGGGCGTAATACTCGCACACTGACTCACCACAACTTCCGTCCAAGGGCCCTCGCTGTGGTTTACGGGCTCTGACCACAGGCCGCGCCAGAATGCAACAGTGTCGGCCTGATTCGGTGCTGGGCCCGTTCCACGTACCATTGGTCGCTCCAATGACTCATAGAGCCTCTTCTGATCACTCTGGAAGAGACGATTTTGGTTGAACCATCTTGACCTCTCGGTATATCGCCGAATCCGCTTTCCCCAAGCAGCGATTTTCTGCTTCAGGTCGTCTATGCGCTCCGTCAGTTTTGCGTTATATCCGACTGGGACAAACTGACATTTGTCCCAACAAACGCCATCCTGACGGTGCGCACAATTCTCGGCCTATTATTGCCCGACCTGAAGCTTATCAGTCTGCCGATGAGGGCCCTTGCCTTTGCGACACGGTCCTCAATCCTTCTTCTCCAAGCTGGGATAGCGCTACTTTGCCCAGTAGCACGTCCAGACGTGGGAAGTTTGGCACCAACAATGCGGCAAACTGCCAAAGCGGCGCCAAAGAGTATTGAGTCCGTATCGCAAAGGTCCCGGCTGGTTTCCAAATAGGTTGCCAGCAATAGGTTCAGGGCCGTCACGACATCCCGATTCCGCTTGCGAGGTTATGCGAGGAAGTCGCGGTCGATTTTCGAGAGGCGTACTGCGCGTTTCCACAATCGCCTCTTCCAATGTACTCCTCATTTGCTCTAGTTCTAGTTCCTGGGCGATTGTTTCATCATCGTCTGAATCAACCACAACTGGGGGATTCACGGCGGCATCCACGTGTGCGGGTTGCTCTGCAACTTGTGGCGCCGCATTCACAGTCGTAGTATTTTCATCCGATGAGGAAACAGCCTCACGTCGTAGCCGTTCGAGTTCGGTGCCATCAAATATGTTTGAGCGCAAGATATACCGAACTCGGTCTGCCAGGTTTTGCTCGGTGACGGTTATAGATGGCTCCAGCTCAGCAAAAAGTCGATGCATCCTAGCCCGGTACGCAAAACCTCCAACTTCTCCCCCTTTCGCCCTAAAATACGCCCGCAATGCGTTGCTGTTCATTCGAATTGTCCATCGCATGCGGCGTACTCCACCAGTGGCGGGTGCCGATTGCTGGGCCCGCAAAGACCCTGCCGACACTAAGCCAGCTGGTGGGGATGATGGATGCGAGGGTCTGCTGGGTGGTCGTGCAGCTCCTCGTGATCGGCTGGCGGTTCGCATGCTGTCGCGTCCAGCGCCAGCTCCAGACGCGCCCTGGCGACCTCCAGGCAGCGGCCCTTTGCGCGTATTCCTCAATTCCATCATCCATGTAATGGGCGTCAGTTAACGGGAGACGCCCAGACCCGGCACCGTTTCATGGTGAGGCCATGTGCACAAGCGGGCCTTTGCACCTTCAGTTTTGCCGAGGCACGGCACTAACACCTCATGGCAAGGCGCTGACTGACTGCGCTGACGTAGCAGTTTTGTCACATAACCGTTACGTCAGCGGGCGATGGGTTCGTCACTTCCCTACGCCTTATTATTATTATTATTTTTATTATTATAAATGAAAATGCCAAATATATAGCAGGCGATTAAAAAAAGCTGGTACATGAAGAAACGATAGAAAATACATGAAATAAAGTAAACCGTATGTTTATCTGCATGTAATACTATAATTTATTTTAAAAGCTTTTCACACTTTATCGGCACTTCTAGGCCTGCTCACATTTCGAAGAGGGTTTTGAAGCATCTAATCCGTGACTGTTTTACATTTTTCCGAAATATTTTATTCTTTCAGATATCAGGTTGCCTCACAATGTTTTCCATTATTCCATCTATAATCTGCTCTCGTACTATAAAATTTATAGGCGGGCGCTTATCCTCTGAGGTTTGACATTAAACATTTCTTCAAAATCTTATTATTATATAATTATAATTAATTAAATATATTTCAATTAAAGTTAAAATCCAAGAGAATTTATAATAAACAGATTTTTTACGTGGTAGAGCCACGCTGCAGCAATATTATGGTTGTAGCTCGAATAGGTCGACTCAACGCTCTTACAGAATCTGCGTAAAATAGCAGTTTTATGCTGCTGTGTTTCGTAAGGTGAGTGTAGTGGTGAGTGAAGTGGTGAGTGTCTCAGTCCTCAGGGGTGACAACGCATCTGCATTTTGATTCTTAATTGAGTTGACTTAATTCTCGTTTGCCACTCTCATTCAATAAAAAAAAAATCGTTAAGATCACGAATAAATGGATTTAGGGCCAATTTTGTTTACCGCTCGTTATGGGCTTACCATGAAAATGCTATTTAAATTAATCGATTTTATCTAGATTTCCATTATATTATATTGTATTTCTTGCGTTCTATTAACGCATGTATAACATATTCCATATTAACGATGAAAACTATTTCAAATATTCTAAAACAAACTGTGCTTGAGATGTCCCTACTCTCATCTCCTGAGTCGAAAATTAGAAGAAAATTAATGATTTTTGCGGATATCGTTGTGTCGCTCATCTATCACAATTTGAAAACGTACAATTCATTACTTTGGCTTTTATTTCAAGAATTTTACCAAACATTTCCTTCATAATTGCTGTCCTCTGTCGTATCTGCAAAATTATAGCTGAGAAAAAACTGAAAAAAGAAATTGTTCAAATGCATTCTCAGGCAAATATTCACATATACTCGTAATTGACAATTTTTTTGATTAATTTTATGATACCAACATTATCTTAATTAGGCACCATTGTTTCACTCAGACTCATTACAACCATTTCAACACTAAACATGTTGTATCATATTATCAAAGTATGATAGAGGGAAAGCTTTTGAACTTGACACAGTTTCCTTGTTCTTGGTAAAGCTGTTCTGTTTTATCATTATTCTTTTGTATCTTGTAACGTGAATGTTTCCGAAACCTCGTGAATCATGTTCGAATTGAAAATAATATTGCTTTTGAATACTTTACATATTTGTGAAAAGAGAGTAGTATTTTTGGCTGATACGAGACGAGATATACGAGTAGGTATATTTGTTTCTATGTTTGCTATGTTTTCTATGTTATGTTTTCTATGTATGTTTGTTAAAATATGTAACTCGCAAACTAGTCGTCGGGTTTTGACAAGGTATATCTCAATCGATTTGCAATAATTGCGTAGCTAACAAAGTAAAATAAATATGGCGGACATTAACTATCTAGAACTTGCGTCCTAAAAAAGGTAAGGCTTCCCCTGGGGATTGCCTAATAGGAGAGATTTTGCCATAGTTGCCAGGCTTCGCGTGCAGATTAGCAACCGCAGTTTTTTAATTATTTTTGGTTGTTATCAGGAAGATGCTGCTGCCTATCTCCTGATTCAGTTTCCCTCTGTTGCCACTTACGACAACCAGTGGACGATTTGGCGTAGTGGATATTATTACGCTGGCACTATACAGCAGTTTCGTTTTTATAATATATGACAATTTTTTGACTTATCCATGGCTTAAATATATTCTTATTCTAAATGCCCTGATCGGTGTCTGGTCCGGTCGAAGTTGAAAAAAATGGCTAAATCGAAAACGTATGGACGCATTAAATAAAATTCTGCGATAGTTTTAAAACCCGTTATTGGCACATGAGAAGATATAGTTTCGATACTGTAAATACGCATATCACCACACCATTTTTTACTTGTATTAAGCAAGTGCTTGATCACAGTTCCACCTGGTGGTAAGCGGTGATCAAGAACTTTTTTTATAGGATAGGGTGACAAGCCAGCACACAGTCCACCTGATAGTAAGTGGTTGCTATGACCCATAGACATCTTCATCTATCCTCAATAAAGAATCAAAATGCAGATGCGTTGTTACCCGTGAGGACTAAGATGGAATGCCTCTTTTCCAGTAAAAAGGGCCTCCGGTTCTCTACACTAACCAAACAAAACACAGCAGTGTTAATCTGCTATTTTACGCTGGTATTCTGTGAGAGCGTGATCCATCCCCGGTCGAGCCGACCCTTTCGTGTTACAACTATACTACTAATATAGCTGCAGCATGGCTCTACCACGTAAAATGCCTAAATAATAAATCGCACTGCCTTAGCAATTTAAAAACGTATTTTTACTCTTGTCTTAAAAATATAAGAGCTCAGTGCTATAGCTTTTGGTTTCACGGCATTTAGTGCTACTCTTCTTTTTATTAAACCACTAGCAATTCGCCCCGGCTTCGCACGGGTGATTTCTGGATCTCGACAGCAGCTCCACCTGACGGGTCCAATGAATCTAAACCATCCAGGGACCCACTCAAATACACACAAAAATTTTCATCAGAATCAGTCAAGACAGTTTCGAGGTTTAGCGAGACTAGCGGACAGCAGTTAATTTTAATATACATATAGAGATAATACAGCTGCATCAAGAATAGGAAGGACCCCGCTCTCAAAGAATATCAGCGTAAAATATTGGTGAATGTAGATAACTGGAGACCTCTTCTTACTGCTAGCATGGCATTCTATCTTACCCCGAGGGTGACTACACATTTGTCTTCGTCAAGAATTAAAATGCAAATGTGTAGTCACCCTACATAGATGTAGGTGTAGGTGGCTATTAGCCACAGCATCCACTAACCATCATGTATATTGTGTACTTGTTTATCACCATTATACTTTTTTTTAAACTGTAGGGGAGGACCCGTGTATAAGTATCCTTGAACAAGTATACTGAACATCTTTCCCATTTATTGAATACATGAATTGCAAAACAGCCATCATACTCCTCTGATCTAATATTCATTGTACGGTTTTACGTTGTTAATCACAACATTTTTTTCCAATTTTTCCCATTTCACACACAAAAACCATACCCCAAGGCCGGAATAACAGACTACGCGCGCATAGAAGCTAAAGAGACTGGACGGCTATGCTATCAGCCAGCTTTAGCATAGGTGTTTCATGTATAAGTAAGCATGGACGCTAATCAAATTGCTACTTTTATGAAATCCATATCTACTGATACTGATCCATATCCAACCGTTTAATACGCGCCAATTTCACAACCGACCGATGGCGTTAGCTACATGCGTGGTTAGCCATAAAGTGTCATGTTTGGGTAGCTTTTCTTGTAGCCCATTAGATTCGAACCCGCGGTAAAACCTTAGTCAATGCGCTACTGAGCTGTCAATCGTTTTGCATTGCTAATCGTAAAAAATAAAATAAAAAACGATCACTTTATAAACACGCACATGTTTATATCATGTGTCGGCGCTGTAGCCTGTTGATAACAAAGCGAGATCCAATGCAAAGATTAATCGAAATTGCAAGTCATAAACGGTTGAAACTGCTTTACATCACGCATTGACGATGTAATACTAACTCTTTATGCCATAACTTCAAAAAATGCTTATAATAAATATTATAATGCAGAAGATCAAAAGTATTGAAACTTACTAAATGCGAAACACAAATTTCATAAAACGAGCTATTATAAAAAATATGAGTATCATTATAAAATTATGCTTATTTTTTTATAATATTGTAAATATATTGTAAGAGATAGCTTGTATAACCTTATTTATACAATTAGCTATGTTGAGTCTAATGTGTCTATTGGAGAGAATTTACCCGCATAAAAATTACCAAAAATCAAGACATATTATCCGTGAAGGTTTAGGTAAGGTGAAGGTGAAGGTGAAGGTAAAACACATTTAAGTTTATCTAAATATTAATGAAATTAAATAAAATGAAATAATTATTTGAAAAGTCGATACTTTTTATTTTCCTTCCGACTTTCCTAGAAATGAAAATTTCGTTTGTGAAACGTCAACATGTTTTAATCTACTTTCGTTTTAAGTATAGGTTCTTCCGATTCAAGAAGAAACGGCGATAGAAACTCCGCAGGTATTCTCTTTTGTCATATTTTAAAGACAAATGATACATTATTTTTAATCGAAAATTAATCATAACAAGTAATCATAGCAAGTAGTGGGGGGTCCATATCAAACCCCTCAACGAGCATTTATTTCTCTAGCTTGGCTTAGCGTGTCTTAAACTTAACTCCATTTTCTTTTGCTCCCTTAAACACATCTCTCACACTTTTTAATCATGCTCTTCTCTTGTTTTTTCCAGCTCAGCAGCTCTACTCCTTCCATTCTCAACACTTTCAACATCTCGTTATGAAAAATCCCGGGTCCACAATTAATTCCGTAGTGCATACGCAAATATCTATATCTTCTAAATGGCGTAGAGAGTGTACAAAGCTTCGAACTTGATTCATCGAGCTTCAACGTCTAAAACTTAGCCTTTGCATCGCATTAAGAGAAAAATTTATATCTTTATTATCTCTATCGCCTATAAGATTGCTGTCGATTTCATTAAGAGTAGAAAACTGAAAATGGCTTCGTTTAACTGCATGGTTGAGGCCCTAGAATCTAAGAATACACGTAGTTTTTATTTGGCTATTCTATTTAAACGATACCAGATACGCAGTCTGTCGGGCCTTCGTCTTTACAGATAATGTTTTGTTTCACCATATCATAAAGTTTTTCTTTTAACCGCGCTTTTATAAGTTTTTTAAAAGTGCTAGTTTTAACTTCCCGCTTTGAAAATTAATAATTTTCAAAAGTAGGATGTTATAGATTTCGGTGCGATTTTGAGAATGCGAGTTTTCATCAGATCTCCACTTTTGAGGTCCTGGGAAGCTGTTCCGACTATTCCCAGCTGGACGTCCGGCCGTGTGTGTATAGGTGTGTGTGTGTGTGTATAGGTGTGTGTGTGTGTGTGTGTGTGTGTGTGTGTGTGTGTGTGTGTGTGTGTGTGTGTGTGTGCGTGCGTGTGTGTGCGTGCGCGCGCGTGTGTGTGTGTGTGTGTGTATGTGCATAACATGAAAAATGTTTTAAAGCTTCAACGTAAAGAGTGAAAAGAATTTTCATATTTGAGAATAAAACAACCAAAACAAAGTCTGTAAAATACACAGTTTAACAGTACATATAAATTATCGATCCCCATGGGACGTTGGACGTGACCGAGGCTGAAAGGACGACCGCCGTTTGTAAGCATCTGTACCTTACCCGATCCTTTCGCGAACCCCATTTATTATGTAGAGACCAATATTTGTTCGCCACATTCAACAGAGCGCAGGAAATCTCAAATTAGTTCGCAAAGTATAATATCTTAGTTGTTTTGTTTGCATAATAAGAAAGAAAAGCAATGATCGTTAAAAGTTTTAACGCCAGTGTCTTTCGATTTAATTATTTTAATAGAAGCTAACTTCCTTCTCGAGCAATTCAATTCAAAATATACTTATGCAATATTATTATAATTTGCATTGAACTTTAGTAAAGAAAGTTGAGTAAAATATTAAAAGCTCGGCTAAGAATAATAAAGTGTACGGTTCGCTTTGAAAGTAGTGTCGTCGTTTGTGCGTCTACGTCTTGCATGGTCTTTATAGAGAACTTGGTATATAATTTAGCATCAATGTTTGTTCACTGTGAACAGGTTTTCAGCATCGTGTTTTATTTTAAAACACTATTGCTTGTATCGTGTAATAATAATACCTCGTTAACATTTCTAATAACTTGCCATATAAATATAATGGTTTGCAACATTTACTAGCTTTAATTTAGCATATTTTGTTGTGTAATTTTAGAAGAATATTCAATGCGTGGGATTGTTTACTTGATTCGCAGTGTGCGGATATTGACGTAAATGGTGTTAAAGTTTAAATTGGATACAGAAGCGGACGCATCGGTTATATTGTTGAAAACGAACATAAAGGCCGGATTTTATGTAAACAAACCTACTAAGCGTGAAGTAGTTTTGTGAGAGAATAGTAGAAACGGGTTGCCTATTGTTGGATATTTTATCCAGTTCTACATCTAAAGAAATATTATGTAAACAAAACATAATGTTCTAAAATGTTATTGTAATAGTTCACTTGAGTTATCGCGGCATGTTTAACTTGAAATTATAATTTCATAATAAATCGAAAAAAAAATCGCTACATTTTAATAGTATATATAGTATAATAGTAGTCAGTTTTTGAACAGATTGGGTATTTGTCGACAAAATGCAAAATTTTGGTGGATAAAACAGCGTCGCTGCTACGTGGAAAATACGGTTGACCCTGCAGGCCATCTCTGGAACTTCCCGCTTATTTTCTTCCGCTTATTCTCTTCTCAAAATCTATATATAACATCCTACTTTTGAAAATTATTAATTTTCAAAGCGGGAAGTTATAGATTTCGGTGCGATTTTGAGAATGCGAGTTTTCATCAGATCTCCACTTTTGAGGTCCTGGGAAGCTCCTTAGAACGAATCAACCAATCGAGATGGGCCGACACGGCGTTTGAGAATGTTCATTGAGACTTCGAGCTGATTAGATTTTCAAGTCAATCGGTCGAGCCCTTTCAAAGATTTTCAATAAATATAAACCAAAAAACAAAAATTTTATATATTTTCGAGCGTTGCGCTCGAAAATAAGCGGGAAGTTCCAGAGATGGCCTGCAGGGTCAACCGTATTTTCCACGTAGCAGCGATGCTGTTTTATCCACCAAAATTTTGCATTATGTCGACAAAGACCCAATCTGTTCAAAAACAGACTACTATTATACTATATATACTATTAAAATGTAGCGATTTTTTTTTCGATTTATTATGAAATTATAATTTCAAGTTAAACATGCCGCGATAACCCAAGTGAACTATTACAATAACATTTTAGAACATTATGTTTTGTTTACATAATATTTCTTTAGATGTAGAACTGGATAAAATATCCAACAATAGGCAACCCGTTTCTACTATTCTCTCACAAAACTACTTCACGCTTAGTAGGTTTGTTTACATAAAATCCGGCCTTTATGTTCGTTTTCAACAATATAACCGATGCGTCCGCTTCTGTATCCAATTGAAACTTTAACACCATTTACGTCAATATCCGCACACTGCGAATCAAGTAAACAATCCCACGCATTGAATATTCTTCTCTAAAATTACACAACAAAAATATGCTAAATTAAAGCTAGTAAATGTGTTGCAAACCATTATATTTATATGGCAAGTTATTAGAAATGTTAACGAGGTATTATTATTACACGATACAAGCAATAGTGTTTTAAAATAAAAACACGATGCTGAAAACCTGTTCACAGTGAACAAACATTGGATGCTAAATTATATACCAAGTTCTCTATAAAGACCATGCAAGACGTAGACGTGCACAAACGACGACACTACTTTCAAAGCGAACCGTACACTTTATTATTCTTAGCCGAGCTTTTAATATTTTACTCAACTTTCTTTACTAAAGTTCAATGCAAATTATAATAATAATATTGCATAAGTATATTTTGAATTGAATTGCTCGAGAAGGAAGTTAGCTTCTATTAAAAATAATTAAATCGAAAGACACTGGCGTTAAAACTTTTTAACGATCATTGCTTTTTCTTTCTTATTATGCAAACAAAACAACTAAGATATTATACTTTGCGAACTAATTTGAGATTTCCCTGCGCTCTGTTGAATGTGGCGAACAAATATTGGTCTCTACATAATAAATGGGGTTCGCGAAAGGATCGGGTAAGGTACAGATGCTTACAAACGGCGGTCGTCCTTTCAGCCTCTCGGTCTACGTCCAACGTCCCATGGGAATCGATAATTTATATGTACTGTTAAACTGTGTATTTTACAGACTTTGTTTTGGTTGTTTTATTCTCAAATATGAAAATTCTTTTCACTCTTTACGTTGAAGCTTTAAAACATTTTTCATGTTATGCACATACATTTTTCAGCAATTTTGATTATTAAAATATTATTTCACAGCATCTTTTGAAAATAAGTTTATGCATTTAAGAACTTTAAAGTAAGTACCTAATCAAAAAAACTTTTCGACAATGTTAACTTAAAATTGTATTTATAAAAGTAGTAAATTAAAGTTACAGCCTATCTATACATCTCGTTGCTATTCACAGGCCTCCTATCATTTTTAACCTACTACCCCAGAAGGAGGGTAATGTTTTTCGAGAGTATGTATATATGTCAATTTCTTCGACACGCTCTGTAGCCTGAACACCTTGATGGATTTTAACATATGGAATGTCGTTTGATTCGTATTAATTGTGGGAGTAACATATGTTATATAATATTTATATATTAAATCTGCAAATACAGAAAAGGGAAAGTTTTTTTTTCAGTAAACTTTTTAATGCAGTTGGGTTAACTGTTTTAACCATTAAGTTTGTTGTGTAATACTATACGATAACTATACAAATAGTGTAGCGTTAAATATTCATGCTACTGAATTTAAGATCCAAATACACTCACAGAGCGCTATTCGAATTCCCTTACAAACATTTTCTAAAACTGTCATAGAAACTATATCATATACTATAGAGCAAAATGTTCGTGCTCGCACTACTGAGATGTTGTAAAATACTCTACTGCAGTAGTAGTAGTAATTCTTACGCCATGTTGTGGCGTAAGAATTACTACTACAAAGAAGCGACAGAAGGAAACTGAACCGGGAAATGGGCAACAGCATCTTCCTGATAACGGCTAAATAAAAATATGAAATTTCGGTTGTCAACCTGCTTACCAAGCGTGGCAACTATTGCAAATATTCCTCTTGTGAGGTAATCTATGGGGGAGGCCTATCAGGGAGCAGATGACCTTTGATAGACTGTAATGGTAAGACAATAGTCAAGAATAACTTCTTTTCCTTACTGTTTTCCTTCACCGCCAAGCACGAGCACATCAGCACTTAAAATCGCTATTAACAATTTCATAGGGGCTGTCGGGAATCGAACCCGGCTCCTTGCGTACTGTGAAATTTACGAGTACATAGCCCTGGACTTATTTTTAAACCAGTATTTAAAAATCGACTAATTATTATTTACTATGTGCTCGGCGGTGAAGGAAAACATCGTGAGGAAACCTGCATGTCTGAGAAAAAACATTTTTTTCGAAGTTGAAGTGAAGTCCGCCGACACGCATTGGGGCAGCGCGGCGAACACTTCCTTGTCTTAAAACCCTCTCAGAATTGAGTGGGACGTATATAGGCTGTAACTTAACTTAACTTTTTTGCTACTATAAGTTTTGTCTATAGCCCCTAACAAAAAAAAATCATCCCCCATACATTATTAGATCTATCGCTCGGGCTAGTAGAGTTTCGGCTTATTCTACACATATAAATCAATGTTCATGTTCTATCTTTAAGATTTTTTTAGAACAATCCTTTTGTTGATAAGGACGGGAAAGACAGTTTTGGGCCGCGGCGAAAACTTTTGGAAAAATAATGTTTAAAGCACTTACGCAATTCTCTGATAATGCTTCTTTGCTCTTTAATCGGATAATTTATATTTGTTAAGTATATTCAGTGAAGTTTTTGGAAATGCGTAGAAGGATACGATTTCAAAGAATAGATTTTAATTGACAAAAGAAATATTTTTATCCTCCCGACAATATAGGGGGATTACCTGTCTAGGTACCTATCTTATTTTTAATAAATCTTGGAATATAAAACCCGCAAGTTATTAGACATTAGGATACGGTGTTGGATTAGAATACCGTTTGAAGCTGGTACTAGTGAGAACACATAAATTGTTGGGTCTAGTTACGCTGTGATTGTCCCTGTTTCTCCGATAATGCATCGTAGTTCAAAACCAATCTTACCACACAGTTTAGATAACTTGGAACGGACGATAACACTGACTGTGAAGCTCCATGGAATTGCTTAGCATTGAGTTGCAGCACTGAGACCCGCGGGTTCCCGCACGGAAAAAGTATTTGTAAAGCTAGTAATTGTTCAAGGCCTGGTTCTTAGTCCTTTTCCAATGCATGAACATTGCATCCACGATGAATAAGAACATCCTAGTGTGGGAGTAACGTTTTTTAATCAGAAACATAGACCTCTGTGATACCACTTGTAACACTATAATACTTGTATTAAGCAGTAAAACAACTACCGTACCTAATTAATCCTAAAGCAGTTAAACAACTTTAGAATTACCATGGCCAAAATAGGCTCAAGGGGACATTATCATAATCATAATGTAAAATGTCAAGAGTAACGATTATGGACATTGTGGAGAAAAGGAAGACGATGATGACTATAATGTCATTAGACTATAATGTTATTATTTTTACATACAATCCTTCATTATATTTGTTAAGTATATTCAGTGAAGTTTTTGGAATGCTTATACGTGGTAGAGACATGCTGCAGCTATATTAGTAGTATAGTTGTAGCACGAATGGGTCGGCTCGACCGGGGAAGGACCACGCTCTCACAGAATACCAGCGTAAAATAGCAGCTTAACACTGCTGTGTTTCGTATGGTGAGTGTAGAGAAATGGAGACCCTTTTTACTGGAAAAGAGGCATTCCATCTTATTCCCCATGGGTGACAACGCATCTGCATTTTGATTTGCAAACGAGCATAGATGTAGATGTCTATGGGCCACAGCAACCCCTTAGCATAGGTGGACTGTGTGCTCGTTTGTCACCCTATCCTATAAAAAAAAAGATTTCCTTTCTCTTGTAAAATCTTACAATTTTTTTTAAATTTGAATTGACAATCGTACTTACAGTACTCCTGATGGACAACTGTCACCAACTTCAAACAAAGAAGGTTTCACTTGCATGATAGAATGCCACACATCTTCTAATTCTACTAGCTCTCTATACTTATAAGAACAGAACACAGCAGTCCACGTACTGCAACTTGGCGACAGAAATACGTAAGGGGTGGTACCTACCCAGACGGGATCTTGGGCAGAAAAGGAGACCTAAGTAATTCCTATATGTAATAAAAATTCACAGCTCAGATGATAAGCGTTCGCTTTAAAATTTCATAGAATACGATCAAATCGAGTTGGAAGTCAGGGGTGAAGAAAATTATAGTGAGGAAATCTGCATGTCTGAGTAATTCAAAAAATATTTCGAGGATATGTAAAGTTCGTGAACACGCTTTATGGCAGCGCGACGGTTTCTTTCTTGCCCGATGCCCTCTAAGAGATTAGAGTAGGCATTTGCCCAGCTGTGAGACGCACATAATTATGTAAGCTGTTACTTTAATATGGCGAAAATATACATTAGTTTAA
Organism: Parnassius orleans; assembly: GCA_029286625.1. Classification (NCBI taxonomy): domain Eukaryota; kingdom Metazoa; phylum Arthropoda; class Insecta; order Lepidoptera; family Papilionidae; genus Parnassius; species Parnassius orleans. The sequence goes on from JAGSMP010000032.1 coordinate 3,334,236, forward strand.
CCCGGGTTTTTTTTTTAATTGTAAGGCTTGTCGCCGCGCCAACGACCTTGGGTGTGGGAGCAGAACTCTTTACCGCTCTCCGCACCACCTGCACCTAGAGATCGCGCGCACTTTCTCGCTACAAGATTGCAATTACGAAAGACGATGCAAAACTTTTGGTTAGAATGCGTAAAGGGGTAAAGCATTTTCCAAAGAGTCGGGTTGTCCGATGGCAAAAGGAATAGGTAGGAATTAAGTCATGCAATTCCTGCGCACACTGTAGAATACTAAAAGACTACCTTCCGATAAATTAGATATTTAGGGAATTTAAGCTAATTTATGTACATATTATAATACTGTAGTCTAATGGAGAAATGCATAGAGCCTTTTATTTACAGTTAGCGTGCTTTAAGCAACTTTATAATAATTTAACAATGTTGTTTGTTTGTCACTTTTATTGCAATTGTGCAATTTGCCTACTGGTACGTTGTGGTACAAATAAAAGAACTTACAAGATGTTTATGACTAGAAATTTATGCTAAGTAAATTATATTTGACAAACTTACAATTAATTTTATTCTTGCTTTACAACGAATTGTCCAAATTTTGATGGCTTATCAATGTTATTTTCATTTAGAAAAATAAACAAAATTACTTTAGATTTCAAGGATAAGGTAAAAAGATTTTAGATTTAGTAAATTAGTTTGTACTGTACCTGGAAAAGACTCTTTGGAGAAATTTAAAACAGATGCTTTAAATTTACAATTCATATTGCTGTGTAAGCATGAGATACGGTCGCGTGTTTTAAAATTTAAATTTAGATACGATAAACAAGACTTACCGACCTTTTCCTCTAGTGTGGTATTAAAAAAAAATAGTTTTGTAAAGTTGATATTTGAACTAATAAAACCTTAAGGATTATTTATGTTCCAGTAACTTTAAAAATCCCTTTGTAAAAAATAAATACTGTTAAGGATACCCAATCAAATTAAATCAAATCCAATTTTAACTGCAAAAATACTGGGAAATAGTGATTTTGACAAAATTACATCGGTTAAAAGTGGTTTTGACCAAGAATGTTAGTCAAAACTTCTTACATCAACGGCCTTAGTCAAAACTACTTTTGACTGCAAAAATCAGTTTTTTTGCAGTCAAAAGTGGCTTTGATCGGTTATGAGTTTTGAGTGTGACATATATATATATATATATATATATATATATATATATATATATATATATATATATATATATATATATATATATATATAAATGACACGCTGATGTCATAGAGTAGTAAAGTTACAGAGAGGTCACCGATGCTTTAATAACTTTATTGCAGTAAAGTTGTAATTCCATCTAAGTATGTTGTATTTTTTGTATTATGAATATTTTTGATAAGGAATAGTATTAAAGTAAGTAGTAATATTGTTTGGTACCCGTCCCTAAAAAGTAAATAATGTTTAGCATTATGATCAATGGTGGATTTTTGTAGGGTTCATAGAGTGCATCGATTTATTTTTAGACACCATGCTTAAATTCACTTGGAGAAAAAAATATTCACGTTCAAAAATTGGTTATCTTAGTTTGTAATATTGCTTTTGCCTATTCAAATACGGTGGATTTAGTTTTGATGGCATTGTTTGGGCGTCCAACTTTTCTAGAATTTGCCGTATCTAGAAGCAACTAAATCACCTAACCCAACCAATCTCTAAACGTAAATATATTTTTTCCATAAAATGGGTTTAGATGGAAAATTGTGAAAGAATTAATAGGTGGCTAGCCCATTACCTTTACAATCACAAACCCAATATCCCATTAGTCGCCTTTTACGACATTCTAGGCAAATAATAGTGTTGGCACTTTCTTTTTTATTATATATTCCACATTAACACGGGACCCATAAGTCCCAGACAAATATATTTAAAGTAAATATGTGGTAAATATGTATAAAATTAAAATGATATGAAAGAAAGTCGTGAATTGTATGTAAACTGCCTCCACGATGCAGAAACAAAATCCTGGTGTGGAAAGAACGTTTAACAAAAGAAAACCAAAAAAAAGGTTGTTTAAGCTGATGCTGAGAAGATAATTTGATCTACATCTAAATAGGTTACTACATTTTAAGAACATTACAATCGTGAATGGCGGCCTTGCAAGTTGAATGGGAAACGCACTGTAAAGAACGTGTGCTTTTCATGCACGTTGTACGCCCGCTCCTCACTGAAGCCCTACTGTAACTTGCTTTTGTGAAACTATGTAACTGACGTGCAGCGAGTCACTTTTAGTTTTAGCACACGCTGTTGTATTACATTGTCCTGAGAAATGGCCGCTTATAATGTATACAGAATCAGCCGTTACACTAGACGCACCACCAAACAATCTCCGTTTAGCCCTTATTTTAGCCTAAGACTTATACATTAATTTATAACATAAATCAGGGTATCCTTAACAGTATTCATTTCTTATAAAGGGATTTTTAAAGTTACTGCAACATAAATAATCCTTAAGGTTTTATTAGTTCAAATATCAACTTTAAAAACTATTTTTTTTAATACAACACTAGAGGAAAAGGTCGGTAAGTCTTGTTTATCTTATCAAAATTTAAATTTTAAAACACGCGACCGTATCTCATGTATACACAGCAATATGAATTGTAAATTTAAAGCATCTGTTTTAAATTTCTCCAAAGAGTCTTTTCCAGGCACAGTACAAACTACATTACTAAATCTAAAATTTTATTACCTTACCCTTGAAATCTAAAACAATTTTGTTTATTTTCCTAAATGAAAATAACATTGATAAGCCATCAAAATTTGGACAATTCGTTGTAAAACAAGAATAAAATTAATGTAAGTTTGTCAAATGTAATTTACTTAACATAAATTTCTGGTCATAAACATCTTGTTAGTTCTTTTATTTGTATCACAACGTACCAGTAACAAATTGCACAATTGCAATAAAAGTGACAAACAAACAACATTGTTAAATTATTATAAAGTTGCTTAAAGCACGCTAACTGTAAATAAAAGGCTCTAATTTCCCCATTAGACTACAGTATTATAATATGTACATAAATTAGCTTAAATTCCCTAAATATCTAATTTATCGGTAAGTAGTCTTTTAGTATTATACAGTGTGTGCAGGAATCGCATGACTTAATTCCTACCTATTCCTTTTGCCATCGGACAACCCGACTCTTTGGATAATGCCTTACCCTTTTTTCGATATACCACGCATTATAACCAAAGGTTTTGCATCGTCTTTCGTAACGCGTACAGCAACACATTGGAATAATATGCTAGCATCATTTATCCATCCTATTACAATGTCAGTGTGTTTTACTATCTTCAGCAGCATCACTTACTATCAGGTCGACAGGACAATAGTCGAGCACTGGCAAGACAGTTAAAGAATCTGAAAAATATGCGCATCTTAAATCATGCAGTAACCTATTCTTTGATAATTTTTCTTTGAGAGTTTAGACGACGGCAGGTTGTTGGTGGTGCTGTCGAGGTTTAAGTATGCGTTTTAGTGTGCGTGAGTATATCTAAATTTTCCTTTAGCTTCTTACTTACCAGTACTTCGTAGTACCGAGTACCAATGCATCCACTGCTGTGTGCCGATTGAAAGGGTAAAATTCAGTATGATTATTGGTTGCGACGTATAAGATCTTAGTTTGTAGGATTAAAAAATACTGTAGCGTCTCTCTTGAAATTGATTACAAGTGTTCATTGGTTGCAGTACTAAAGAAAGCGGTGTAAAAAGGGGACGATAACAAAACAACCAATCACGAAAACAAAAAATTATGTTTTTGCACAAATATTGACGGGGTGGTTGCAATCTAAGACACACGGAGTAATAACCTTCGATAATTTCTTGTCCATACGATCATCGCTACTAAATAACCTATTTATAACGAAATTGAGGAAATAACTTACAAAAAACCATAACTTAAATAATTAAGCTCCCAGCCATAAAGCGAAGCAGCTGATTCCTATCTGCATTACAAATTGAAAGCACGCGCGACTATCTCGTGCATAATTCGCATAGATCGTAAATATAAAATTAATTCCGCCCTTAATGTCTAAACCCCTTTCCGGATATCTTTCACATATAAGTAATTTTGTTAATTGATGACGCAAATTCATCAACGTATGCATACAGAAATATAAAATATTATGATAAAATATATTATCTTATAATCTTGGTAGCTAAGGAGCACGCTGCATGTTCAAAATGATTATTTTTATTTAAACTAATTTACAACTTTTTACACAAGACATTAAAATGTTAGCATTTTATCACGTAAGGTTCATTTTTTAAACGTTATTAGTGAAAATAGTGAATGACTAGATCGCATTCGCACGTTACCCACCAGTCGCACATTTAAGAGCCTATTGCTATTGCTAGCATCGCCCGACCGAGCTGATTTGTAGATTCTTTTTTCGATTTGTTGTCCACTCTTTGACGATGTATGTTCATTAAATTTTAATGACCATAAGTTTCGACCTTGACGATGAGCTTGACGACAACACATACATAACGCCCGTCACCGTTCCGTTCCGTCTTGCTTTTAGCACGATACTAACACACCTCTCTTGCTTCTTTAACATCCATACGAGTATCTATGCATACATGCTCATCGGTTAAAAGTGCTCTTAATTTGCACATCTACAATATATCGTCAATTTGGTCGCCCTAGAAAGAAGTTTCTGTCTGGGGTGACCCTTGTCGACTCTGCCAATCACCTCTGCAGCATAAATTTGCTTTGTTGCTCTTTCTCAATTCATTTTTTTTCTTCGGCTCTGATTTATTAATATAATATGTGACGGCCTTTATAATCCCATTTCGTAGTAATACAATGACTTTTTAATATTCATCATCAATAGTCGCAGTTTATCAAAGGATTCTAAAATGATAAAAACATTTTCTTATATCAACTTGGAGTAGTAATTCCATATCATTAATACTCTTATGTATATATATTTTAAAGAAAAAAACGAGTCAAATTAAAGTTAACGTGAAAATCTATAAAAAACGAAATTAATTTTCTTTACATAACTTCAGTGCTGCGTTCAGAAGTTTGCATGGTAAAAAAAAATACGTTAATTTCATCATAAAGAATGAGTTCAAGTTTTTAAAGTCCCTTATAATAAAGAAAACAAGTGCTTGTTAAAAATACCATCTCCTGTAATAGCACTGGTTACAATCCGGATCTGGAGTTCCCTTAGTCGTATTAGCGCCTTGAAAATGCGCTCCTTTATTACAGGCAGATCTTGTCTATCCATTATCCAATATTAATAGCATTTTAAATTAGTTGTGTAAAAGGTAAAAAATAATACCAGTGTAAAATAGCAGCTTCGTATGGTGAGTGTAGAGAACCGAAGACCCTTTTAACTGGAAACGAGGCAATCCATCTTAGTTCTCATGGTTACAACGCATCTGCATTTTGATCCTTAATCGAGGATAAATGTAGATGTCCATGGGCCACAACATCCACTACCATCAAGTGGACTGTGTGCTCGTTTGTCACCCTCATACTATACAAAAAAAAAGAATTACATTATCATTTGAGTATATTGATCACTTTATAATATAAGTATTATTTTGTAACAGGGAATGTAATAAAGAATAAATAAATAAATAAGAAACAAAGTATCTATGTAAGCAAGTATCTCCTCTGAGTATCATAGAATGTAACAAAAAGCTATCCTACCAAGAAGAGCCATATGGGAGGTGTGGAGTAATAAAAGCACGCGTGATATTTGCATGAAAATCAAATACAATCCGTGTACCAGTCTCGGCATACAAGTCGAGTGCGTCTAGTGCGACCTTCTACGAAATCAATAATGATGAAAAAATCCACAAGGTTTTAAACAATATCAATCGTTATCCAAATATTAATTTGATATGGGATCGGTACTAAAAAAATTACAATTGTGGCAAGTTACTTTTTTTTGTAAAATAAATCGCAACGTTAAGTTTAGATCTGATTATATTGCGGTTTACTAAAGGTTAAGGGCGAATAAGAGCATCTGTTCAATGTTTGTTAATAGATTAGGAAGGACGTAGTTAGCTTTCTCAGTTAGTGTATGTAACCTATGCTCGATCGAACATTTTGATCGGTATTGCTTTCATTTGTAGGTATCTCACAAGTTACAGCACTAACAAAAGAGCGTATTCAGATTATAGATAAAAATCTCAATCGATAAGAACAAATTACTATCAGGTTAAGATGTCAAATAGCATTAAAATATTATAAACTAGTGACTTGTCCCGGCTTTGCCTAAATTATATATCTAATTTAATAATCTGGTGTCACTTAGATTTTAGATAATCATCAGGGACCATTTATTTTATCAATTTTTCGATTTCTCAGAAAAACATATATATCCTATAGGCATTCTCTATACATAACATATATATAATATTATGTTCATCAAGTTTCATTACAATCGGTTCAGCAATTCCAAAGATTAGCCTGGACAGACAGACAGATATACAGTCAAAAAAAATTAAAATGTTCATGTCATAGTGGCATGCAAATCTCTATATATAAAAATCAATTGCTGTCCGTTAGTCCCGCTAAAACTCGAAACTGGCTCGACCGATTCTGATAAAAGGTTTTGTGTGTTTGAGTGGGTCCCTGGATGTTTTAGATTCACAATTGGACCCGGTAGGTGCAGCTGATGTGGAGATCCAGATATCACCCGTGCGAAGCCGGGGCGGATGGCTAGTAATTTTATATATTTTATTATATTTCAATATTTAAATTACCCTCTTAACCCTCACTCTCATCCCTACTACTGCGAAAACGTATAATTTTTGAGTTATGTTGTTTTGTAAAACATTATCTCACCTTTTGTATCTAAGAAAGGATGTGATGTCTGCAAATTGCATTGGACAATGTTATCTATGTGATACCTTTAACAATTACAATGTTAACTTTATCAAAATTTACCAATGCATTTATCATGTAAAAATACGGTGTATATATTTATCTGTTACTTAAATGCCCACGCTTGCACCTTTATATACTGTCGCTGATATTATTGAAGTGAAAACTTCTTTAGCCGCGTCGAGCGATTTTTGGTAGGGGAAAAACTAATGGGTTCGCGTCACCGATGACGTCGACATGCTAGTGACGTACGAGTATATAGCGTTTGCGCGCAACACATCTATTAGACATAATATTTTATTTATTTAAACTTTTATGCACGAAAGAAAAATCATACATATGGCGGACTTAATGCCTTAAGGCATTCTCTTCCAGTCAACCATTAGGCTAAGCAGAGATAAACATATGGGAGGTAGTGCAGCAAAAGTAAACTAATAATGAGAAAAAAAAGGTAACGAAGTTCGAATAAACCAGAATTTATATATATATATATATAGAAGGTATTCTATACATATATCATACAAATGTAAATATATTAATACAGACGTACACAAATACATAAATCTACTTAAATACATTAAATATATAAATATTTATATCATATTATATACATATATATACAATACACATATATCTGTGCCATGATAAATTAGGAAAATATGTGACGATAGAATCATTCTTTAGGAAAAAGCGTTAATTCACACTTGCAATGCTTTACTAAAATGTTCACGGACTTTGTTTTTAAAAAGAAACTTGTTGGAAGCTTTTTTAATGTCAAGAGGTATTTCGTTCTAGAGTCTTATAGCCGTAAGAGCGAAAGAGTGGGACATATAACCAGTACGGGGTAAAGGCGTTTGCAACTTTAGATTATCCGAAGAACGGAGAAAACAATTATGAGTATTTCCTAGGTATTGAAATCTAGATTTCAAGTACTCAGAAGCACAAGGATCGTTCAGGATAGTGAAAAGAGTGCAGAGTATTCTAACATATAGCCAGTTAAGCTGAGTACGAAAAGATGATACATGGTCATATTTACGAAGACCATAAATGTATCTGATGCAAAGTGTTAAGATTCTGTTGAGATAAGTCTGTGCAACAAACATCTACATAGTCCATTATCGGCAGAATAAGAGATTGAACAAGCAAAACCTTTGTTCTAGACATCTACTAAGTATAGCGGCCTGTGTACATGTACACGCATATATCATTGAGTTTTCACTTGTGTCAGCAGTCCTTACGGCTGTCTCTGTTTTTTTAAATATGTTTTATGATATTCTTATTTTTCATAAAGTTATCATAAAAGTAAAAGGTTTCTGTAACCTAGATAACAGTGTCCATGGCACACAAATATATGGTTATGAGTTTACAAATAAAACTAAACTTAATTTGTATGTATGTGTATGTTAAACTTAATCATTATAAATATGCGGATTTAAGGGAGTAATTATTAGCCTATACTCTGTACGAAGATGTCCTATAGTTAAACCCGAATTGCATACACGACCCAACCGGATTTTTTTATATATTGTAGAGACATTTTACATGTAAAATAATATTTAAATTGGAAATGGACAAATATTCAGATCATATTATATACATATATGTACACAATACACATATATCTGTGCCATGATAAATTAGGAAAATATGTGACGATAGAATCATTCTTTAGGAAAAAGCGTTAATTCACACTTGCAATGCTTTACTAAAATGTTCACGGACTTTGTTTTTAAAAAGAAACTTGTTGGAAGCTTTTTTAATGTCAAGAGGTATTTCGTTCCAGAGTCTTATAGCCGTAAGAGCGAAAGAGTGGGACATATAACCAGTACGGTATAAAGGCGTTTGCAACTTTAGATTGTCCGAAGAACAGAGAAAACAATTATGAGTATTTCCTAGGTATTGAAATCTAGATTTCAAGTACTCAGAAGCACAAGGATCGTTCAGGATAGTGAAAAGAGTGCAGAGTATTCTAACATATAGCCAGTTAAGCTGAGTACGAAAAGATGATACATGGTCATATTTACGAAGACCATAAATGTATCTGATGCAAAGTGTTAAGATTCTGTTGAGATAAGTCTGTGCAACAAACATCTACATAGTCCATTATCGGCAGAATAAGAGATTGAACAAGCAAAACCTTTGTTCTAGACATCTACTAAGTATAGCGGCCTGTGTACATGTACACGCATATATCATTGAGTTTTCACTTGTGTCAGCAGTCCTTACGGCTGTCTCTGTTTTTTTTTATATGTTTTATGATATTCTTATTTTTCATAAAGTTATCATAAAAGTAAAAGGTTTCTGTAACCTAGATAACAGTGTCCATGGTACACAAATGTATGGTTATGAGTTTACAAAAAAAACTAAACTTAATTTGTATGTATGTATATGTTATATATATATGTTAAACTTAATAATTATAAATATCCGGATTTAAGGGAGTAATTATTAGCCTATACTCTGTACGAAGGTGTCCTATAGTTAAACCCGAATTGCATACACGACCCAACCGGATTTTTTTATATATTGTAGAGACATTTTACATGTAAAATAATATTTAAATTGGAAATGGACAAATATTCAGATCAGAAACAATTATTTGTAGGTCATAAAATACACTTGTTCCGTGTGAGATTCAAACCCGCGTCCTCGCAGCTCCACAGTCAAAAGAATATACAACTTTGCTATACACTTTGCTTACCGGGACGTGGCTACCACTTGAGAACCTTTCTTCCCCATTAGTTGTCGATTCTACGAGTTATGGCCGGCCCATTGTTACTTCAGCTTACTGATTCGTTGGGCTATGTCGGTGTCTCTGGTTCTACTGCGGATATCCTAATTTCTGAGCTCTTCACTGAGCGAACTTGGATCTCCCTCATTTGGCCACCTGTGAAGGACCACGTCTTAGAACCAAATGTGATCACTGGCAACACGCCCTGGTTGTACACTCTTATTTTCAAGTTTTGAATTAAACGTAACGAGATGATATGAGATGAGATGATGTTATAATATTCCGAACGCTGCCCAGCCGTTGAACCCGTCGATTGCTCTCCTGGTAGAACTTAGACCAACCTCGTCGGACAATTCGTCCTAGGTAAACATACTCGTCCACAACATCGAACGTAATGCTCCTAACAATTACCGGCATAGGTGTGAGATGGACTTTATACATGACCGTTGTTTTGTCCTTGTTCATTGTAAGACCTATCCGTTGAGAGACACTATTGAGGTCATTGAGCATAGTGCTGACGTCCTCCAGTAATTCTGCCATAATTACTATATCGTCAGCAAATCGAAAGTAAGTGGGACTCGCCATTGATCTTTATACCGTCCAGTCTAGTTTAAAACGTGTTCCAATGCAGCGGTTAAGAGTTTTATGGATATGACTTCACCTTGTCTTACATCTTTATGCAGTCATAAGCCTATAAATGACATTTGTTTATGTTATGATTTATGATTATAAAACTCTATTTGTAATTTAGCCTACATTTATATTTTTTCACTTTTTCTTTAATTTTTTCATTCATCTATCATAGTCCACCGATGAACACAGGTCACAGATTGCCTCAAAAGAAGGATATTTACAATATTTACATTATAATAGTTACCACGATTCCCAGGCGAGTTGGCAACTGAAGTTTATTTTTATTTTCTTATTGTTATTAGGAAGAGGCTGCTGCCCATCTCTTAGTATGTTTTTAGTCGCCTCTCACGAGCTTACGATACCCACGAGGCGATATAATGGTAATGGATATTTTTACACCGCACTTACACAGTCAATTATTCACTTGAGAATGGTTTATTTTCGCTTTTTGCTGCAGTAATTAATTTCACGGTGCTTGCTACTAATTTTAGAGTAGGCTAAAACATAATAAGTACCGCTTCACAGGAATATATATACATATACCGCGTCCCGCATTTAATATCGGATGATTTGAAATGTAATATTTATTATACTTTGGTAATCGTAATCAGTTTTTAACTTGAATTATTTCGAATTTCATATTGAAAAAAAAATCCTTATTAACCGTTTCATACATATATCTTAAATAATTTGACTTTATGGCATTAGACTCAAATAAATACAAGAATAATAGGATCAAATTGATTTTTATAACCTTTATATTTTAGTCAATGTAAAGTGGGAAATTTATAACAAAACGTTCTTATCATCTAAGCAAAAACAGATTCCCTTCGATTAACAAAACGGAGCCGTGGTATCTCGGGGGCTAAGCGCTAAGTACAACCCGGGTTTGATCTCCGCCAGCACCAATGAAATTGTTAATTGGAATTTTAAGTGCTGATTTACCACGTGCTCTGCGGTGAAGGAAACTATCGTGAGGAAACCTGCATGTCTGAAAAATAAGAAAAAAGAATTTCGAAGACATGTGAAGTTCGCCAACACGCAATTGGGCAGCGTGGCGGAAATTTTCTTGCCCTAAAAGCCTCTACGAAATGAGAGGAGGTCTGTGCCTAGCAGTGGGACGTATATAGGCTGTAACTTTAACTTTTAACAAAACGAAGAAACTGCCAAAATAGTAAATAATTTTGTGAACATTATTGACTACTCTTAACATTAGAATAATATAACAGTGATCACTACATAATAAGATTTAAAATAAATATATGTAATCAAGATAAAGCATCGTGAGCTTACAATCCAGAAACAGCAAGCATCGTGGACTAAATTATTAATGAGTGTTCCGGGAAAGGTCGAATAATGTATTACAAGTGTGTGGAGTAACCGAGGCAACTGTCTGGTTGCAAACTTAATGATTCTATGGAGACACTCCGTGCAATTTTGCGATATAACTTTTATTTTATCAAATTATATTGTATATTTATATTACTTTGATATTAAAATTATTATAAATAATAAATGTAAGTGTTTTATTGCTTTAAAATGTCGCGTTTATGAAACGCATAGCATTTTAAGAGTGATAACTATTTAATAAAAAAATAATGTGTTCCGTAGAAATTCTGGGAGAAGTAACATTTTTTATCATCTCAAATTTCGAAATAAATACGTCTTCATGTAAGGATGTTGGCAGACGTGCAATAAAGATGTAGAATGCTCCCATAATGTAAAAAAAATGCTAATATATGAGCTAACTTACAACTACATCGTGGGCTACGTCCAATCTAATCTTTTTGGTCCGTTAAAGAGACATAATAACTGCGGCTGCCAACCCGCATGCCAAGCTTGGCAACTATGACAATGTGAAAGCAGGTGGAAAACCGGTACACAGAACCCTTCAGAAGCTCTTTAATTCCCCCCTCCATTGTGGCGCTACTCCGTAGGCGTGGAACGAAAGTGTAGCAGTCTCGGTCTTGAAGAAAGGTGACAACGCTCTATTGAAGAACTACAAACTGATTTCCTTCTGAGTCGCGTCTACGTGCCTGTTTTGAGTCATTACGAACGCAGACTCGATGACTTCCAACCTCCCGAAAAGCCGGTTTCAGAAAAGGCTTTAGTACTATAGACCACATACATACCCATCGGCAAATTATACAAAAGACCGAAGAGTAAAATCTGCCACTTTATCTTGCATATGAGAACTATGAGAAAGCATTTGATTACGTCGAAATTTAGGCGGTGCCAACTTAACCTTCAGTATATCGAAGTGCTGAAGTGTTTGTACTCTAGGGCCGCAGTACTACCTATTAAGAGTCGACCGACATAAGTACTTGCCATGACCAACGATGTAATAAAGGGATACGCGGGCAAGCGAGCGGCAGAGTCGGAGAGCACAATCTCCTTCAATTGCAATCTCTAGTCTGAAGGGTTGACAAAATAGCTTTGTGTACACATGCCGCTTTCTTCAAGGGCGATGAAATACAAAATGCTTAGCATTCAGGCTTCTTAAAGCCTGAATGTCCTTGACGAAACCACATGAGTAAAGAAACCGGACAGAGGCAAAGCTTTTTACCTATATTGGTAAGGTTGGCACAGGAGGATAAAATTAAATAACAAAACATTTATCAGCTTTTATTATATACTTAAGACACAATATATTTTTTAAAACTACTTTTTCTAAATATTTTATTTTTATAATTTTTGTTCTTCAACAATTTGTTGTGCCTATTAATTAAATGGTAAATTTTAATCGATTGTAAAGTTTTTTTTTTAAATAATTTATTAGAAAGCACTCACATGGCATATCAAATATACAATCTTGCACGAGTTTTATAATATTTCAATACCAATATCTACAATATTTCTTTCAAGATTAAAATATTCGCGAAATTTTGTTCAAGCAATTCATATATTCATTTCAGATACATTCTCACATTGGATGGAACTCGAATAAGCACCGTCGTTTGTTGGCAAGTTGAGTGTTGGAAAAGCATTTCCAAATAAATATTTTACAGTTCTTTTTTTAGAAAACTTAATACAGGATTTTTCAAAGTGATCCTCACAGATTATATGTTGTTGCCTTTTTTTTATAATCAAAAAGTTTTAAAAGGAGATCTTCTCGTCCGGCAGCTTTTTACCACTCTTGTCTCTGAAATTATAATTAAAAACATGAACCTATTGCATGCCTTAAGCGTGAAGCGCGTAGGATGTTCTACTAGGGCCACTAAAATGCTACTAAAAATCAAGATTCCAACGTTTTGTCGCATTAAATCATATCTAACAATCATATTGTACATATAAATAATATAAAAGCACATTGTCAGAAAGTTAAATGATTGTTGAACTTATAATTTTTTTTTTAATCGATTAATTGCTATTTTTACATAAAAAAGTAGTTTTAGTGGCTTATGGTGTGGATTTATCAAGTCCGCATGGAGGGGTAAACAAGATAACTTTTGAAAGTATCTATTTTCAACTCAACCTATTTTTTAATCTGTTCATCTATCATGTGGGAAGCCATGGAATGTAAATGGCAGTTTAATTTTCTTTTGTTTAGTTATAATTAATTTTTTTCGGAGTAGAAATCCGGAAATTTTCGGTGTTTTAGCAGCCTTGTAATAATTTATTTTACTAAATAGACTGCCTTACGATACTGTATCGGTTCTTTGCAGCGGCTCAAAAAGACAAAACAAACTCTACAAATACAAAATTTTCGAAAAACCAAATTTCATACATACTTGATTATTTGAGCACAGAATAAATAATAGTACTAACAGCGTGAGTAGCGAACGACAACAACCAGATTAACCGATATAGCCCATCGGATTACTAAGCTGAGCTAAAGTGGCAGCCTCGTAGATGCAGGAAGTCGATGAATGCAGGTGACTCGGGACCATGCTTGTGAAGGACTGTAATGATGATGATGATGATAACTTAGGCGCGAGTACACTTATGGCACTAGGAGGTAATTAAAGAAAAATGTAAAAAAGCTAAGCTAACTGTATTTGCAATAATTTCTAACAATCCAAAGTGCATAAAGTAGGGGCGAATCCTTAAAAAAAAAAACAAATTCATAAACCGATTTTCCGATTTATTATAAAAAATAGTTTATAATTAATCTCAGGTTTAAACAAGAGTCTGTTGTAATATGGAATAAATGAAATGAATAAGTATTAGAATTAGGGCTTAGGGACTTCTTTCGCTATTTCGTGACAAAGACTCTTCTTTAAACCTGAGAGTCTAGAAACAGTAAACCACGTTTTCTAGTAAGACCGCATCGTTCTTACCGTATCCGGATCGGAGTTATTACAAAACGTGGTTTATTGATTTTGCCATTTTTAGTTCGCATATTTAGATAGTAGCTCGATACTATCAATATTTTACGTTTTCAATGAGAACTTTTTGTTTTATCTAAAAACATATTTTACTGTTTAAACACTGCACTAACTTTTAAAGGACTGTTATTCGTATAACTTCTTGAATTGTTTTGTATTATGTATTATGTATTATAGAAATATATAATCGTGATATATTGTAGTATAAAACAATGCATTAGAACACACATAATTGTGTTATAATGCATCATCATTGTTGTTAAGTTTTGGGAATAAATAATTAACACGTCAGTACTTTCCCCTTTGAGATATATTAAAGAAACCATATAAGATACAATTTTTCACATAATTATGGCATCAATTTATTCGTCAGTGATGGCTAAAATAGAAGATAAAAACTCCTATCCTCAAGAACCAAGGCAGTCGTTAAATGCTAGATAGCATCGTTTTTGGTTAAAACAGTCATTCAAATAAACCCGGCTGCATTTTTATGCAGCCGGGTTTATTAACATAACATTCATATATACAACATTTTTATGTTTACACATATATATAACATTTTTATGTTTACTAAGTTCACTAAAACAAATCTAACGGCACCTCATATGTTAAAATCCATCAAGCCGTTTAGGCTACAGGGTTTGCTAAAGAAATAGACATACATACATTTGTTTATTAAACCTTACAAAACAGTACAGGATGTTGAACAGAACAGTACAGGAGGATGAAAAGGCGGGATTAAGGCCAAAAGTATTTTCTGCCAGTCAACCTGGGATTGATAATACTACGAATGCGGTTACAGAAAACAGGAAATGTAATAAAAGTATATATATGGAATAACCTGTTTGAAAAGTTAATACAAACAGCAAACAAAATATTTAAGAAAAATTTTCAGGTTCATTTTCTAAAATAGTTCATAATTGTTAAGTTCAGCCATAAACAGTTATCTCTAAAAAAAGGAAACTAATTTCCTAAAAACGAAACGAATTTCGTTAGTACCAAACGAATTTCGTAAGTACGAAACTAATTTCGTAAGAACGAAACTAATTTCGTAAGAACGTAACTAATTTCGCAAGAAAGAAACGAATTTCGTAAGTACGAAACGAATTTCGTAAGTACGAAACTAATTTCATAAGTACGAAACTAATTTCCTATAAACGAAACGAATTTCGTAAGTACGAAACTAAATTCGTAAGTACAAAACTAAATTCGTAAGAACAAAACTAATTTCCCCCGAAACGAGTTCGAAACGAATTTCCTAAGTACGAAACTAAATTCGTATGTACAAAACTAATTTCGTAAGTAAGAAACTAATTTCGTAAGAACGAAACTAAATTCGTAAGTACAAAACAAATTTCGTAAGTACGAAACGATTTTCGTAAGAACGAAACGAATTTCGTTAGTACGAAACGAATTTCGTAAGTACAAAACTAACTTCGTAAATACGAAACTAATTTCGTATGAACGAAACGAATTTCGTAAGAACGAAACGAATTTCGTAAGTACGAAACGAAATTCGTAAGAACGAAACTAATTTCGCAGGTACGAAGCTTATTTCGTAAGAACGAAACGAATTTCGTAAGTACGAAACGAATTTCGTAAGTACGAAACTAATTTCGTAAGAACGAAACGAATTTCGTAAGTACGAAAGTAATTCGTGAGTACGAAACGAATTTCGTAAGTACGAAACGAATTTCGTAAGAACGAAACTAAATTCGTAAGTACAAAACGAATTTCGTAAGTACGAAACGATTTTCGTAAGTACGAAACTAATTTCGTAAGAACGAAACTAAATTCGTAAGAACAAAACTAAATTCGTAAGAACAAAACTAATTTCCGAAACGAGTTCGAAACGAATTTCCTAAGTACGAAACTAAATTCGTAAGTAAAAAACTAATTTCGTAAGTTCGAAACTAATTTCGTAAGAACGAAACTAATTTCGTAAGTACAAAACTAATTTCGTAAGAACGAAACGAATTTCGTAAGAACGAAACGAATTTCGTAAGTACGAAACAAATTCCGTAAGTACGAAACTAATTTCGTAAGTACGAAATGAATTTCGTAAGAAAGAAACTAAATTCGTCAGTACGAAACGAATTTCGTAAGTACGAAACGAAATTCGTAAGAACGAAACTAATTTCGCAGGTACGAAGCTTATTTCGTAAGAACGAAACGAATTTCGTAAGTACGAAACGAATTTCGTAAGTACGAAACTAATTTCGAAAGAACGAAACGAATTTCGTAAGTACGAAAGTAAATTCGTGAGTACGAAATGAATTTCGTAAGTACGAAACTCATTTCGTAAGAAAGAAACTAAATTCGTCAGTACAAAACGAATTTCGTAAGTACGAAACGATTCTAGTAAGAACGAAACTAATTTCGTAAGTACGAAACTAAATTCGTAAGTACAAAACTAAATTCGTAAGTACAAATCTAATTTCCCCCGAAACGAGGCCAAAACGAATTTCCTAAGTACAAAACTAAGTTCTTATGTACAAAACTAATTTCGTAAGTACGAAACTAAATTCGTTAGTACAAAACTAAATTCGTAAGTACAAATCTAATTTCCCCCGAAACGAGGTCAAAACGATATTTCCTAAGTACGAAACTAAGTTCCTATGTACAAAACTAATTTCGTAAGTACGAAACTAAATTTTTAGGTACAAAATTACGTGGGGATGTCAAAAAATTGCGGAATGACAGGGAAAGATAATGAAATGAAACATTAAACTATTTTTCCTTTTCAATGTATTCTCGCTTAACCCTTATACATTTATTAGATCTGTCAAATAAATTAATAATATCGTCTGAAAAAAAAGACATCTTGGGCGTGAAAATAGGCCGAAATTGCCGACTTCACTTCATCATGGGCGCCAAATTTTTTCCCACGCAGTTCTTCCTTCATTTTTGAAAAAAAATAATTGTCGCTTGGGGCCAGGTCCGGGCTGTAGGGTGGGTGACGCAGTTGTTCAAAACAGCACCGGTGAATGGCAGCGGTCGCAACGTGGCTTGTATGTACGGGCGCATTGTCGTGCAAAAAGAGCACGCCTTTTGTGAGCTTTCCACGCCTTTTTTCTTTAAAAGCTTCTTTTAATTGATCTAATAAAGAAGAGTAGTATTCTCCTGTTACGAAAACACCACGTTCTTTATAATCAATCAAAAGGATACCTTCTGTATCCCAAAAGATCGTCGAAGTACGAAACGAATTTCCCTCGAATCGAGTACGGAACGAATTTCGTAGGTACGAAACTAAATAAGTAAGTACGAAACTAAAATCGTAAGTACGCAACTAAATTCCTAAGTACAAAACTAATTTCGTAAGTACGAAACTAAATTCGTAAGTACGAAACAAATTTCGTAAGTACGAAACGAATTTCCCTCGAATCGAGTACGAAACGAATTTCGTAAGTACGAAACTAAATTCGTTATTACGAAACTGAATTCCTAAGTACGAAACGAATTTCGTAAGTACGAAACGAATTTCGTAAGTACGAAACTAATTTCGTAAGAACGAAACTAATTTCTTTAGTACGAAACGATTTTCGTAAGTACGAAACTAATTTCGTAAGAACGAAACTAATTTCGTAAGAACGAAACTAAATTCGTAAGTACAAAACTAAATTCGTAAGTACGAAACAAATTTCGTAAGTACGAAACGAATTTCCTTCGAATCGAGTACGAAACGAATTTCGTAAGTACGAAACTAAATTAGTAAGTACGAAACCAAATTCTTTACTACGAAACTAAATTCCTAAGTACGAAACGAATTTCGTAAGTACGAAACGAATTTCGTAAGTACGAAACTAATTTCGTAAGAACGAAACGAATTTCTTTAGTACGAAACGATTTTCCTAAGTACGAAACTAAATTCGTATGTACAAAACTAATTTCGTAAGTACGAAACTAATTTCGTAAGAACGAAACTAAATTCGTAAGTATAAAACAAATTTCGTAAGTACGAAACGATTTTCGTAAGAACGAAACGAATTTCGTAAGAACGAAACTAATTTCGCAAGTACGAAGCTTATTTCGTAAGATCGAAATGAATTTCGTAAGTACGAAATTAATTTCGAAACAACGAAACGAATTTCGTAAGTACAAAAGTAATTTCGTGAGTACGAAACGAATTTCGTAAGTACGAAACTTATTTCGTAAGAAAGAAACTAAATTCGTCAGTACAAAACAAATTTCGTAAGTACGAAACGATTTTCGTAAAAACGAAACGAATTTCGTAACTACGAAACGAATTTCGTAAGTACAAAACTAAATTCGTAAGTACAAATCTAATTTCCCCCGAAACGAGGTCAAAACGAATTTCCTAAGTACGAAACTAAGTTCTTATGTACAAAACTAATTTCGTAAGTACGAAACTAAATTCGTAAGTATGAAACAAATTTCGTAAGTACGAAACGAATTTCCCTCAAATCGAGTGAAACTGCTCCTCTGGCTCGAACACAAGCGGATATCCTCCTGGGCATGCTGAGGATCAAGTTATCCATCATTTTTCGCGGTAACCTGTCCAATTCTTGATAGCGGCTTTCCTTATCTCTAGCACTGTCTGGGGAAGTGGCTGACGGTTCCAAACAGCTCGCTTAAGAGCATCCCATACGTGCTCTATTTGGTTTAAGTCAGGCAAGCAGCAGTCAGAACAGTTGGGCGACCACTGCGTGATCGGTCAGCTATATTATCCATGCCGTGGTACCCCTTGTTTTTAAAATAGCTAAAGCTGCCTGCATGCCTTACGAGAACGAGACCCAAATCTCATTCAAACGACAATTCACTTTCTCACTCAGTTGTTTCGCCTTTCATGGATCTATCTCTTTTTATCTTTACCTGCTATTGTCCGACCAGGGGTGTTCAAATTAGAGGTAGGTGCGGCGCATAAGCGCAAATCAACATACCGATAGCATTCTTTGATGATTATTATTTTAAAAACGAAAAGAGATAGAACGCATGTTATTTTGGAGAACTTGTACAGTAAGCTAAGTAGTTTAATAAAACATGCTAAAAAGGTTATCTCAAGGTACTAGTTTTGAAGTTACAGACCAAAAATTAAAAAGAAATGTATTTTTTTAACAAAAAAAATCTTATTATTTTTTTAACAAATTTCCTGCTTGATATCGTAGGTTTTTTTAATTTTTATTGCTAATTAATCTTTCTAACTTTCAAATAAAACTAGTTTGAAAAAAATACACCGTTTACTTAAAGAGAAAATAATTTAAAACCGAAGGATGGGAATTTTACCAAAAAAAATTAAAATGATTTTATTTTTTAAATAGTTTACATAAAAAAAAATTTTTTCGATTTTTTATCGATAATTTTTTATCTAGTATCCGCATTTTTCGTTTCATCAAGTGTCAAATTAACACATTGTATAATAAGTTAACCCTTTTTAAGGGGTAGTAAATTAATTAGTTTTTTGTGTTTGATTAATAAACATCTTTTTACAAAATAGTACCTGTATTTTATTGATCGGTTAAAAACTGCCTTATAATTACTCTCCTACCTAATATTTACTAAATACTTGCATAATTAAATGAATACCTTAAGTACAATAACGCATAGGCGTCAATTTTGTCACATCACTATTCAACCGCTCTAACTATGAATCAGTATCTATAGAACATCTGCTTACGCTGGGCATAATGTGTAATGAGCGATACGCGCGCTCTAGAGCTTGGTTATGTACACACATCAAAAAAAGTTTGTGATCACTAGCAAAAGCAGATATATTTTTAAAATTTAACTTTATCATGAAACTGCTCCTCTGGCTCGAACACAAGCGGATATCCTCCTGGGCATGCTGA
Source organism: Parnassius orleans (assembly GCA_029286625.1). Classification (NCBI taxonomy): domain Eukaryota; kingdom Metazoa; phylum Arthropoda; class Insecta; order Lepidoptera; family Papilionidae; genus Parnassius; species Parnassius orleans. The sequence goes on from JAGSMP010000032.1 coordinate 3,354,612, forward strand.
GGATCAAGTTATCCATCATTTTTTGAGGTAACCTGTCCAATTCTTGATAGCGGCTTTCCTTATCTCTAGCACTGTCTGGGGAAGTGGCTGACGGTTCCAAACAGCTCGCTTAAGAGCATCCCATACGTGCTCTATTTGGTTTAAGTCAGGCAAGCAGCAGTCAGAACAGTTGGGCGACCACTGCGTGATCGGTCAGCTATATTATCCATGCCGTGGTACCTCTGCAACGTGGCCACGACACAAAATTGGGATACTGCAACTCTCTCGTGGAATATCCTTCCTCCTTTAAAGTTACAATTCTTGCTCGTAAAATCCCTGATTATCCTCTTGGCACTTTTTTAATCACAACTTTCTTCGAAAAAAATATTTTAAATCCGTTAAAACTGACCAAGTGATATTTCTGAATGAGCTTAGATTGAATTTCTTTTTATATGGAAAAACAATTGAATTTCTTTCTTGTTTTATATTCTAATTCTATATTTTTAAGTAAAGAATCTAAAAAGAAGAAGAAATTAAAATATAGTCTACGGTAACAAAAAAGAGTTCGATTTTTCAAACAGATCGCAAACTTTTTGTGATGTGTATATACTCTAAGCTTTATATGAATAATTAAATAGAATAGAAACAAAAAATATTTTTGCCGTTTAATTTGAAATCCTATTTATTTAAACTCTTTTGCAAAATAAAATGAGCACCTAAGCAAAGAAATAAGGAATTTTATTGTTACTATTAGATTGTTTGATAATTTTAAGTAGTCGTATTATTATACTCAGAATTTTGTAAATGAATCAGCAAGGATAGTTTTCGTCAGTTTTATTATAAAATTTTCAGTTTTATTATTAATGAGAAATAACGTTAAAGTTTAAAGCGCTAGTAGTGTACCTGCTCGCTAAGTAAAAATAATAACATGTTTTTTGATTATTTTTCCTTTAATAAAGTAACACCACTTTATTAAGAGAAGAGGAAGAGATCCTTATGGTATTTTCCAATGTAATTTAATACGACACCAACAAGACAAAACAGTGTTCTTTATTAAATTATTTACAGTTTAATAAAAACTATTTTTTTTATAGAATAAGGGTGACAAACGAGCACACAGTTACCTTTTGGTTTGGCTTTACCTGATGGTAAAAGGTTGCTGTGGCCCATAGACATCTATATCTATCTTCGTTTGCGAATTTAAATGCAGATGCGTTGTCAGCCGTGAGTACTAAGATAGAATGCCTCTTTTCCAGTAACCAGGGTCTCCGGTTCTCTACACTCACCATACGAAACACAGCAGCATTAAGCTGCTATTTTACGCTGGTATTCTGTGAGAGGGTGGACCTTCCCCGGTCGAGCCGAATCATTCGTGCTACAAGTATATTATAAATAAAGCTGCAGCACGGCTCTACCACATAAAAAACTATAACTATAAATTAGAATCAGTAAATAATTAAAATAGATTGGAAAGTGGGCCGAATTATTTGGTATATTTGATTATTATCATTTTGGAAATAATTTTAAAGCGATAATATACACCTTTCCAGCAAAATAACTAATTTATTACTAAAACAAACTGGCTTCCGACGAAACAACTTTTGCTACAGGAAGTAGAGTGCATACATCTATTATGCAATATCAAACTTTAAAACTTTTCGCTCTGGATTGTATGCAGTTCAAATAACACTGCAATAAATAAAGTTTTAGAGTTTTATTTCTGTACTGGAACTCTAATTAAATGATAGATCTAGATTTTATCTATTATAAGTCCGGCTTGATTATATGGATTAATATCTTCGTTTCGTTTGTTTGCTGTCCAAGCCGCGCCTCTGGAATAACCTGCTTGAAAAGTTAAAACAAACAGCAAACAAATATTTAAGAAAATTAGTTTCGTACTACGAAATTAGTTTCGTACTTACGAATTTAGTTTCGTTCTTACGAATTTAGTTGTGTACTTACGAATTTAGTTTCGTACTTACGAATTGAGTTTCGCACTTACGAATTTAGTTTCGTACTTACGAATTTAGTTTCGTACTTACGAATTTAGTTTCGTACTTACGAAATTTGTTTCGTACTTACGAAATTAGTCTCGCACTTACAAATTTAGTATCATAATTACGAAATTTGTTTCGTTCTTAGGAAAATCGATTCGTTCTTACGAAATTCGTTTCGTACTTACGAAATTCGTTTCGCACTTAGGAATTTAGTTTCGTACTTACGAATTTAGTTTCGTTCTTACTAATTTAGTTTCGTTCTTACGAAATTAGTTTCATACTTACGAAATTCGTTTCGTACTTACGAAATTCGTTTCGTACTTACGAATTTAGTTTCGTTCTTACGAAATTAGTTTCGTACTTACGAAATTCGTTTCGTACTTACGAAATTCGTTTCGTTCTTACGAAATAAGTTTCGTACTTACGAATTTACTTTCGTACTTACGAATTTAGTTTCGTTCTTACGAAATTAGTTTCGTACTTACGAAATTCGTTTCGTACTTACGAAATTCGTTTCGTTCTTACGAAATAAGTTTCGTACTTACGAAATTAGTTTCGTTCTTACGAAATTCGTTTCGTACTTACGAAATTCGTTTCGTTCTTATGAAATTCGTTTCGTTCTTACGAAATTAGTTTCGTACTTACGAAATTAGTTTTTTACTTACGAAATTCGTTTCGTACTTACGAAATTCGTTTCGATCTTACGAAATTCGTTTTGTACTTACGAAATTAGTTTCGTACTTACGAAATTCGTTTCGTACTTACGAAATTCGTTTCGTCCTTAGGAATTTAGTTTTGTAATAACGAATTTGGTTTCGTACTTACTAATTTAGTTTCGTACTTACAAAATTCGTTTCGTACTCGATTTCAGGGAAATACGTTTCGTACTTATGAAATTTGTTTTGTACTTACGAATTTAGTTTCGTTCTTATGAATTTAGTTTCGTTATTACGAAATTCGTTTTGTTCTTACGAAATTCGTTTCGTTCTTACGAAATTCGTTTTGTACTTACGAAATTAGTTTCGTACTTACGAAATTCATTTCGTACTTACGAAATTCATTTCGTACTTACGAAATTCGTTTCGTCCTTAGGAATTTAGTTTCGTAATAACGAATTTGGTTTCGTACTTACTAATTTAGTTTCGTTCCTATGAAATTCGTTTCGTTCTTACGAAATTAGTTTCGTTTTTATGAAATTCGTTTCGTACTTACGAAATTCGTTTCGTTCTTACGAAATAAGTTTCGTACTTACGAAATTAGTTTCGTTCTTACGAAATTCGTTTCGTACTTAAGAAATTCGTTTCATTCTTACGAAATTCGTTTCGTTCTTACGAAATTAGTTTCGTACTTATGAAATTAGTTTTGTTCTTACGAAATTCGTTTCGTTCTTACAAAATTCGTTTTGTATTTACGAAATTCGTTTTGTACTTACGAAATTCGTTTCGTACTTACGAAATTCGTTTCGTCCCTAGGAATTTAGTTTCGTAATAACGAATTTGGTTTTGTACTTACGAAATTCGTTTCGTTCTTACGAAATTCGTTTTGTAATTACGAAATCCGTTTCGTACTTACGAAATTCGTTTCGTTTTACGAAATTCGTTTCGTTCTTACGAAATTCGTTTTGTACTTACGAAATTCGTTTTGTACTTACGAAATTAGTTTCGTACTTACAAAATTCGTTTCGTACTTACGAAATTCGTTTCGCACTTAGGAATTTAGTTTCGTACTTACGAATTTAGTTTCGTTCTTACTAATTTAGTTTCGTACTTACGAAATTAGTTTCATACTTATGAATTTAGTTTTGTACATACGAATTTAGTTTCGTTCTGACGAAATTAGTTTCGTACTTACGAAATTAGTTTCGTACTTACGAATTTAGTTTCGTTCTTACGAAATTAGTTTCATACTTACGAAATTCGTTTCGTACTAACGAAATTCGTTTTGTTTTAGGAAATTAGTTTCGTACTTACGAAATTAGTTTCGTACTTACGAAAATCGTTTCGTCCTTAGGAATTTAGTTTCGTAATAACGAATTTGGTTTCGTACTTATTAATTTAGTTTCGTACTTACGAAATTCGTTTCGTACTCGATTTGAAGGAAATTCGTTTCGTACTTATGAAATTTGTTTTGTACTTACGAATTTAGTTTCGTTCTTACGAAATTAGTTTCATACTTACGAAATTCGTTTCGTACTAACGAAATTCGTTTTGTTTTTAGGAAATTAGTTTCGTACTTACGAAATTAGTTTCGTACTTACGAAAATCGTTTCGTACTAAAGAAATTCGTTTCGTAATTATGAAATTAGTTTTTACTTACGAAATTCGTTTCGTACTTACGAAAATCGTTTCGTACTTACGAAATTCGTTTTGTACTTACCAATTTAGTTTTGTACTTACGAATTAAGTTTCGTTCTTACGAAATTTGTTTCGTCCTTACAAAATTCGTTTCGTTCTTACGAAATTCGTTTCGTTTCTACGAAATCCATTTTGTACTTACGAAATTAGTTTCGTACTTACGAAATACGTTTCGTTCTTACGAAATTCGCTTCAACATGGCATTAGTGTAACAGGGCACTTTAGAGTGGTGTGGGTCTACGAAATGAATTTCGTAAGTACGAAATGAATTTCGTAAGTACGAAACTAATTTCGTAAGTACAAAACAAATTTCGTAAGAACGAAACGAATTTCGTAAGTACGAAACGAATTTCGTAAGTAAAAAACTAATTTCGTAAGTACGAAACTAATTTCGTAAGAACGAAACTAATTTCGTAATAACGAAACTAAATTCGTAAGAACGAAACTAAATTCGTAAGTACAAAACAAATTTCATAAGTACGAAACGTATTTCCCTGAAATCGATTACGAACCGAATTTCGTAAGTACGAAACTAAATTAGTATGTACGAAACCAAATTCGTTATTACAAAACTAAATTCGTAAGTACGAAAGTAAATTCGTAAGTACGAAACTTATTTCGTAAGAACGAAACGAATTTCGTAAGTACGAAACTAGTTTCGTAAGAACGAAACTAAATTCGTAAGTACAAAACGAATTTCGTAAGTACGAAATGATTTTCGTAAGAACGAAATTATTTTCGTAAGAACGAAACTAAATTCGTAAGAACGAAACTAAATTCGTAAGTACGAAAGTAAATTCGTAAGTACAAAACGAATTTCGTAAGTACGAAACGATTTTCGTAAGAACGAAATTATTTTCGTAAGAACGAAACTAATTTCGTAAGAACGAAACTAAATTCGTAAGTACGAAACTAAATTTGTAAATACGAAACAAATTTCGTAAGTACGAAACGAATTTCCTTCGAATCGAGTACGAAACGAATTTCGTAATTACGAAACTAAATTAGTAAGTACGAAACTAAATTCGTAAGTACGAAACTAAATTCGTAAGAACGAAACGATTTTCGTAAGTACGAAACTAATTTCGTAAGTACGAAACTAATTTTTCTTAAATATTTGTTTGCTGTTTGTCTTAACTTTTCAAGCAGGTTATTCCAGAGGCGCGGCTTGGACAGCAAACAAACGAAACGAAGATATTAATCCATATAATCAAGCCGGACTTATAATAGATAAAAATCTAGATCTATCATTTAATTAGAGTTCCAGTACAGAAATAAAACTCCTAAAACTTTATTTATTGCAGTGTTATTTGAACTGCATACAATCCAGAGCGAAAAGTTTTAAAAGTTTGATATTGCATAATAGATGTATGCACTCTACTTCCTGTAGCAAAAGTTGTTTCGTCGGAAGCCAGTTTGTTTTAGTAATAAATTAGTTATTTTGCTGGAAAGGTGTATATTATCGCTTTAAAATTATTTCCAAAATGATAATAATCAAATATACCAAATAATTCGGCCCACTTTCCAATCTATTTTAATTATTTACTGATTCTAATTTATAGTTATAGTTTTTTACGTGGTAAAGCCATGCTGCAGCTATATTAATAATATAGTTGTAGCACGAATGATCTGGCTCGACTGGGAAGGTCCACCTCTCACAGAATACCAGCTTAATGCTGCTGTGTTTCGTATGGTGAGTGTAGAGAACCGGAGACCCTGGTTACTGGAAAAGAGGCATTCTATCTTAGTACTCACGGCTGACAACGCATCTGCATTTAAATTCGCAAACGAAGATAGATATATGTCTATGGGCCACAGCAACCTTTTACCATCAGGTAAAGCCAAACCAAAAGGTAACTGTGTGCTCGTTTGTCACCCTTATTCTATAAAAAAAATAGTTTTTATTAAACTGTAAATAATTTAATAAAGAACACTGTTTTGTCTTGTTGGTGTCGTATTAAATTACATTGGAAAATACCATAAGGATCTCTTGGCTTCCGAGAGTTGGCGATGTATCCATTCCATTTACGACAGACATAAATTAACCAGACAGATGACGGGGAGCAGCTTCAAAAATGCGAGATATCTGGTACTGTGATTGCCGATCCGTCTACCAAGCATTTAAGATAAATTTTTAAGGGCTTATGAAGAATATAATTTACTGTATAAATATTAAAATAAACTCATTTGCAAAAAAAAAAGTTCAGTTTTGAATTTTTTTTGTCTGAAAAAAATACAATACGAAAAAGGTTTTAATCATTTGAACATATTACTGCCCAATTATAAAACTGCCGTGGTGCTTAAAAAGGAACGTTCCAAAATCAAATTTTGGCCTGAGGCTGTTTTTTAAGAAAATAACTTTTTATTACATTTTGTGGCGCGAACTCCCGAAGGTTAATACCGACTCTAAATAACTTTTAGTCCATTTTTAGGGTTCCGTACCCAAACTGTAACCAAAGGGGCCCTATTACTAAGCCTCCGCTGTCCGTCCGTCCGTCCTTCGGTCTGTTAGCGGGCTGTATCTCATGATCCGTAATAGGTAAACAGTTGAAATTTTCACAGAATATATATTTCTGTTGCCACTATAACAACAAATAATAAAAATAAAAATAAATTAAAAATTAAAGGGGGCTCCCCTACTAGAAACTTGTATTACGATGGTACGGAACTCTTCATGCGCGAGTCCGACACGCACTTGGCCGGTTTTTATTGAATTATCTCATATCCTTGACATTTTAAAGTATTTTTATTGCTGTTTAGCGGTCTCGAAAGTGGTAAGATAAAGTGATAAAAGCAAGCAAAATTATTGTGCTGCTTGAGAAGGATTGCAACCAATGCCTCGTGGCTCAGAGACTAAATGTGAGTCATTCGACAGTCTAAAAGACCTGGCAGTGCTATCAAGAGTCCGGTTTCTCAAGAGTAGGCCTCTTTCTGGAAGACAGCCATCTACTGAAGTCAAGCGTTGAGAAATCGCTAATCTTCGTATGTGGACCTCAAAAACAACCTAGAATAAGTAAGAAATGTGCAAATTAGTCTATGGGCGGTCAGAAGGAGGCTTTCAAGAGGCCCTAAATTATTCCCTGAGCACCAAGTTGCCAGGCTTAGCTTCGCTCGAAATTATGTGTCATGGACTCAAGAAGACTGGGATAGGGTATTATTGTTCTCCGATGAAGCCAGGATATTTCTGTACGGTAAATACCGACGTCAGCGAGTGCTACAGAGACGAGAAGAATGCTTTGCAAAGGCATGTTTTGAAGAAGTCACACCCTATGGCGGAGGCTCTGTTATATTTTGGGCTGGAATAAATTCGTTTAATCGTACGGAGTTAGTCTTCATCGAAAACGGCTCACTGAGTGGAAACCGATACATAACGGAAGTTCTAATTCCTCATGCACAAGCCGCGTCGGCCGCTCTAGGGGAAAACTCAATACTTATGGCCGTCAACGCTCGCGCCACCGGTCTGGCGATGTGGAAGCGTATATGCGGAGTTCGTCGTATGGATTGGCCAGCTCAAAGTCCCTACCTAAATCTCATAGAGCATGTCGTTCTGAAGCGATGAGTGAAATCAGTGCAGCCAGCTCCGCAGACCATGAAGGAGCTAAAGAATGTGATTACCGCGGAGTTGGGATGGATATATACTTACTAGCATGCCCAGACGAATGCAAGTGGTGTTACTTTATTAAAGGAAAAATAATCAAAAAAAAACATGTTAATTTTACTTAGCGAGCAAGTACACTACTAGCGCTTTGAACTTTAACGTTATTTCTCATTAATTTAATGAAAATATTATAATAAAACTGACGAAAACTATCCTTGCTAATTCATTTACAAAATTCTGAGTATAAGAATACGACTACTTAAAATTATCAAACAATCTAATAGTCACAATAAAATTTCTTATTTCTTTGCTTAGGTGCTCATTTTATTTTGCAAAAGAGTTTAAATAAATAGGATTTCAAATTAAACGGCAAAAATATTTTTTGTTTCTATTCTATTTAATTATTCATATAAAGCTTAGAGTATATACACATCACAAAAAGTGTGCGATCTGTTTGAAAAATCGAACTCTTTTTTGTTACCGTAGACTATATTTTAATTTCTTCTTCTTTTTAGATTCTTTACTTAAAAATATAGAATTAGAATATAAAACAAGAAATAATTTCAATTGTTTTACAATATAAAAAGAAATTCAATCTAAGCTTACGCTCATTCAGAAATCTGACTTGGTCAGTTTTAACGGATTTAAAATATTTTTTCGAAGAATGTTGTGATTGAAAAAATGCCAAGAGGATAATCAGGAATTTTACGAGCAAGAATTGTAACTTATTATTAGTGATCGAGGCAGAGGAGCAGTTTCATGATAAAGTTAAATTTTAAAAATATATCTGCTTTTGCTAGTGATCACAAACTTTTTTTGATGTGTGTACATAACCAAGCTCTAGAGCGCGCGTATCGCTCATTACACATTACGCCCAGCGTAAGCAGATGTTCTATAGATATTGATTCATAGTTAGAGCGGTTGAATAGTGATGTGACAAAATTGACGCCTATGCGTTATTGTACTTAAGGTATTCATCAGTCATCAGTATTTAGTAAATACAATGAAAGTTTATGGAAGCTTCATCTGACATCTCACAACAAAAACGTAATTCGTTGTATAATTTAAAATATCGTGAAAAGGTCACTATGAAATCTACTTAAATTCAAAATTTGGTATATTTCCGCCAAATTATCCTTGAACTTATTATGGGTTTCACAGGGAATAATAACTGGGTTTGTTTAATCGACACTGGGTTTGCTTCACAGAACGTACACAGAGGGCACTGCTATGATAGTACAATAACAGCGGCACTTCTCTTTTGTCGCTAGATCACAACTACCAATAAATCGAATACGAACGTATTACCCGGTTTTACTCTCTGCTCCCTCGAGATATTATCCATCATTAATTCCAGCTTATGAAAAGTCCACTGCTAAACTTAGTGGAACTATTTGCCATAGTTCCCTCTCTTAGAAAGTGGTTTGGCAACTGGAATTTTTTATTATTTTCAGTTGTTATCAGGAAGATACTGTTGCCTATCTCCTGTTTCATTTCCCTATGTCGGCTTTTACGATACTTTATGGGATGGGTCTTAGAGCTTTTAAGTAATAATATATATTATTTGATAGGAGGTAGTAGTTTATTCTACGCCGCGCCGCCGCTACACGGCGTTATCAAGATCCTGCCTTAACATCATGATTTCGAATTTTTTTCATCCAAGCAGATAAAGCTTTGTTGAATATAGATGGTTTTCCACTTATCAAGAGGTAAATCTATATAAATTAAAATCAATTACCGCATGTATGAAACATCATCACTTGAGAACGGCTGGACCGATTTTAATAAACACTCACGCTTACCATAATTGGACTGGTTGTAGAGATCTAGAAAACAGTGGTGCGAAGCCGGGGCTGATCGTTAGTGAGCATGTAAAATTGAGATTACAAATGCTTATGCTTTGCTTATATAAACTCGCTTATGTACCGTGTGTCTGTCAAGACTTAGTATTTATACCTCCCTAACTATTAGTTTTTAAAGTTTGCGAAACGAATTTTGCTATGTAATATAATAATCATCATCACTTGATTTAGAAAACAATTTACATGATCGTTCGAATAATAATAAGTCTAGTCCTATTTTCTTTATATTTTTAGACTTATAATAAAGTAATAAAAATAAATAACTAAACAAAAATGAGTATATCGATGTCGATTGTTGCTAACATTGCGAACGAAATCACTAAAGATTAAAGACGTTATGTCTTGTAAAGTAACTTCACATATAATACTAGAATAGGGATGTCATGTTTCTAGTAAATCAGAAGATACGAGAGTAAATACTCTCATATTTTGCATAGTATAAAGAGACCAAAGATGACCACTTGACATTTCTATTTCCACGCATGAATTACACGCAACATCTTTCAATAGATTTATCTCTTTTGCCTTATTTGAAAATAAAATTAGGAATAGCGAGACAAGTATATAAAATTGTAGGTTCTCTCTATGCATACATATGTATGTAATTGCTCTAAGTGAATTTGTAGAAAAGTTGTCAGTTAGAATAGCATTGGGTGGCCTATAACACCCACGTCTATCCTCGATTAAGAATTAAAATACAGTTTTGTTATCACCCCTGGTTACTAAGATGGAATGCCTCGTTATGCTGATATTATGCTGCAGCGTGACTCTACAAGTTTACAATTTGTAACTTTATCTAAATAGTAAGGTTTTAATATTTTAACTTATCGTCGGTCGTACTGTGTAAACTTACTCGTATGAAAAACTCATTTCATCGAGCAAGACACATTTAGAACTTTAAAACTGATAATTCTGGTTATGTAAATGTGAGTCCTTGTCCAGCAGTGGAATTTACGTGCTTATAAAGAAGAAGATTTTTTACGTGGTAGAGATAAAGTTATTATTTTAATTTTCAGTTAATTGAAAAGTGTTTAAATTTGATCAAATTTTTGTACACTCCTGTGGTATGGATTAAGCGGGTAGTATAGTTAATTAGGTGATAAGGCTGCTACTTAAAACCAGTACATCCACTGTTGTGTTCCAGTTTAAAATTTACAGGCTGGCATTGTATCTAAGTCTTCAGGAATAGCAATACATCTGAATATTTTACGTGGAAGAGCTATCTGAGCTACATTAGTATAGTTGTAGCACGAATGGGTCGGCTCGACCGGGGAAGGACCACGCTCTCACAGAATACCAGCGTAAAATAGTAGCTCAATGCTGTTGTGTTTCGTATGGTGAGTGTAGAGAATCGGAGACCCTTTTTACTGGAAATGAGGCATTCCATAGCATTCCTCAAGGGTGACAACGAATTAATTCTTAATCGAAGATAAATGTAGATGTCTATGGGCCACAGTATCCATTTACCACCAGGTGGACTGTGTACTCGTTTATCACCCCCATTCTATAACAAAACAGAAAGAAGAAGAAGATAAAAGGAAAATATGCACTCTGAGCATCCGAGTGAGACTCTCGCGGCTGATTAATGGCGGAATATTCTTCCATTCTCAAAATCCAAAATCCACGACTGGTGACGGATTCCGACCCTTCTTCCTTAAAACACGTAACCCACGCACTAGGATTTTTCATTAGCTCAGAGACAGTTTTCACACATTAATTACACAGGGACAAACATCCAGACCCGGCACAATTATTTGTAGGGCATACATTGATATATATGTACTACGCAGTAGATTTCGCATTCCGAACATTCACTATGTTCAACTGAACTGTACTGCAATCCGTACACCTTACTTTAGTGTCATTTACCGTGGCTTCAATATTCATGCAGTGTTCATTCATGAGCGGCGATAATAATACGAGATTTCAAATTAAAGTTTAAACCTTACGTAAATAACAATTCAGTAGTCAAGTCAAGTAAAGTAAAATTTTTTGTTGTTCAAGTGAATAAATAGGTAATAATATCGTAATATTTTACTATCTACCGCGCATGCGCGAAGACATAGAGTAGCGCACATTTTTTGTTTGGAATAGCTTCTCTAGTACGTAGTACATATAACTCAATGAGGGCATACAAATACTTGTTCCATATTGGGACTTGAACTTGCGGTTCTCAGCGCCGTAACGCAATGCTAAGCGACTGCTCCACAGAGCGGGTAATTGCGTGCATTGTGAAATTTAAATTGAAATGAAATGTGATGACGTTAGATCTGTTCCTCTGCCGGCTATCATCATCATTCTTGGATATGTTGTTTGAGTAATTATTCTGAGTGTCTATGTTCAATCGCTATATAAAGCCGAAAATGTTTGTGCATTGTACTCAAATTATACAATATGTATTTTGTAAATTTCCTCGTCACTTAACTTTCTATTTTAAATGGAACGTTTACTGTAACGTAGCAAAGGCATACATATTGATCCATGATTCTTATCTAGGTAGGAAGAAAGAAATTATTTAAATTTATCCGCTAAACTCTACAACAAAACTTTATTATTCCTAATTACTAATTGCGTGGATATATAATTACATTATGTAGCAGCCATTATTACGCTAACAAGAATGGTGGTACGACACGAAAGTCATTCGTCGTGTGTGCTACTTGCGTTATGTCTACGTTTGTAATTTCCCATAAGGCTCTTTAAATATGTAAATAATAGGTAATATCGCTTTCGCACAAAAGAAATAAAATTAAATTTTTTGGCATTTGTAATTAAAAGCTACTTATTATATTAAGTTATTAAACCAGAAGACTTGTGCTCAGTTACGGAAAGTGGGACGTATAATATATGTTATTATTTTACTTTTGATTTATTTATCTGTAAAAATATAAGTTTGTTTTATATTTGCGTTAATTAATTACTAAACATATTTAAAATATTTTTAAATTCAATAAATTATCCTTCACTTGTGTCTTTTTAATTTTGCTTTAGAGATTTGAGCAATCTAAGAAAAAGTACTGTGCACCACTGTAAAAAAGAATTTTCTTTTATAAAAAAGAGGACAAAGCAGCATATGTCTCACCTAATGGTAAGTGATCACTGCCGCGTATGAACATTTGCAACACCAAAAAAATTGCTGGTGCGTTCCCGGCTACACTTTTTTTAGTTAATGCCGCCAAACAGAACTGCTACGTTCCGGTCTAAAGTGTAAGAGATGCCTGTATATTGAACAGATTAATGTTTTAAAAAGATTAGGACCAGACCTTGTCTGTGCGGTTTTTCTAGAGTTACAACAGGATATATCCTGCTCAGTTGAAGTTTTACCATCAGGTGAAATGTATCCTCATTTATCACTTTTAAGAAACAACATCGAAAGGTTTATCTATTTCGCTATTGCTACTCTGTTCAACGTTTGAACGACGAAACAGAATCCAAACAAAGCTAACGGCTTACATAATTTTCAGTAATCTTTCCGAACACGTACAAAACATTTTCCTTTCTACACATAAAGAATCACGCACGAATAATCATACCCACCTTACATACTCATGAAGTATTTTATTACATCACGTGAGTTTATTGGTTAATGTATCGTTATCTTTGTGTCTGAAGCACGAGATAGAGAAGATGAATATTAATTTATTATTCTAACTATAATTTAAGAAAATTATAATTATATTCGAAGAAACAGGCATATCTATTTTAAGTGATCAGACCAACAAAGAAAGAACGATGGAGCTCTGCGTACTTTTCAAATGACGCAAAAACCAAGCGAAAGCCATGCTCAAGTTATTGAAAAAGCACGCGCTCACGTACACATATAATTTAAAATAATTTGTAACTAACAACTTGGTTTTAGTAATAGTAGTGTGTAATACATATGTGTGTGTCCATTAGTGAACTTTAACGGGCTGTGAATTGGTGCGTCAGTGCGTGTCAAAACTTGAGCACGCTTTTTACTTCACTTAAAATGTACGCTCGCTCCGTTTTTCTTTATTGGTCTGAGAATAAATGTTAATCTGTAGTATAAAATATGTAACTGACGTAATTCAGTGAATCATTAAACTTAACTAGCAATGGGCCGGCCATATAGCTCGAAGAACCGACAACCAATGTGGAAGAAAAGTTCTTTAGTACCCTCCACTAGTTGGAGTGACAACATGATGAAACACTGGTAGTCGATGAATGCATATCACTCAGGGCTGTACTGATACTGTAATGATAAGGATAGTGATAGTTAACCTATACAATATAATATAGTTTTCACACGGTTTAATTAGAGTTCCACTGTGCAAATTATCTTTAATATTTTCCACAGTTGATATTACATTATCCTATACACACAAATAAAATTAAAATGTCTGTCTGTAATATTAAAATAACTGGCTTCTATTGTACTCGGAGGGTTATTTACTCGCTATTAAGAAGAAAATTAAGAAGATATAAAAAAATTAACATTTTTATCTGTGTGTCTGTCTATCTGTCTATCTGCCCGGCTACTCTTCTGAATGGCTGAACCAATTGTGATGAAACTTTACAAACAGATAGTGAGCAATGCCAGGAAAGAGGGCTATATTTTATACGAAAAACTTGTTTTTTTTTTTCAACAAACGGATAATAGATAAAATAATTGGTCTTTGATTATCTTAAATCTAAATAACACACATTAATAGATCCTCTCCAGACGAAGCCGGATCGGGTTTCTAGTTGATTATACTTCGATCAAGTATTCTAAGAGCCTTTCTTAGTTTTTTTCTGATTTTGCACAAAGTGTAGGCTAGTTACACACACCAAGTTTTAAAGTCAAAGGTCGTTTTATCCTCATATTTATTTTAAAAGACCTTTTTAAGCTCTGGCCACATTCAGAACCAGTTAATTTATTCATAATTTAAAATTGCTTTGCACGATTTACATAAAAACATAAAACTTAATCAGGTTGCAATAACCAGTAAATAAAAATAATTAATGTTGTAGTGCATCGAATAAAACCAGTCCAACGTCATATTATTAATCGTTCCCGACATAATATGCGAGGTAAAATTAATTACGAACATACACACAACATACATACGTAGTTCACATACGTACACGTATATCTATACAGACATCTTCCTAAAAACCATAGCATCCGGCACGGCATACCTTGAAACGTATGACGTTTACGAAGTATGTCAAAATTGGAACTTTGTAAAATCCGACCTAATATAGTTCCAACTGGGAAGTAAAAATAAATATGCTATTAGTAGAGCACTCCGCAAGCTTCGAAAATTAATAAAAAATTCGTCGGGTTAATTTCATCTTTAAAATAATTCTATGCTAGCGGATCTATAATTATTAATTTTCGGATTATTCTTATTCTTCCATTTGCATATGACATTGCTTTACTATGTAGCCAAACACTACTGTTTTTGAACAATATTAAATCACTGGTGCCCTCGAGAATATAAAGTTATTGTGTTTAAAACCTATTGTGTTTTATTGGTATGCTTCTCAGGCAAATGCCTCACTTTACGGGGTCAATTCCTAAAAGGCTTATGTTCTTTAAGTATTATTGAAATTTTAATTTTATCTGACACTTCCTGTACATTATGTTTTACAAAGAGGTATCTCAATTTTTAATGTTATTGCTTTATTTTTTATTACTCTCAGTCTCCACCACTTTTTATTGATTTGCAACAACTGATGATAGGAAAACACATATCTGCTAAATCATTATTTCCTTATTTTAATATAAGCATGATGTGATGTCAAAACATTATTGTAAAACAAAACAAAGTTTGAGGTAAAAAGCAATAAGTATGATACCGATGAAATTGTTTCCCATAACATTTTCCTTCTGCTTGTGTTTGTAAAGTGGCGTGATGGGAAATTGTGCCACGAATACTTTTTGACTCGGGAAGTTACAGACTGGAACGAAGTAAACTTAAAATGATGCAATAAAATCTAATAACAGAATGAAAACGCTTTTTCCTTTTGCCTTTCTGTTCGTCGCAATTATCAGAAAACTTAATCATTGGCCTTGAAGTTAAAAAGTCACACATTGCTTTGTATAGAAGGTTTTAAACATTTTTAAACTTTTTAGATCATTTAAATAATTTCTCCAACTCATTTTTCAATGTCTGTTTTTATAACTATTCGCCTTACTTCTTCTTTTGTTTTGCCGCATCGTCGCCACATTTTGTAGCGGTTAGGTAAAATTCGTCTGTGACGCCATTCCTCTTACTTCTGCTATGGAAGGTGGCTAGTAGTCGTAAACGCTACTGCTGAACATGTAATCCCGGCTTAAAATTCCGAGTCGGGCCAAAATCAGCTACTGCGTTTTTCTGTCAAAAAATTTACAAAATAAACTAAATTGACGATCAGTTTCATTCAACTGTAAATCAATTAGAAGGTCCGTACAGCACGTTAGTAATTTATGTAAGATAGCTAATATCATCGCTCACCAGGAGAATTGGCTGAATTAAATTAGGAAGTTAGCTGCTATATTCTATGCTAAATCCTATAGAGATATGTCAGTGGGCTTGTTGCGAATGCGGCCCTATAGCGGGACAGTGCTGTTCTGGCGTACGAGTTTGTTTACCAAAATATTATAGCAATTATCAAATAGAGACAGTGTGATTAGGATATGGCGATCATACCTAAATATTGTTACGATAATTACTCAGAGTTTAATCAGTGTCTTGCGTATAGTTCAATAATGTTTTTTTTATATATAAGAGGGGGCAAACGAGCATGCGGCTCACCTGATGGTTAGTGACTACGGCCGCCCATGAACAACTGCCTCACCAGGGAAATTGCAGGTGCATTGCCGGCCTTTTAAAAAAAGAGTAGGCTCTTGTTAGTATCGGTACAGGAAATCTTATTTGTAGTATCGGTCAGGAAAAATAGCTGGTGGTAGCCAATTCCACAAGAACAGAGGAAGTAGACTTCTGGTTTATCGCACAGTGGTGGACCGCCAATCATCCAGATGATATGGATGGTAGCAAGAGTAAATTTATGATAATGAGATTAAGAGTGCAGGGATTAAATGCGTTATGATCTTAGGCGATTCCAATGCACATCGGTGTATTCTTCAGACAGCGCAGCCGTTACTATGATAGACTTAGCAAGATTTGATTCAAACTCATAAACTTTTGTGAATGTGGCGCACAGCACGTTGTGGTGGCTTGGTCACTACTTTGCTTCTGCTTCTGCAGTTAATGTATGCAGAACCCGATCTGTATGTGAACAAAGACGCATTTTAGACGAAACACCTACTATTTCTCACTAGTTATTAATTGTAACCTTCAGTTTATTAATGCTTAAGAAATTTATTACGATTTTTACCTAAAAATTATGCGTAAGTTTTATGGGCGAGTTAAGTTATTTTTTTTATACGGAGCTTGAAGAAAGAAATGAATTTTTGTTCAAACTCTTCTTTCTCTCTCTCTCTCTCTCTCTCTCTCTCTAGACAACACATTACAATAGACTACAATAAAAGAGATTTAGAGGTTTAAATATTTGAATATCTTTGACCATAATACTGATCACAATAAAGACTGCTTCGTGGGTCTGGTGGTCTGATCATGTGTGTCCCGGGTTCAAATCCCGTATGGGGATAAAATTAGTTATTAGGTTTTTCTGCCAAGAAAATCTCAGTGCAGTGTAATCAAAGTGTGACTGTAATTAAGGGAATATGGTCCTTCCTCGAATGAGCCGACCCATTCATACCATAATATACCTGCAGCATGGCACTACCATGTAGAAAGGTGCACTCTCTATTCCTCATAGGGGACCAATCGCTTTCCAATGGGATCAACGGCTTTGCGTGCACGGGGATTAAAATCTAAATGAATCATATTCACAACATGTTGATTTAGTGCCAAAAAGAAAAATCATAAAATTTGGACCCTTGACCCTGGTGGCTGCTGTGTTCGAGTTACAATCCATAAATTTTATTTCTGTCCGAAGTAAATTCGGAGTGAATCAATTAACCTAACGAAAAGTTTAGAACAACGTCCGCCGGACCGTTCATACGAAAGGACACAAGAACAAAACCAAACTTTAGATTATCAATTTAATTCATAAATCTTATCATTATCACTTACACCATAGATTGTTTTATTAGGGAGATTTATTTAGCGCGCTTGGCAGGCGGGTTGGAAACCGCAGTTTTTTATTATTTTGAGTTGAACAGGAAGATGCTGCAGCCCATTCCATGTTCCCTATCCCTCTGTTGACTCTTATGACTCACAGGAGATGACATGGGGTAGCAGATACGGTTACGCCGGCACTACTCGGCGAATTTATTAATTTATGCCATATCATATTATATTTTCACTTTTTATTTCATATTTTCAGCTCGAGGTCACACGGAGGTACGGGTGGAACTGCAAATGGAACGCTGGGCTTCCCGCGGGGGCTCCGTTCGACTCCGATGCGTGCACGATGTACCTCCACACCTGCTCGACAAAGTCGTCTTCCTTCGCCACGGCACCAAAATTTTTCAATACATTAGGGATAGAAAACCGCCTTACCGAAACTTCACCACCCCAGGAGCGGTGCTTAACGTAAGTTACTTATCTCGCTTCATTTTAAAACGATATTACATACATACATACATAAACACACACGTCCGACACTCAGAGACTAGGACTTGCATTTGGCACGGTCCTGATGCACCTATCTCGCTTTCTTTACGTCCGTACCTTCGCACGACTTTAAACCGACTTCAGCTACATATTAATATACTTACTCAAGATACAAGATATTTATTTGTGGAAACATGAGTATACATACAAAGCATGCAGGTTGTTCAGATACATTAAAAGAAGCAGTCATGTTTGGCCTTTGTGGCGTACAAATGTATAAATCAATGAAAATATTATAAATAGTTTACAATTGAAAATTAAATTATTATTAACACATTATCGAATTAAATTATTATTAAACTAATTTTAACAATTTTATCAATAAATCTAAATCTAAGTAATAAATTAAAATTTTAATTTTTTTTTTTAAATTAATATTAAAAAAACTGAAGGTAGCCGGGCTAACTATAATAAATTAAAATTAAATGTCTGGTAATATTATTTGCTATGAAGATACATTATATTTTATCTGCTTTATACAAGGTCAGTAAAAGAATTGCTTGTTACATAAATTTTTATTTTTATTATTCAAAAATTCTAATATGCTATAGTATGCTTTGCCTTCTAAATATAATTTCAACTTATTTTTAAATACTTAAATAGTAGCTACGAAGTGAAGACTAGTTAATTGCATATAAATATATACGTACGTTTATGAGTATATGCCTCATACTCATAAATTGCACTATCTTCATATAACACGAGTCTATTCACGCTTACCTTGAAGTTTATCAACCAGACGGTCGGTTTTCCGATGGCAGAAAGGCGAGGAAATATTTCACTCATGTAAGTCCTGTGCTCACTTATTCAAAGTAATAAGTAAAGTTTTTAATAAATTACCTAACGTGGTAATGTAATTATACAAACCGGAGTCGACGTTAAAAAATTCTCTTTATGCGTGTCATAAAGTGCGCAACATAATAAATAATCTTTCAGCTTAAGAGAAGTAGAAACTTCACAGATTTACCTAACGTATGAACACACCTTAAAAGGCTACAAACACGGATGCGAGGCAGGTAATAGCCCGGGTGGAGTTAATTATCCGGGTTAAAGTTACGGTTAAGATAGGATAACCACGGTATTAACATCATAACACAACATTGTAGAATAACGTTGAGTAGTTTCGATTCAACGCGTAATATCAAATGCAAATTTGGCTTACGAGTACAAATACTGGATTATATTTTAGGTACAAAATGTTCAAAAATCTTTTTGTTTCTTTGTTTTATTGTTATGTGCCCCAAGTTATTTGCTCAATAATAAAGCCATTTTGATTTCAAAGTGACAGCGTGAAATAGAAAATACTCGTATCTCTATATGTATGTAATTATTCTAAGGTAAATACGTTTCTCTCTCGAAGGGGTCTTATTTTCAGCAGTGGACTCACAATGGATGGGAATGATGACCAGCATTAATGTAAACACAGTGACAATCATCACATCAACGGAACAACGGTTTAAAGCAGTATAAAGTACATAAAGTCATACAAATATATAGTAGTCGTGTGTCGATTCATGATTATTCATCAAACGATTATTGGAAATGACAGAAAATCTTATGGCTTCAGATAGATGGCGGTGTAACCATCTGGCTTACATCACATGATAAAATACCTATACTGGCGACAGGCAGCGGCGTTAAATGTGCAAGGCTACTGGCACTACGATAGTAATTTTTTTAATAGGATAAGGGTGACAAACGAGCACACAGTCCACCTGATGGTAAGTGGTTGCTGCGGCCCATAGACATCTACATCTATCCCCGATTACAAATCAAAATGCAGATGCATTGTCACCCGTGTGGACTAAGATGGAATGCCTCATTACCAGTAAAAAGGGTCTTCGGTTCTCTACACTCACCATTCGAAACACAGCAGCATTAAGCTGCTATTTTACGCTGGTATTCTGTGAGAGCGTGGTCCTTCCCCGGTTGAGCCGACCTATTCGTGCTACAATTATATTACTAATAAAACTGCAGCATGGCTCTACCACGTAAAAAAACTGCCTACCAAACGTGAAGATTAAAGCAAATCCCCAGCCATTCGTTTATCCATTCATTACAGCCCACTGATGAACATAGGCCTCCCCCAAAGAATGCCACAAAGCACGGTCCTGAGCCACCTGCATCCATCGACTTCCTGCATGTCTTACCAGGTCGTCACTCCATCTAGTGGGGGGCTGCCCCACACTTCGCCTACCGGTACGACGCTGCCACTCGAGAACTTTGCTTCCCCATTGGTTATCGGTTCTTCGAGCTTTATGACCGGCCCATTGCCACTTCAGCTTACTAATCCGTTGGGCTCTGTTGGTTACTCTGGTTCTACTGCGGATATTCTCTTTTCTAAGTTTATCACGCAGAGAAACCCCGAGCATAGCCCTCTCCATAGTTCGCTGAGCGATCTTGAGCTTCCTCATACGGCTAGCAGTGAAGGACTACCTCTCAGATCCATAAGTCATCACTGGCAACACGCACCGGTAGGCAAAAATTTGGGCACACCGCGAAAAATGCACCTACTTTCATCGAATAGTATAGGAGTATGACACGACTAACGAAACTGGAATTTTGATATAGGTAAATTCATGTCTTTATCTTGAATATGCTTGTTCAAAAACACGATTGTATAACTCTGACTCGATCATAATTATTTGCGAAAACACCTCTAAAAAATCACTATAGTTGAAATTACAACGAAATTACTTAATCTATATGCTTGGGAATCACTCAAATACGTTCATAACATCAATATTCGTAATTTACTTGCTCATTATTTTGATTACTTAAATCAATAATTTTTTTTTAATATTTTAAGATTCTAAGTGATTTCTAAGCGGTCTTAGTCGTCGCGGGTGCTACGCAATTTTAGACCTTATTACGGGGTGTTTGAAGTTTTTATAGAAAATATGTTTCACTCGGGTCAGTCCGGCGATAGCCCGCTTCAACGGTTTTCGATGTGTCGCCTTAAATAACTGTTTAAAAGGACATCTGGTTAGTAATTATTGTATGCCTGGAGCATCCTTTAGTCATATAATGAATAAAGTTTTAACTTGTAAGTTTTGCCCTAATAGCACATTAATAATTCTTGTTGGGAGAAGAGGCAATGTAAACAAAACTCAATTATTAAAATATATTGATTATCTAAATACTTTAAATGTGCATAAAATTATCTTGTTTACATTGCCTTACATACAGGGTTAGCCACAGGAAAATAAAATAAGATACAATTTAATTTTATTAATGAATAACTTTTCATGTAATAACAATTTAAACTTGATATTTAATTGTCATAATTATAAAAATAGAATTAATTTAATAGACATAAATAATTTAAATAAGAAATTTTTGACTAGAGATAGGTATTACCTATCCAAATGTAATTTAAGACAGATAGCAAATGTGCTATCTTGTTGTTTATATATTAACTCAGCCAACGACTTGGCTACACAGACATCTGCTTCTATTGAGCAGTGTAATGACTTAATATGTAATTTGGAATTAGTTCCAAGTGATTTAAATAAGAAAATGAGACAATAGAGGTAATCTCTAGCAGTTATAACAATTTAAATAATTTAGAATGTTACAAAACCTTAATTGTACGACTCCACAGAGTCATAATAAAAATTGTTTACACCTGGTGCATCAGAATATACAAGACATGATAGGCAAAAAGCTAGAAATTGAATTGTTCTTAAATAGCAACAATATTCATATTTTATGTATTACTGAACATTGGTTAAAAGCTTACAACTTAATGTTTGCCTTCAGTAATCACCAGGTGCAGTTCGTTCAATAGAGAAACGGTTTTAAGAGGTGGCTCGTCAATATTAGCTAGTAAATTATTATGGCATGACAATGGCATGTGTTGAGTTTGAGCACCTCATTGTTGTGAGCGTCTACAGACCCCCATGTTCTATATACGATACTTTTGAAAAAATTATGGAGGAAGTTTTTGTTAAGCTTAATAAACAGAATAAATCTGCTGTAATATGTGGAGACTTTAATATCAATCTCCTAGAAGCTTCCTCCACCAATATGAAATTTAGATCATTGTTTAAATCATATGGTCTTTTAAATTTATTTTTAGAGCTAACGCGTATTACTGAATGTAGTGCAACATGTATAGATAACATTTTTACAAATGTGAAGCCGTTGCATAAATGTATAATACAAAAATTCACTGTGGACAGTCTCGTTACCTTATGTTCACAAAAAGCAAGTAGATGAGAAAATTGTGTTTGTTCCAGTAAATTCACGTCACTTGGAGAAGTTTAGAAGTAACATAGTGAAGAAACTTCCATCACTTTCATACCAAAATAACTCTATTTTTTTGTATGGAACGTTGTTTAAGCTTATTTTCAATGAATTTGATAATATTTTTACTTCTAAAACGTTCTCCTTGAACAGTCGGAAGGCATTCAATGAATTGGTGACAGTAGGAGTCCATAAGAGCAGACAAAGGTTATATGAACTTAACCATGAAAGGTCATATAACCCTAGCGTCGAATTTAGGGAATATGTAAAAAATATTCAAAAATATTTAAGGGAGTGTGTTCCACAGCCAAGTCTTTGCATTTAAGCAACAAAATTAAGACGGCTTCTAATAAAATTAAAATGACGTGAAGCATAATTAATAGTGAAACTGGTAAGGTCAACTCTCGCAATTCAAACTACCGGTTAAGTTTTAACAACAAATTAACGGAATCAGATCAGGATGTTGCAATGGTTTTTGAGAAATATTTTACTGATATTCCGATCTTAACCACTAAGTCTACTTTACTTAAACAAAATGTAAATGCGTGTACAAAGAATTTTACATTTCATAAAATATCATCAAAAGATATTGTAAAATATTTTAAAACTATTGATATTAAGAAAACTGCGGATCTGTGGGGGATTTCCGTTAAAGTTATTGCGTCTATAATCGCGCCTCAACTAGCTATTATTTTTAATACTAGTATCGAATATGGTGTGTTTCCTGATTTAATGAAGCATAGTAAAGTAATACCTTTATTTAAATCTGGTAGTACATTAGATCCCGCCAGTTTTAGATCAATTTCTGTACTGTCAACACTTAGTAAAATTTTTGAAAAAATATTCTTGATCAAATGTTAAATTTTTTTAATGTAAATAATTTACTTCATAAAAATCAATTCGGTTCCACAAGGGGTCGCTCGACACCTGATGTTGGTGTTGAGCTGATTAAATATATTTTCAATACATGGGAGAATTCACAGGATGCTTTGGGTATATTCTGTGACCTATCCAAGGCCTTCGATTGTGTTCACCACGAAACATTAATTAGGAAACTACAAGACTACGGTGTAAGAAGTAATTGTTCTCTTAAATTAATTGTTTCACATTTAAGTAACAAAATGCAAAAAGTTGTCATTAATAGTATGAGCTCTTCCGGGTCGATAGTACAAATGGGCGTGCCACAAGGCTCAATTCTCGGCCCCTTTCTGTTTCTTGTATATATTAATGACTTACCTTACATAGTAGGAGATAACCATAATATAGTATTATTTGCTGATGACACTTCATTAATTTTCAAATTAAAACGACAATTATTAAAATATGACGAAATAAATAATGCAATATCTAAATTAGTAAATTGGTTTAATGTTAATAATTTGCATTTAAATGGCACTAAAACGAAATGTATGAAATTAATGACTTCAAATGTCAAACAATTAAATACTAATGTAATTTTAAATGGGGAGGAATTGAGTCTTGTCGATACCACCATTTTCTTGGAATAACACTAGACGCGAAGCGTCAATGGAGCCCCCATGTATCAAAATTAGCAAGCAGACTTAGTTCTGCAGCATATGCTGTAAAAAAGATCAGAAATCTTACCAGTGTAGAAACAGCTAGACTGGTTTACTTTAGCTATTTCCATAGCATAATATCGTATGGTATTTTGCTATGGGGACACGCGACTGACACTGAAATTATATTTGTTTAAGAGAGCCTTATGAGGATCTATGATTTAAAATCTAAAGAGTCGCTGCAACAAAAATTTAAGGACATTAATATATTAACTTTGGCCTCTCAATACATTTATGAAAATGTAATGTACGTACACAAAAATAAAAGTAGTTATAAAAAATAAGTGATATTCATTCAGTAAATACTAGGAACAGATCTGTTTCTGTTGTACAACCTTGTTTTCAAGTTTTGAGATATACCTGACGAGAAGATGTGTCATAATCTCTCGAACACTGCCCAGCCGAGTTGAATCCGTCGATTGACCTCTCGAAGTTGGACGAAGTTGGACTTACCTAGTCGGACTATTTGTTCCAGGCAAACATATTCGTCAACAACTTCGAGCTTAGTGCTCCCAACAACTACCGGCATAGGTGTGACATGGACATTAAACATGATTTTTGTTTTGTTCATGTTCATCTTAAGGCCTATCCGTTTGGAGACACTATTGAGGTCATTGATCATAATGCTTAGGTCCTCCAGCGATTCTGCCATAAAGACTATATCGTGGGCAAATCGAAGATGAGTGATGTACTCGCTATTGACGTTAATACTGTATAATTTCCAGTCCAGTAACTTGAAAACGTCTTCCAACGCAGCGGTGAAGAGTTTCGGGGATATTACGTCACCCTGTCTTACACCTCTCTGCAGTTGGATAGGTTTCCTACTCTGGTTCTGTACTCGGATAGCCATCGTAGCCTTACTGTACATAGTCAGACAGTCCACTTGGCACCGCTGAAGGGACTGCAGCACCGCCCAAATTTCGACGGAATCAAAGGCTTTCTCATAGGCCACATACGCAAGACAAAGTGGCAGATTGTACTCTTCGGTCTTCTGTACAATTCGCCGAAGGGTGTATATGTGGTCTATGGTGCTAAAGCCTTTTCGGAAACCGGCTTTTTCGGGAGGCTGGAAGTCGTCGAGTCTGCGTGCGAGACGATTCGTAATGACTCTCGAAAACAGCACGTAGACGTGGCTCAGAAGGGAAATCGGTCTGTAGTTCTTCAAGAGAGTGTTGTCGCCTTTCTTGAAGAACAAGACCACCGCACTTCTGCTCCACATCTCCGGAGTAGTACCACCATGGAGGACAAAATTAAACAGCTTCTGAAGGACTTTAAGTACCGGTTTTCCACCCGCTTTCAGAACCTCCGCTGCAATTCCATCCTCGCCCGTGGACTTACCGTTTTTAAGATGCTGGAGAGCCATTCTAATCTCGCTCAGACTGACGTCCGGGATATCATCGGGATATTGTCGGATAAGACTTGCTCTTGGATCGTTACTCACACTTGCGTGTGGCTCCAACGATGACGTGTACAGCTGCCCATAGAACCTCTCAATCTCACTCAAAATCTCAGGTGTCCCGGAAACGATGCTGCTACATTCGGTCTTCAGCTTCGACAGTTGGCTCTTTTTGACGGACAGGTCTCTAGCAAAGACTTTGAAGCCCTGTTTCCACTCGATCAAGATTCAATACGAGCTGTATTGAAGTTGCGCAAGTCCTGCCGCATGCTTTTGGAGATCTGTCTGTTCAGTTGCCTGTATGCTATCAAATCTTCTGAAGACTGCAGGTTCATCTCCCGTCTAACATCCATGAGATTAAGAGTGTGATCGGAAAGTTTTTGTGTTCTTCTGCGACGGGTCTTATAGAACTTAGCTCCGACCGCATGGACAGTTTCCACAACCATGTCATTCATATCGTCCACTTCATTTCAATCTTCTCGCCACTGAAAACGATTTTGTAACTCAAGCTGAAAGTTTTCAGGGCTTTGGATTAGAGCACGAAGGGAACGTTGTTGTTTTATTGTCTTAGTTATATATTATTATTATTTAGGTATTATTTTTTGCGACATATCTCTTTATAAGCTATTGTAACTTTGTTCTGTCTTAATTTTTATAGTATTTTGTAATGCTGTGTCACCTATAAGGGTGCACACATCAGTCCCATGATTAAGCCTACTTTCAATAAAAAAATTATAAAGTTTGCACTGCTGGTGTCCTATGAATAAATAAATTAATAAATAAGAAAAAGAGGGGATTATCGTCTTATTTAACCTATAAAAGTTCACTGCTGGATTTGCCATAATTACTCGTACTACGCTCGGCTGGTAGATTAGTTGCAGTACCAGACGCCTGGCACATTTAAAGGGGTGTTATGTCGCGAACTATCAGAAATCATAACATATTTTTAAAATTGTCAATACGACATTGAGCAATGGATACTCTTACATCGCAAGCACAAAATACTATTTATAAAATTAGTGAAGATTTTATCATCGTTAATGAAAAAAAAAACTCTCATCTGTATTCAATAATTTTTTAATGCAAGACATAAAACTATAAAAAAGAATTTTTAAAACCCCTGCCCTGTTTTATGAAAAATCAAATATACCGAATCTAAATTCCAAAGGCTGATCGCGCGAGAAGCATACCCGGTGCGGATATCGGCACCATGATCACCAAACTGCTTACCCAAAGTAAGATTGAGATTGAATCTCTCTTCTATTTTAAGAAAGTCCTATGTCAAATCATACGCTGAGTTCAGTAGGCTGATAATTACAAATCCTTTAGTCTTAAGGATGTTAATTAGTTTACCTATAATAAGAGACTGCTACGAGAACTTCTTTCTCAAACGATTGTCCGTTTGACGGCCTATTTGGCTAGCCGATCACTATTTTAGCTTAATCTATTACTTTTATTCTATCCTTATCTGCATTTATTCTTAAGAATGTTAATTAGTTTACTTATAATAAGAGACTGCTACGAGAACTTCTTTCTCAAGCGATTGTAGGTTTGACGGCCTATTTGGCTAGTCGATTACTATTTTAGCTTAATCTATTACTTTTATTCTATCCTTATCTGCATTTATTCTTAAGAATGTTAATTAGTTTACCTATAATAAGAGACTGCTACGAGAACTTCTTTCTCAAACGATTGTCGGTTTGGCGGCCTATTTGGCAAGCCGATTACTAGTTTAGCTTAATCTATTACTTTTATTCTATCCTTATCTGCATTTATTCTTAAGAATGTTAATTAGTTTACTTATAATAAGAGACTGCTACGAGAACTTCTTTCTCAAGCGATTGTAGGTTTGACGGCCTATTTGGCTAGTCGATTACTATTTTAGCTTAATCTATTACTTTTATTCTATCCTTATCTGCATTTATTCTTAAGAATGTTAATTAGTTTACCTATAATAAGAGACTGCTACGAGAACTTCTTTCTCAAACGATTGTCGGTTTGGCGGCCTATTTGGCAAGCCGATTACTAGTTTAGCTTAATCTATTACTTTTATTCTATCCTTATCTGCATTTATTCTTAAGAATGTTAATTAGTTCACCTATAATAAGAGACTGCTACGAGAACTTCTTTCACAAACGAATGTCGATTTGACGGCCTATTTTGCTAGCCTATTCCTACTTTAGCTTAATCTATTACTTTTATTCTTTCGTTATCTGCATTTATTCTTAAGAATGTTAATTAGTTTACCTATTATAAGCGACTGCTACGAGAACTTCTTTCTCAAACGATTGTCGGTTTGACGGCCTATTTGGCTAGCCTTTTCCTACTTTAGCTTAGTCTATTAATCTTATTCTATCGCCATCTGCATTTATCAACTTCCTGTATAGATCTCATCAGATTCTCAATGCGTCAGAAGCAAAAACTGTAAAGTGTTTTTTAATTGAAGAAAATTTGCCATATGGTGGTCAAACGAATATGCCAGATGTAAGATACCGGCGATGAGATAGTGTTCGGAATTAAAGCAAATTCTGCTATTGTGAGAAAGACTCCAGCAATAAATTGTAAAAAAACGACCTAATAAAGAAAAGGAAAAAACTGTTTTAGTTTTTTTTTAGTAAATTGATGCACGTTCCTTATTTATGCAAAATATATCACAAAGCCAGTAGTGCAAAGGAGTACTAAAATTAATTCAGTGTGCCTTACGTTCCGTTGCATGCATATGGCTCATTTAACTGCAGGAGGGCGTAACAGGTCGACCTCACTTTCAGGTCAGTCTTGGGAAGTGTGAGGGAGCGTGGTACAAGTTTAATTTGCTTCGTGCTACCTTGGAGAGTTCAGTATCCATTATTATCCAACAAACAACACAATTAGACGGAATTGCGTGCGATTTTCTAAAGAAGGACAATAACACGTCTGTTTACTTTAATTTCTTTAGAATTAAACATGGGAATATCGTCTATATTATAGCTTATATTTTGCGTAAGATGTAATAACTGGGGCTTTTATTTAAATATATTATATACTAAAGATCCGCCCCGGCTTCGTCTGGTTAGCATAAATTAATGCGGCTTTATTGAGATTTAAAATAATCAAAGACCACTTATTTTATCAATTTGATATAGATCCTTCCTGGTATTTTTTTATTTAATTTGTTTATTCATTCAAAGATAAATGCATTACTTTTACTATTCTCTTGCCAAACTGCAATGAGTTTGTCTGCGAGTACACGCTCTTGAAACTATATATTATTATGCACCATCACCTATACAAATACAATTATTTACAAAAACAAAACAAAATAAAAGATAGTTATATCAAAGTTACCTACTACAATTACATAATATTTAGAAATAATAAAAAAGATAATTAGTTTACCTATAATAAGAGACTGCTACGAGAACTTCTTTCACAAACGAATGTCGATTTGACGGCCTATTTTGCTAGCCTATTCCTACTTTAGCTTAATCTATTACTTTTATTCTTTCGTTATCTGCATTTATTCTTAAGAATGTTAATTAGTTTACCTATTATAAGCGACTGCTACGAGAACTTCTTTCTCAAACGATTGTCGGTTTGACGGCCTATTTGGCTAGCCTTTTCCTACTTTAGCTTAGTCTATTAATCTTATTCTATCGCCATCTGCATTTATCAACTTCCTGTATAGATCTCATCAGATTCTCAATGCGTCAAAAGCAAAAACTGTAAAGTGTTTTTTAATTGAAGAAAATTTGCCATATGGTGGTCAAATAAGAGAACCCATGGAAAGGCCAGACGAATATGCCAGATGTAAGATACCGGCGATGAGATAGTGTTCGGAATTAAAGCAAATTCTGCTATTGTGAGAAAGACTCCAGCAATAAATTGTAAAAAAACGACCTAATAAAGAAAAGGAAAAAACTGTTTTAGTTTTTTTTTAGTAAATTGATGCACGTTCCTTATTTATGCAAAATATATCACAAAGCCAGTAGTGCAAAGGAGTACTAAAATTAATTCAGTGTGCCTTACGTTCCGTTGCATGCATATGGCTCATTTAACTGCAGGAGGGCGTAACAGGTCGACCTCACTTTCAGGTCAGTCTTGGGAAGTGTGAGGGAGCGTGGTACAAGTTTAATTTGCTTCGTGCTACCTTGGAGAGTTCAGTATCCATTATTATCCAACAAACAACACAATTAGACGGAATTGCGTGCGATTTTCTAAAGAAGGACAATAACACGTCTGTTTACTTTAATTTCTTTAGAATTAAACATGGGAATATCGTCTATATTATAGCTTATATTTTGCGTAAGATGTAATAACTGGGGCTTTTATTTAAATATATTATATACTAAAGATCCGCCCCGGCTTCGTCTGGTTAGCATAAATTAATGCGGCTTTATTGAGATTTAAAATAATCAAAGACCACTTATTTTATCAATTTGATATAGATCCTTCCTGGTATTTTTTTATTTAATTTGTTTATTCATTCAAAGATAAATGCATTACTTTTACTATTCTCTTGCCAAACTGCAATGAGTTTGTCTGCGAGTACACGCTCTTGAAACTATATATTATTATGCACCATCACCTATACAAATACAATTATTTACAAAAAACAAAAAGAAAATAAAAGATAGTTATATCAAAGTTACTCACTACAATTATATAATATTTAGAAGTAATAAAAAGAAGATAATAATAATAATAATAAACAACAAAAGCAATAAACAAATCAAATAAATGAAATATAAAAAAAAAACTAAAGCTATCAATAAAAGTATGAATAAAAGTATATAATGTGTAGTGTTATAGCTCTGTTAATAATGTCCTTTTTAGAGAGGATTTTAATAAGTCTTTGCTTAATTTATTTTTATTTTTAATTGGAGGCGTTTCTCTTAACCATTTTATTTTGTTATAGATTCTGTGTACAATGTAATAAAAATACAATGTATAATTTCTCTTTATCTGTTCGTAATGTTTCATCACATTGGTTAAGCCATTCCAAAGATTAGCCCAGACAGATAGACAGACAGACAAAATTTTAAAAATGGTTATTTATATGTTAATAGCATGCAGATAACCTTCTGAGCTTTATAGAAGCCAGTTATTTCAATATTACAGACAGATACTTCAATTTCATTTATATGTATAGATAAATAAATAGTTATCTAGCTTGGCAATCTATAATGCGTTAGAGATCTTAGAATCGAATCTTAACTGGGCCTTATTTGCATATGTGCAAAAAAAACCTTATTTCAGTTCTGGACTCTGACACTGCATACACCGAGCCTAACTTCGATTTATTTATATAAGGTCGAGTGAATGTTTTCTGATGTTCGAGTAAACACTTCCATTGTCCATTAAAACCTATAAAATTCCACTGCTGCACATAGACCTCCCCGTAGATTTACTCATAGAGGGGATTTAGCCACACTTAGCAGATAAGTTGGCAACCGCAGTTTTTTATAATTTGAGTTGTTATCAGGAAGATGCTACTGCCCATATCCTGTTTCAGTTTCCCCCTGTCGCCTTACGGTACACTGACAGGTTGATATGGGGTAAAGCCCCTGCCTCTTACGGATTACATGTGATACCCATCCATTACCTATTTTATATTTAACGGTGGTAGAGCCACGCAGCAGCTTTTGCTGTTGCACGTATGGGCCGGCTCGAGCCGGGTTAGTACCACGACCTCACAGAATACCGGCGTGAAGTGGAAGCTCTGCTTTTGCGTTTCGTCTGGTAGTGCAGGTGACGGAGGCCCAATTCTCCCCATCAACATGTTAGGGTTAAATTAGACTACCCCAGGAGGTACCAGCACCCTGGAGAATCCCTCGAGCATCCACGACCATACTCCACTCCTGAGCGGGTGCTCAGGCCCCATGTATTCTGGGGCAAAATTTGCTCAAAACAATAACTGCTCGGGGCAAACTGAGCAACAACACCAAGGCGACCCCTCACGCTATCCGTGAATTTCTGCAACATCAGGACTTCACTGAACCTAAACGCCGTCCACTACCATCTCGAGAGACGGAAGCCGGCTCTTGTTTTCTGACCGAGACGCAGGTGTCCTCTCCGGCTGATACCGCTCTCCCACCCAGGGTACAAATTGAACACCCTTTGTGCCTCGGGCTGGAGCGCATGTCAGAGAGGACATCTGTTCTCGACGCTCGGCAGTCTTGAAGGTTCGGACCTGTCCATCCTTTGGCTGCGCGTAGATAGCGACGACCATCTGCGCTCTACGGGTGCCTCTATAGGTCCCATAGCGGTAATGCCGAAACAGACCGACTCATCGACCACGTCCAAATGGTGCAGATTCTTGCTACAACAGGTCCCATCCGCAGAGATCGTGATCCATGGCGATTTTAACGCCCACCACGCCGAATGGCTCGGCAAGTTTAACCGATCATGCGGGAAGATCTGTTTATGACTTTGCCTTGGCATATGGTCTGACACAACTGGTTACTTTGCCTACGCGAATTCCAGATGATGGAGGATCATACACCTTCCCTGTTGGACCTTCTGCTGACCTCTCATCCGGACGGATATCAGGTTTTCGTCGATGCCCTCTCGGCTCTTCGGACCATTGTCTGATCCGGAGTGTGGTGCCACCACGCTCCGCTCGCGTGTTGCGTTCTGCAGGTTGCCGCCGTGTTTGGCATTACAGGTCTGCGGATTGGGACGGAATGCGGTCTTTCTTGCATCCCACCCATGGAGGCGGGTTTGCTTCTCGCCGGATGATCCCAGCCCTGTTGCTGACTCTGTCACTGATGTGGGCTACGGGAATGGAACTATTTATTCCATCATCTGTGGTACCCATTGGAGGCAGATCTCAGCCTTGGTTTGGTCGCTCCTGTAAGACTGCACACGCGTAAGCAGGAGTGCTATCAGGCCTGGGCTGAGGCTGGTGCTCGGGATGTAAACACCAGCATGCTTAAAAAGAAGTATAACTTCGCCTCCAGGTCCTTCAAAAGTTACAAGCAAAGTCAGAGCACATAGGCAGAATGGAGAAACTGTTCGCCTTCCTTCGGGAACCTGCATTTTGGTCTCGCCAAGGCTGTCAAGGGAATTTCTGTAGCCATCTCTACCATCTCTGCACAGGAGGACGACCATGGCCCACGCCGCAAGAGAAAGCCGACTTTCAGCCCCTTTTGCGTCCAACTCGACTCTTGATGACGGGGAACACCGCCGACCATCCCGCGGTGTGAGTTCCATGCCGAATGTGCGGTTCTCACAGCGCTCGGTTCGCAAAGCACTCCTCTCCCGACATCCACAAGTCGAGGGCCTGACGGAATCCATTGTGCTGAGGACGTGTGCTCCGAGTTGCACCGGTTCTAACGCGTCTTTTCCGGTACTCCCTTTGGCGTAGTCCGAAATCATAGAAGCTTTTGTCCAACCGATCCTAAAGGCGACTGTACCTGTCCACTACAGGCCTATCGCTACCCCTTGTTCTCAAAAATAATGGAGTCCGTTATAAACTGCCAGCTCATGCGGTACCTTGAGGATCACCAGCTGATTAGTGACCGTCAATACGGTTTTCGTCGGGGTCGATCAGCTGATCCTGGTCACCTGACTCATAGATGGGCGGAGGCAGTAGAGTCCATGGGAAGCATTGGCCGTTAGTTTGGACATTGCAAGGCTTCGATCGGGTTTGGCACAGCGCTTCTTTCGAAGCTCCTTCCTATGGGCTTCCTGAGAAATTGTGCAATTGGATCACCAGCTTTCTTGCAGATCGAGCATCAAGGTCGTTGTAGACGGTGCATGCTCCGACCATGCTCATTAACGCTGGTGTTCCACTTGCGCATGCTATCACCAACGCTGTTTCTTCTGCATATCAATGATATGTTGCAAACCGGTAGCATTCATTGCTATGCGGATGACAGCACTGGTGATGCTCTACACAGCCGTGCCAATATTTCTCGGGAAAACGTCGAGTACCGGAACAAACTTGTGTTGAAGTCGAGTCTTTGCTGAACAAAGTCTCGGATTGGGGCGACTAAATCTAGTCCAGTTTAATCCTCAGAACACAAGTTTGCGCGTTTACCGCTAAAAGAACCCCTTTGTCGTGTCTCCTCAGTTTCAAGGCACTTTGTTGCCTCAGCCAGTATCGGAACTCGGCGTCGACATATCGAGTGACGCAGTTTCGTGGTCACTTAGAAGAGAAGCCAAATTGGCCTCTAAAAGCTTGGCGTGCTCAGCAGAGCGGGACAGTATTTCATGCCGGCACAACGCCTGCAACTACAAGGCGCAGGTTCGGCCTCACATGGAATACTGTTCATCTCTGGGCCCCCAGTGCCAGCTCCTTCCACTTGACCGCATCCAGCGCAGAGCGGCTGAATCGTCGACGACCGAGTCCTTTCCGATCGGCTCGATTCATTGGCGCTGCGAAGAGATGTTGCATCTCTTTGCATTTTCTTTGCATTTACCACGGGGAGCTCTGAGAATTGTTCGGATTAATCAGCCGCCAATTTCACGAACGCACAATGCGGCAGAACTCCTGATACCATCCACACCATCTAGATGATTGGCGGTACACCACTGTGCGATTTAAAGATGTTTTCCTAGCACAACTTCCTTGTGGAATAGTTTACCACCAGGGATTTTTCCGGACCGATACGACTTAGGACCTTCAAGAAAAGAGCCT
Source organism: Parnassius orleans (assembly GCA_029286625.1). NCBI lineage: Eukaryota > Metazoa > Arthropoda > Insecta > Lepidoptera > Papilionidae > Parnassius > Parnassius orleans. The sequence goes on from JAGSMP010000032.1 coordinate 3,388,873, forward strand.
ACCTTTAAAAGTCCGGCAACGCATCTGCAATTCCTCTGGTTCCCTGGTGTTGCAGTTGTTCATGGGCGGCGGTACACCGACAGGATGATATGGGTAAAGCCCTGCCTCTTACGGAATACATGTGATACCCGTCCATTACCTATTTTATATGATACTAGCTGGTACCCGGCGCGTTGCTGCCACAGAAAAAATAATTGTCGAAATATTGTTTTAAATTTGGAAAAGTTATATTGTTTAATTAGGAATGATAATACATTCATTAAAGTTGAGTGATGTATAACTTTCAAATAAATTTGTTGGTACGATACGCGCGCCACCTATTGCAAGTTAATTTTACTATGCCTTTAACGGTATGGCAGCGCATTATTCTTTATATATTAGATTTATTAATGATATACTATCTATCGATCTATTGGACATGATAAACAATTTTATTGTTGTTTGAAGAAAACCACAAAAGAAAATTATTATTTGGTAGTTTAGAAGCCAATGTATAACTGCATGGTATTTAATTACAGATTGCACTAGCAACGGAGAATTCAATTATCCTGCAGAACTTGGACTTTGCGGCGAGTGGCAGCTATTCGTGTGAGGTGTCTCTGGATACGCCTATTTATACAAAAGAATCCAGCTCAAAACAGCTTACAGTTTTCCGTGAGTAATTATATTGAGATTATTTTTAAACTCTTTTTAAAGTTAAAGTTACAGCCCATTAATCTGTCAATATATATAGTCAGCTATAGTCTATTAGTATATATAGCCTTACTGCAGGGCACAGGCTTCATCTCATTTCTAAATGGGTCTACCGCACTGTTCCGATGCGCATCCGCGAAACATGTCCTTGAAATTATTTTTTCTTAAGGAAGCAAGTTTACTAACGATGTTTTTCTTTACCCTGGATTAGGGACATAAGTAAAGTAGTAAATCAGCATTTAAACTATTTGATTACTAATATTATAATTAGTTATTCAAATATTCCCATAGATTGCCTCATAAGGGGGATATTTGCCATAGTTGACACGCTTGGTAGGTAATGGTGGTCCTGGACCCGATAATTCCCAGAATATTACCGTCATCTACATCCGACCTCAATAATCTTTTCGCACTCAATTAGCACTTAATTCCTTGCTATTAATATTTATCGTATATCTATTATCGTCACTGCGTTGCTAGCGATACCTTTTGGTTTTTCCAGCAACGCAAATTTCAACAGTTCTTTGCGGTGAAAATTTTAGAGCACCTAATTTTTAAACTTCGCACCTAATTAACACCTAAAAAGAAAAAAGCCTATTTTTGGCTTTTTCTAAAAGCAAATTCCTAATTTTGCGTTGCTGGCGCGACACAGCTGGTAAGCGGACTGGCAGACGCAATTTTTTTTTCTAGTTGGTAGACGCTGCTGCCCATCTCTTGGTTTGTTTTCCTCTGACTCTCTCTCTGTTTACTCTTACAGTACCCACGAGACGAAATGTGATAGTGGATATTATTACACCGCCAATACAAGGTGTACGCTACTACACTTATATTAAAACATATATTTTATTTTTTAGCTTGAAGAACTTCCTAAAAATGTACCCACAAGAAGAGATGAAAAAAAAACATGTAAACATTGAAAAAATACAAATAATGTTGGCACTCCTTTTTTTTTTAAATTTAAAAACGTGTATTAATTAACTTTAGTGACCTTCTGAAGTAAATATTTAAATATTTTCTTTAACAAAGTCTTACTTACAAACGCTGTAGTTATTGATAATTAGTTAGTGAGATAGTTACCTATTTTGAGATTTTAATAAAGTAGACCATAAAATTTGCCATCAAACGTATTATTTTTGAAAACAAACAGTTCGTAAATATGATACAACTCTATTAGTATATCGTGTACTGGAATACAATTAATAATTTAATAAAACGGAAGGTTGTGCGACAGTAATTAGCCTGCGGATTTCGGAAATGATTGCCAAAAGCAACTCGTTAGTGATGGACTGATATTTAGTAAATCATTTGCCAAATATTACTATTAATGGAACCTATCGCAGGTTCCATTGATAGTATTATTTATTTTTAACATTGATCTTTCTTTATCACAACTACAGTGCATCTATATACCAAAACATGAAAAATAATAGGTCTTTACTTATGAAATTGCTGTTCTGCAGTACTGGCCATTTCAAATCAAAGTAATTTTTGTTTGGCTAAGAATTATAATTTCAAATTAATTTTATATTTTATAAACATGGAATTCTTTTTTCCCTATTAGTCATTTGTTTATTGATTAGCGTTATGTTTTCATCGCATTTGAATCTTTTTCATCATTGATACGTTAAAAATTCGAGTATGGAATATGAGTACCGTCGTGGCAGCAACGCGGCCGTTTACGGAGCGAATACTACAAACGAACGCACCACCCGTTATTGGTTTGCCCGCTTCCGTTCTAGAAATTTCGACCTGAAAAATGAACTCCGTTGTCGTCCGAAATTTTTTGTTGACGAATTAAAGGCGATTGTGGAAGTTGATGATACTCAATCTACGGTTGAATTAGCAGCAGTTTTCGACGTTAGCATCAAAACAATATTGGTCCATTTGTATCAAATTGGCAAGGTAAAAAAGCTTGACAAATGGGTGCCCCACGAACTCAATGATCGCCAGCGCGAAGTACGCGTCGAGACATGCCTTGCTCTGCTCAACAAGCACACAAACGAAGAAATTTTGAACCGAATTGTTACTTGCGACGAAAAATGGTTTCAGTTTGACAATAGAAAACTTACCCCATGAAAGGTGATGGTCACTGTTTGGTGACTTCATACTGAAAACAAGTCAAGGTCTCCAAGTTACAAGAGCTGGGGTTGAAAGCTCTTGCGCCTACAGACTTCCACTTTTTTAGAATTAGGATAACTTTTTGGCGGTAAAAAAAATCCAATACCCGAGAAGCAGTATAAAATGCCTTTCAAGAATTTGTTGCCTCCCGTTCAGCTGATTTCTTCGTGAAGGTCGTCAATAAACTGCCACTGCGTTAGCAAAGATGCATCGATTGCATGGGTGATTATTTTGATTAATAGAAATAAAAAATATAGAAAAAAAATTACGTTAACTTATTTCATAAAAAACGGCAATTTCAAAGGTAAAGACCTAATAGTTGCCACCCGGCAGGTACACACTACAAACTGGAAAAAAATATTAGAAACTTTGGGTAAGAAAATTGGCATACCAATATTTTTAAATATCAAAAGAATTGCTGTGATCATATTCAAAACCTGCATGAGTACAGATTAGCAATTAAAAAATTAAGCTAGTTTTCAATTTCTTCAATTAACTTATTCACAACGAAAAATCTTCTGGACTGATTTTGATAAAATTAAACCGATTTTGATTAATTAGGTTCTAACTACAATATTGTGCGTCGAATGAAACTAGTAGGAAGATGATAACATTATTTGTTCTCAAGATATGCGATATGAATCACAAATAAGTTACACTATTTAGAATTGATTTTAGCCTCTATGTCGTGGTGATAAATTTTTATGAATATTTATGAATTGTTGGATACAATAACAAGAGACTTGACAAAACTATTTTCGTTTTTTATGTAAAACACTGTTTTCTACATCGCTACATTACATTACATACATAGTTTTCTACATTGCTACATCATTCATCATGCGTACAGCAAAGGAGTGGAATAAGTTGCCAGCATCTGTGTTTCCATCCGATTACAATGTGGGTGTCTTCAAGGCAAGAGTGGATAGGCTTTTGTTAATTTAATTAAAATTAAATTAAATTTTGTTAATATAAATTAAATTAAATTTTGTTAATTTCATTTAATTTATATTTAATAGTAATCACGCGAAAACAGTAACATCAAGGATAGGTACAATATCTAGAAATTTTACAGAGTAAGTTTTGCGTATGGCCTAGGAGTTCATCCCGACATTGGTGAATTTGTGACAGAAGTTGCCAATGTTTATTTTTATATTATTCTAAGCCAGCACTTAACTACAATCCCACCTGATGGTAAGTGGTGATGTAGCCTAAGATTGTGAAGGTGAAGTTTAATTTTCAAATATTTATAGTACATATAATTATATGAATGTTAAAAAAGACTTAAATTTAATCAATGAGAACAGCCGGAAGGCACAATTTTTATTTATTAAAAGTACTTATTACAGACGCACTTTTATCTAAGAGATAAGATAGACAGTCTGTAACATTTAATATATCTAACTACAAGTCACATAAATGAAAAACCAATTACAGTTACAAAAGGTTTATCTGATAATGTTATGACTCCAAAATATACTTTTTTGACACGGTCCAATATGTATTGATTTTAAAATATATGAACAATTAGGTATCTAATTTTAGTTGAACGTAATGACTGATTAACATTGATTTATATATTACTAGCGTACTGCTTGACATTTTATTTTCAAAATAAATGTAATGTAACAAATAAGACGTTAAATCCCTATTTCTTTCAAAGAGATAAAAGTTGAATTAAATTGCCCAACTGTTTCCAGTTTACTAGCTCTAAACAATTTTTGAAGTAGTGTTAAAAATGCAATTTCAAGTTGCTTGCTGAAAATTGAATACATCTCTATCCATGTATGGGAAACGACACTTGCACATTCACAAAACGCATGCTTATGCATAGAAATAGATATATGTTAAATTTACATGTATGCCATATCATCGCTCAAAAGGCGCTCAAACTTAAAATCATATAAATGATTTCAAGTTTGAGCGCCTTCTTATAAGTATGACCTTATTCCTAGTTTTGTCCTTCTTATCTTTAGGATAAAATATACTATACAAATAAAGTTGTAAATTAATTAATTTAAGGAATTATACCACTATTTATCCAGAAATTCGTTTCTAGTTTAAAAGACATCGTTGTGAAAAACAAAAACAATACACTCATCAATTTTAAGGGATTACTCAAGTCTACTTGGTTCGTGATAATTAATTAATATATATAATAAATCCAGATTTCGTCACAAATAAAATATATGACTACAAACCTAAAATAACTAGTGACTGATTGGTTAATTTTAATATTCTGCTGTCTGTTGTAAATAAATATAAGCATAATCATAAATAATGATACGTACAGTCATAATAAAAATATTTATATACTCGTATTATATATTATAATATAGAATTTAATAACGTAATATAATATATAAATATATTATATTACAGTAATTATATACATATATATAATGTGCGTGTGAGTATGTTATATTATATATCATATAAAATATCACATTTATATTTGTTTTGTATATCACAAGTTGTTGAGTTTGCTAGACCGCTTCACTTATAGAAATAATAAATTGTTCTGTAGAGTTAAGCTAGGTTATTGCAATTAAACGTTACTGCTCCTCATTCATCTCTTCACTTCAGGCGTGCCTCAGGGATCCCATCTCGACCATCTGATATTAATTCATAAATTGATATCAGATAGCCGAGATAATTAAGAAAATGTAATACTTTCACTTTTTACTGAAGACTAAATTAGATTATTTTTCCTTTTTCAAAAGCTCCAGCTGTCACTTTCAAGGAAGAAAAAAGTTTGTTGAAGAGAAAGGATCAAGGATCCTGCTCAACTCCGCGAGGGAGTTGTACAAGCTATCCACGAGAGCCACCCGCGTAACGCTGAAAATAAGACTAAGAACAAAAGTGGTGGCCCAAGTGTTACAAGGATGCCAAAAATGTTGTTAAATCGTGCAAAGGATGCACTCTAGTCTCTACTCAAAATCTCTCAAACTAAACTACCAGAGGTGCCTTGTATTCATATTGCTATTGAACATATAGGCTCACTAACTAGTGATGATAAATAAGTTAAAATTAGTCAAAACGTTAAAAATAATTGCCAAATAAAGCGTATTTATCCGATTACTAAATTTTGCTTCAATAACAGCCGATAATGGTAGGCAATCCACAAGTAAGGAAGATGAAAAGTCATCTCGCGAGTTACGTCGTCGTAAGTCGAAGATACGGTATGTGTCAAAATATGAATAAGGAAAATAAATTAAACTTGAACTATGAATTGACAAAATACAGTAGAATATAGTATTGGTAATACGAGACATCATCAAAAGAAATAGACTATGTGTTGAGTTACTGCTAAAATTATTAAATAAATTATATTTTTATCAATATTGTCATGAATTCCAGTAGAAAGTAGCACTCGATTTTATTACTTACTTCAAATTGTTAAATATACACTCATTGTGCGAGTGTATCTAGTCATATTTCACCTTCGTAGTTAAAGAAGTAATTAATTAGGACTTTTGTCGGAAGCATGACCGCAAGCGAACTGTATTATCTTTAAAATAAAGCTTTGAATTTTGATACATAAGAGTAGTGAAATTTTGTGTATAATGATGAATGAAACAATAGTTAAAGTCGTCTTTTAAGATTGTCTTTGGTTGTAGTTTATTTTAAGGGTTCCTTACCCAAAGGGTAACCAACGGGACTCTATTACTAAGCCTCCGCTGTCCGTCGGTCTGTCTGTCAACGGGCTGTATCTCATGATCCATAATAGGTAGACAGTTAAAATTTTCACAGAATGTATATTTCTACTGCCGCTATAACAACAAATAATAAAAATAAAAATAAATTAAAAACTAAAGGGGGCTCCCCTACTAGAAACATGTTTTACGATGGTACAGAACCCTTATGCGCGAGTCCGACTCGCACTTGGCCGGATATTTGTGTATACGGTCATCACAGACAGTCTGCCTTTGATTAAGCCGTGGTCGAAATCTGCCAAAATCTTCGCAATGAGAAATTTTTGCAGATTTCGACCGCAAAAGTACTGATCGTTTTAGAGTCCATAAACAAGGTAGAAGTTAGTAATTATGTAAAACAAGTACTTAACAGCAAAAGTAGGTAGCAAAAGTAAACAGCATTACTGTTCCACTGCAGACTGCAGGACTCAAAGCCTCAAATGTTCTCTCAATGTAAAAGTAAAGAATCCACCACGCTGACATATTGCTTGTTGGGGGCTTCGAATTATAGGAGCTTGTCTTCTTGTCAGTGAAACATATTAGCTAGCTACTAGGTGGATCAATAAGTCGGAATAGGATACCTATCAATGTGTTATAGAAATGCGTTATATTTCTTTCGACTCTTATATTCGTTAGTAGCCAAGGCCAGAAAAAACTAAATTAAAAACTATACCCAATTTTTCCTTCAAACTTCACATTTGGCGAGAATTTGATTCGTATGCAAAATGGAGAAACTCGAACTTCGTGCGATTATTAAATATTTCTGTCTGAAATTTTTTTCTACAAAAAGTGTTTATGAAGAAGTACAGGCTACTTTGACAGACAATGCTCCGTCTTATTCTACAGTGCCATAGTGGTGCGCTAAATGTAAACGTCTGCAATGACGTCTGCAATGATGACACAAGAAATATGAGAAATAGACGCTACGCTAGAAATCATTAAAAAATAGAAGAAAGTGTTAAGGTTTGTATTTAGCTGAGATTCTAAAGCTTTCGCTTGGGACAATTTAGTTTATTTTAACTCATACCTTAAAATTCCAAAAGGTGGCCACGCGCTGGTATCCTTGTATGTTAACAGACACCGAAAAGAAAGCAAGAATTGACATTTCAAAGCTAAATTTATAAATAATTTAAGATCCAGATTATTTTTGCCCTCGTTCCGTAACCGTAGATGAACCGGGTCAGACGAAAAACCAAAACAGGGTGTGGAAAGGACCATCTTCCCCGCCAGCCAAGAGATTCAAGGTGTCTGCGTCCGCTGGAAAAATAATAGCCTCTGTCTTCTGGGATGCGGAAGGTATAATATGATCGACTATTTAAGTAAAGGAGATACAATTTATTATACATATAGATTATTACGCATCATTAATCAAAAAACCACGCGAAGAACTAAAGAAAAAAAATTGCATGCTGGAGTGCTTTTCCATCATGATAATGCCCTTGCCCATCGATGTGAAGTTGCAGGCGCTGTCATTCGAACTGCTGACTTTCATTTGATGGAGTAACCACCATATTCTCCGGACCAAGCTCCGAGTTATTTTCATCCTTTTTTACTAACCTGAAAAAGCAATTGCGTGGTATGAAATTCGACGGAGACGATGAGGTGATGTGTGCTGTTGAGGCCTTTTTCGAGTCCCAGGATCGAGCCTTTTTTCCAAGGGCCAACTTACAAAACGTTATTCAAAGTGTATTATTAGCTTAAAAGGCGATTACGTTGATAAATAAATACAATTTACATATACTTATCCTAGAGTTTCATTGCATATGATCAACCTAGTATTAATTCCGTGTTCATATGATGTTTTCAGCCTTCTGATAAAAATTATTATGGTATATAATCATTTTTATACAATGTAATGTAATGAAGTCATAGTCTACACCTATTACTTCATTTTATTTAGTTGATAAAAATATACATATAAATCAAGCATGAAACAAATGTCATATAATGTAATAGTGTGATAAATAATAAGACATTATTTCATTGTGTTATATTTATGTATACAGTATATAAAATACAAAAAATCATATATTAAGTAATCCCACTTAATATATGATTTTTTTGTTTTCGCCTGTCTTACTTAATAAAACGCAACAATGTGATAGATCTTCGTTAAATTAAAGATTATGAAATAAATATATTTACACTAATATGCACATTATGAACGAAACAAAAGAGTTATCAATTAGTAGAACATACAAAACAATCAACTTGTCATGAACAACTTTAACTCTTATCATTCGTACTTAAAATGTACGGAGCAAAAGCCCTTCTTCTTTTAAAAATATCTCTTTTTATAAAAGTATCTTTTCCAAAATTAAAATCATACCGGTTAAAGTTCAAAGAAGAAACTCCAAACCTAAAGCTTGCTTTCGTGTTTCTGACCTCAACTCCGTCATCCGTAAGTACTTTATGCGAGCAACTTTTATCACAGCTTTGGCCAGTATAACAGGTTCTCATGTTGTAAATTATAAAGGAGTTTTCATTCTTGTACTTGAATACATTAAAGTATAATGTAATTCCGAAGAACATAATAATATCTCAATGCTTAGATGTAAGTATAACATGAAAGGGGTATTATTAAAAAAATTGTCTTATTTCGGAACAGCACTTTTCGGTACTATATAATAATCTATGCTGAATACGTTCCGAAACTAAGTCTAAACTCTGAAACGAACGAGTGCATAAGCATTAGGAGTATAATATAAGACCTACGTTTTAGCTAAGCTGTTATATCAATGTAAACCCACAATTAAAGAATATGAAATCCCACATTGTGAAGAGTAAAAATGAGGATAAAACGTATTAATCGGGTTTTAAATATAAATTGAGCGTAGTGATGTTTTATTTTTCGTGATCTATATACATATAATAAATCTGTAGGAAAGTTGACAAGTTCAGGGACCTATACAATGGATACTAAAGCAAAATTAATGGTTTTTGGATTATTTTTTTTGTGTCTATCTGTGTATTCACGATTCACGCAAAAACTACTGTATGAAACTATACAGACGTTCTGCGTTGTATATTTTTAAAATAGCGCAATTTATTATAAAATTCAAAACGTGATACATCTAACCACAGTAGCCAAATGGTACGGTGCGGACCGCGAACCCAAAGATCGGTTCGAATCCGTCATTCGTCATTCATGAACTACTCCTAACACAAACATTTTAAGTTTATCAGGAGTGGTTAACGGGACTATTAGTAATATGCATTGCTAGTATTTTTTAAATAAAAATTGAATTAGTATTATAAATAATTTTTACATTTATATATTTTATTAATTATATTTATAAAATGCTTTAAAATTTGATGTTCATTATTTCGTTTTTTCATTCTATAATCATCTATAACAGTGTGTTATTGATAATACGATACGACATACGGTTTTTAGTTTAATTATTTATCCATACAAAAATTCATTAAGTCGGTCTTCTTGCGATTATTCCAAAACTCTCAATAACATTATAATTTAAAAGATGTTTTACATACTCGTAGGTATATAACTTAATAATTTTGGTTTTGTTAACCAGTAGTGGAAGTAAGAAATGACTTTCATCTAATACATATATATATGAAAAAAATCTATTATTTCATAATTTAATCTAATAATAGCGTCATCTACTAAAATTAATTAAATTGTTTAATTACTAACCAAAGAAATTTATAATAAATAACTGATAAAATTAAATGGAATGCTACTGAATACTTATTCAGTATCAGAAATTAAAATATCTAGACCGGTGGCCACTATCCGGATGATTTGCTGTAATTGTCACGCTTAGCAGAATTACTAAGTTATAAATGATACTGTGTACACAAAACTGTGATTGGGAGAGAAACTTTTTTAATTCAATATGTTGGGTGTGGCGTTCCAATAAGTTCACGAATTTCTTTTGCTATTAAGTTTTTCGATGTATAGAGGAGGTGATAGAAAATTAGGTGAGCGCACCTAATTTTCTATCACCTCCTATAATATAAAATAATAAAATTTGATGGAATAATTTGTGGTATCGTTGGATAACTTGTTACTTCACTTGTACAATCGAGCAAAGGCTTTTTTTACTGTTTATGGATTTAATTTAAACAAATACGAGATCCGTGTTATTCTAAGCCGCAAAATTAAAAATTTTAATTGCAATTTAAAATTTGATCCGAATTGAGAACGTATTTACCACGTTTTCGGCGATGAACACGTACGGACGTATCGAATATTGATGTTGCGAATGATAAATACGGTTAAAGACGTACTACGTATTGATTGATGTAATTAAAAATTAAAAAATGTCACAGAAACAGAAACTTTTTTATTCAATATAGATTATAAATAATACTTATTGAAAGTAACCCTTTGTTTAATTACCACTGGTTCGAATAAAAAAACCTCTGTCCTGGGAAGAACCAACAACAAACCCAGCGGGACTTTTTTTTAAATAACAGCTTACAATCATGTATGTTACACAATTAACAACACAAAACAAATTAGAAATAGCTTGGTAGCGATCACCTCATTCCCAGGGGTTATTATCATCCATAAATTCCTTAATATTATAATAACCAATTGTATACAAACTTAGTTTAATGAAGTTTTTGAACTTTGAGCAGGTCAAATTTTGTATATTTTCTGGGATTTTGTTGTAAGAGCGTATTCATCGCCCCAAGAATTAATTATTGAATCGGTGGAGTCGAGTAACTGGTACTACTAGCTGAATATCACTTATTTTTTTATAACTATTTTTATTTTTGTGTACGTACATTACATTTTCATAAATGTATTGAGAGGCCAAAGTTAATATTAATTTCCTTAAATTTTTGTCGCAGCGACTCTTTAGGCTTTAAATCATAAATTACTCTTATGGCCCTCTTCTTTAAAACAAATATAATTTCAGTATCAGCCGCGTGTCCCCATAGCAAAATACCATACGACATTATGCTATGGAAATAGCTAAAGTAAACTAGTCTAGCTGTTTCAACACTGGTAAGATGTCTTATCTTTTTTACAGCATATGCTGCAGAACTAAGTCTGCTTGCTACTTTTGATATATGGGGGCTCCATTGAAGCATCGCGTCTAGTGTAATTCCAAGAAAAATGGTGGTATCGACAAGACTCAGTTCCTCCCCATTTAAAATTACGATAGGTCACAGAATATACCCAAAGCATCCTGTGAATTCTCCCAGGCATTAAAGTTATATTTAATCAGCTCAACACCGGGATCAGTTGTCAAGCGACCCCTTGTGGAACCAAATTGATTTTTATGAAGTAAATTATTTATATTAAAAAAAATTTACATTTGATCAAGAATAAGTTTTTCAAAAATCTTACTAAGTGTTGGTAGTACAGAAATAGGTCTAAAATTGGCGGGGTCTAATGTACTACCAGATTTAAATACAGGTATTACTTTACTATGCTTCATTAAATCAGGAAACACACCAGATTCGATACTAGTATCAAAAATAATAGCTAGATAAGGCACGATTATATCTATTACAGACGCAATAACTTTAACGGAAACCTCCACAGATCTGCAATTTTCTTAATATCAATAGTATTAAAATATTTTACAATATCTTTTGATGATACTTTATAAAATGTAAAATTCTTTGTACACGCATTTACATTTTGTTTAAGTAATGATTCGGCGACGGCAGGAGAAGAATTCAGTGACTCAGTCGTTAAGATCGGAATATCAGTAAAATATTTCTCAAAAACCATTACAATGTCCTGATCTGATTCAGTTAATATGTTGTTAAAACTTAACTGGTAGTTTGAATTGCGAGAGTTGATCTTACCAGTTTCGCTATTAATTATACTCCATGTCATTTTAATTTTATTAGAAGCCGTCTTAATTTTGTTGCTCAAATGCAAAGACTTGGCTGTGGAGCACACTCTTATAAATATTTTTGAATATTTTTTACATATTCCCTAAATTCGACGCTAGGATTATATGACCTTTCATGGTAAAGATCATATAACCTTTGTCTGCTCTTAGGGACTCCTACTGTCGCCGATTCATTGAATGACATCCGACTGTTCAGGGAGAATGTTTTAGAAGTAAAAGTATTATTGAATTCATTGCAAATAAGCTTAAACAATGTTCCATACAAAAAATTTGGATCATTTTGGTATGAAAGTGATGGCAGTTTTTTCAGGTGCTCTTCAAACTAGATAAGACACAACATTTTATTCCATTAAGCGGATATAGGCAAACTAATTTTTACTAACTTTAATATATTATTTATATTACCATCCTCATTATGGTTTATTAGCTTGATTAATGTTCTATCGATTTCTTCGTAAGAAATTCGGAACGAAGTTGTAACATGTTTCTGTATAGCCTAGGATTTATGTTTTTCGGACTCTTGAAATTTATGTTTTCCTTTTTGCTTTTAGACTGTTTGAGGAGTTTCACTGTTATTTGGATTCTGAACATTTAACGTTTTGCGTATTTGTTGGCATAAATAACATTCAATGGCAGAATTTCAATAAATAACCAACCCGCTGCTACACGGTTTTTATTTTTAAATAAAAACCGTGCAGTGGCGGTGTAAAAATAGCCACTACTCCATATCATGCTGTAGGTGTCGTATGAGGCGACAGAGGAAAACTGAAATAGGAGACAGGCAGTACCTCTCCCGGGGAGGGGCCGCCATAAATCGCCCGGCGCCGATGAGGCCACGGATGTGTGCGAAAGCGTTCCCGTGGCCCTGCTAATATGCGGCGAAGGTAGAACAACGTTTTAGGGCAAGAAAATGTCCACCGTGCTGCCCCAATGCGTGTTGGCAAACTTCACATGTCTTCGAAATATTTTTTTTTCTTATTTCTCAGACATGCAGTTTTCCTCACGATGTTTTCCTTCACCGTGGAACGACATAATCCCCTCTAATATATGGTAATCTATGGCCACATTCTTTCCTATTGCTGCGGCGAAATAGCAGCGATTGCATTGTAGCCTTTTTTATATCAAGTAGGCTGCAGATGTCCATGGATCGCAGCAGCCACTTACCATCACATTGTCTATGAGTTCAATTGTTACTACAACTTTATAAAAATAATACTGTTCTAATAAAAAAAATTTAAATTAATGAACTCTTCATTAAAGTCGATTATGAAATTTTATAAGACTTATCCGTAATATGTCAAAATCGCAACATTTTTACCGATTATAAGCCAGTACTTGGCTATAATCTCACATGGTGGTAAGTGGAGCTTCATGCCTTAGATAGTAAATCACACTGTCACACTGTCTGTGTTCAACAAAAGCCTATTCATTCTTACGAGTACCTTAAAGACACACATTGTTCTGAGATGGCACAGATGCTAGCAAACTATTCCACTCCCTCACTGTATGCATTATGAATGACGTAGCAAACCGTATAGATCGAATGGGTGGAATGTCAACATCGACAACAAAGGGGTGGAGACCCGCCGAGTCCCTGGTTATCCGAGATGGTGGAAAGGGGTGGGAGGAATTAAATCTAATGAGGGACTCGCAAAATTGTATTTTGCGTCAGTGTTATAAGTTCTATTACCTAACTTTAAAACTACGTGGACATTTAAATGTTACGAGCTTACTATGTTTTATTACCTTGTTGTCAAGTTGTAAGAAGATTTAGGCAAAATATTTCATTTTATTATTACCTATCTTAAAATATAATCGAACATCAACAAGTTAATAGAGAGTATGAAATTTTAATTAAGCATAACAAACTTTTCTAGATCCTCAAAAGCATCATCCTCGCATCGACTTCCCAACAAGGTATCTCAGTTTCGGCGAAACCTTACGTGCCAATTGCACCTCCGCACCGGCTCTCCCTGCACCTCACATCACATGGTTTATTAATGGCAGAAAGGTAAAAAAATATTTATTATTGTTGTGTTATACAGTCGTCATAACATCAAAAAGATACTATGTGCGATTATGTTGTATATCTCAAGTCTATGAACATGCTATATGAAAGAAATAACGTGTATTTATTTTAATATTAATCACATTATGTACTAGGATTTTCACCAGTATCGCAGAGGCGTTTTAAAGTCGTAAATTGGACAAAGATAATGCCTCGCAGTCTGTATTTATACTGGTTCTTTTACCCCACAAACCAGTACCTACATAGCAGAGCACCCATTGTTATTTGGCCAAAATAAATAAAGGTGATTCTATATCTGTGGGTGATACCAATCAAGGCAAAGGCGTCCATTTGTCCATGAGGAAAACGTCTTATGAACGTTTAGTCCTACGGGTGTTGTAGGAAGAGGCTATAGTATATGCCAAAAAGTGCTTATGGCTTCCGATAGATGGCGATGTAACCATCTTCGTTTAGGCCAGACATAAAATACCCAGACTGGCGACGGAAAGCAACGTCAAAGGTGCGAAACTCGTCAATCGATTAAAGATCGCAAAAGTGTAACGATTTAGGTAAATTTTCCCTACAGCGGGAGAAGCCCATGTCTAGCTATAGAGCTTTGCATGCGATGAAGTATACGAAGATTGACTATCTATTTTTTTTAAATGACAAACGAACTTAGTGTCCACCTGATGATAAGTTGCTACTGTACTTCATGGACACCTGCAGCCAAATTCAAACAAAAGAGGTTACAAATGCGTTGTCACCTCTGAGGACTAAGACATTCCATCTTCTTATAGTTATATTATTATGGGGATATTTCTATTGTTTTCTCGTCTGCTTGGGATACATAAGTGCTTATACATCCCAAGCAGATGAGAAATATTTATATTCCTTGACTTTGTCCGGTTCATAACACAATAGTGGACTTATTTGCAAGAATAGTCATGTCTGTGATAATGGCCCGGTTTCAATAGAACCTGGCACAGTTATAATTTACGAACACGATTTCCAGCGAAAATTGACAATTTTAAATCCACGAGACCGCATTTCTGAGCGAGCTCCTGGTGTAGGATCCCGGCTACTAAGTTATATCTGTGCAAACTGTGAGATGACATGCCTAAGTGACCTACCGGTATAGCGACAAATTTGACAAATGACGACAATGACATCCTTTATGATGTACCTAATTGTTGGTCTTAATAACCTGATCCTGTACAAATAAAACCCTAAATTTTTCTAAAGAGATCAGTCACCAAAACGTAGTCAGTGAAGGGAGGCTATTATGTCTACAAAAGGCTTACGTATGGCCTTGTAAAATCTTCCGTGTAGATCCTTCTCCTTCCATTCGGTCTACCGGTCAGAAATTCTCTGTACTGCGGCCATTGCTCGTTGGCTAAGGATAGAGGAGTAAGTCCTTTATCACACATAAAACGTCCGTGTAGGATAGGGTTGCCAACCGTCCTCTTTTGTCCTAGTTTTTGTAGTGCCCTGGGATAAGGTCATGTATTTTAAAATTCGCGCGCCATTTTTACACTTCTTACGTTACGGGCGGCCTCACGGCGTTTTTATTTTGTTATGTGTGGTATCGCTTGATTCTAGTCACATATAAAAAGCGAAAACGAACCGATACTTACATACATAGCACATACATTTGCCACGTTGTCGGTTCGGTTTGCAGTTATGTTTGACAAGGCCTTTACTGCGTCCTGTTTTGAAACTGAATTGTCCTGGTTTTTCCAATTTCAAATCCTACTTTTTTAAATTTGGATTTGACAACCCTAGTGGAGGATGTGTCATCTAAACTCATCAAGAAGTATTTGCGGAGACTGCACACTTCACGATTATGCATAATGGGGGCGCTTAAAAAGTCACGCTTACCATGTTTCCACGGCAAATACAGCATCATTCAGTGCGGACTTTTCTATCCAGGGCGTCAACTAGTCCACCTGAGTAGGTACGGGAGGTATATATAAGAACGAGTATAATCCAACCGTAGTAACGACAAGAAGCTGTTAGGCACTTTTCCATGTGTGACCCTCTTTAGCCATGTATGAGGCACCGAAATAAATGCCTTACTGTAGTCAATCCAAGGGGTAATGAAGTTCCGACAGTTACATTTATTAACTACCTTGCCAATGACCGCGTCAATAGAAGTGGTACCACGATCGCCGCCCCGATACACTCCGAGCGCGCGACGTTACCTGATTTAAGTCAAGGTGGATGTTAGTAAAGTAATAAATTAATACATATTATAATTATATTATATATTATTTTTTAATCCGGACGCAGAATGAACTTGCAATTTCTTGAAGGGATGTGCTTGGATTATGTTTTAATTTTGTTAATTACAGGATCCCAAGCAAATGGTAGCACCCATCTCCTCTATTGGTAGGAATAAATTAAAATAAAACGCGATAATTATTTAATCCCTAAAATTAGTTTTATTTATTGAGTACCGTACCTACCTACTCTATACTTCGCGTCTAATAAGCGTTGAAAAAAATTTTTTTTTCTGCATAAATTAAGATGTATCACTCAAAGCATTGATTTTGCAGATGGATGAACTAGTCGTACATTCTCATAAGTATCGTGTTCCATTCAATGAGAGAAGCAGCAGAAGAGGACTTCAAAAGCCGTTAGAGTACGAAAAAGGAAGCATTCCACCACCAGTCCTCGCTTTAACCCATATTTCACACGTTGCTACGAAAGCACCTGGGTGCAGTCTAAAAGAAAACCAGGTAAATTTATTTATTGATATTATCACCACCATGTTTAACGTCCATGTCACACCTATGCCGGTAGTTGTTGGGAGCACTAAGCTCGAAGTTGTTGACGAATATGTTTACCTGGGACAAATAGTCCGACTAGGTAAGTACAACTTCGACCGAGAGGTCAATCGACGGATTCAACTCGGCTGGGTAGCGATCGGGAGATTACGACACATCTTCTCGTCAGGCATACCTCAAAACCTCAAAACTATATTGTACAACCAGTGCGTGTTGCCAGTGATGACCTATGGATCTGAGACGTGGTCCTTCACTGCTAGCCGTATGATGAAGCTCAAGATCGCTCAGCGAGCTATGGAAAGGGCTATACTCAGGGTTTCTCTGCGTGATAAAATTAGCAATGAGGATATCCGCAGTAGAACCAGAGTAACCGACATAGCCCAAAGGATTAGTAAACTGAAGTGGCAATGGGCCGGCCATATAGCTCGAAGAACCGACAACCGATGGGGAAGAAAGGTTCTCGAGTGGCAGCTTCGTACCGGCAGGCGAAGTGGAGGACATCTAAATGACGTCTCCCCACTAGATGGAGTGACGACCTGGTAAGACATGCAGGAAGTCAATGGATGCAAGTGGCTCGGGACCGTGCTTTGTGGCGTTCCTTGGGGGAGGCCTATGTTCAGCAGTGGACTTGTAAAGGGCTGTGATGATGGTGATGAATTGGGCACTTAGTCTCTTGAGCTGCTACGGCTGTTTACTATTATTAATTTATAAATTTAAAAATATATAATCGCTCTGCTCCCGATTATGATGTGTTGTAAAAAAATCACGGCATTTACAGATCGAACTTCTAAAAGAACAAGAAGAGCTCAACATGATACGAACTAGCAGCCGTCACAAAATCCGAAAACCAAATCGTGGTGCAGATCTGTACATCTCTGTATCAGAAATACAGCTGTTAGCTACGGGTAGACTAGAGGTGACATGCGTCAGTACAATACCAGAGTTTAGAAACATAGAAGATAAATTCGCTGATGTTAGAAATGACACAGTCATTGGTAAGTTAACTCAGAGAGTCAAACATAATATTAAGGAAAATAATAATTAGTTTTCATTACTGGAGACATGTCACAAAAATGACACTCATACAGTCTTAAAAATAATGGCTTGTAATTCATTACATACTTATATTGCATTGAATTCTTTAAAATATTAAAATGGAATAATTTTCATTACAGTGGATGTAATCAAACCATCGACGTATTCTCAGGAATCTTCAAATATTACAACAGCTGGATCCAGCACTTCTAAAGCCAACAGATTATTTCTTTCATCTTTAATAGTGTCTGTAACAACTCTATGTCTAACAAAAATTGTTTGACAGGCGAGTTCATACGTACCTTATGTTTATTTAAATCAAATTAATTATTGGGCTGTGATATAAGATTAAATAACTTATTTTATATTGGTAAATGTTACCGCCATGTTATTTAGTTAACTCGGCGGCAACATTGCCTCGTTATTAAATATTGAACGTATGTATATAATTTAGTACAATTATATTATTTGTGTCTTTAAAAATCTTTAAAAATGTACAAAATTATTTGACTACAACGTTATTTAATTATTATATATAGAGCAACACTGGCGGCTCTGGACAGCGCCGGTGGCCCGTGTTGCTGTGTTTGTTATCTAAACTATGCGCTTACAAATTTTTTTCTGGAATTTTATTCAGTTTGCCACATTAGCATTGACAGATTATTACATCGAATAAATGACCGTTTTTAGGCCCTTTTCACATTCACAAGATTACCAGTATGATGCCGTGTCGTAAGAAATAGTAATACATGTAAGCCTAATTTTATTTAGCTGGGTATTTATTTAGATTTCTGCTAAATAAATAGCTAGCTAAAGAAAATAGCACGACGGCAGTCATTTCCTCGCAACAACGGGTGATTAATTTGCTGGAAACGTCGAAAGTGAATCATAGTTTATTCGTGATGTCGTCATTTTACAAGTACCTACTATCATTATCGTACTATTAAATGTCTCTAAATTTTTGAGCGTTAAAAACGCACGTAGCAATGGGAATTTACGATTTCATCGTGCTTGCAAAACGTAATGTTATGCAGCCGAGATCGCGATACATATCTCGATATAAAAAAAACTCTTAATTACTTTCTATTTAGATATATGTGACGTGAGTTAATCTGAAAACTTTCACACGCGTGGTAACGTTCGGCGGCTGTGCTACAAAGACGTGCATATGAAAAGGGCCTTATAAAGAAGTTTCAATTCTATTTCTTTGATATTTTCTTCTGTATAGTCACTCTTGTTACCGAAATTTATTGATTCTAAGTCTAATTATATAAAAGATCCAATTGTATTTGTAAGAAAACGATTACATGTATGTATTTAAGTATAAGTTATGAAAGGCTTGTTAAAGTAATTAACCATTGTTGTGCCTAGATTTTATTAAAATCGCCAAACTTAAACATATCAGAGCTGCCTGAAACAAATCTTCTAGATCTAAAGTTTTGAAATCGATAAATCTAAGAATTATACTGTAATAACTTAACTACTTTTTAACATCAACGATCCCGTGGATAACAAAAGCAAAAATCGCCTACTTTGCCTGAAGTTCTTTGTTACTTGGGATCAAATAATATAAGCGAATAAAAACTATTTAATAAGATTATTTTTAAGTACATTTCCTAAGAATCGTTCAATTCATAAATATATTATGTGTTTATGGTACTTCTTTAAAATGTTTACAGTATAATAGTGTCAATATAATAATAAGCCTAGCATGTAATAATAACGGTACAATTTGCACTAGAAATTTCCGCCAATAAATATATAACTTCAATGTATTATATATTATGTAGTATATACTCGTATGATTCACACAAATAATTTTTCTTTTACTTATTACAAACAAGCTACAAATAACCGTCTTGAAAAGTGACGTAGATCAAATAAAAATTCCCTGAGAATTGAATGTGATGCAAGGCCTGACAACCTGTATATTATATACCGGCTTTCTCTTCCCCTTCAAACTGTAACACAGCAGTTTATTCTGTTTAGCGACAGGAATAGTAGTGGACTCCCAGAAACAGTCAAAAGAATGGTGTACTCAGACGAACTCGTAGATACCGTCCAGAGAAAGTTTGTTTACTTTATATTCATTTTTTTTTATTACAGAGCCCCAGGTGAATAATTTGTAGCTTTTAATTGTGTGCTGGCTCTGAACAGTTATATTCTGCTTCAGAGACCAGCACACAATACAGAGAAATTTCTGGAATTTTACTTATTCTCTTCAGTATTTTAAATAATTTAACCTCCTTTTTATCTTAAAGATAAATTCCAGTATCTTTTTTCTTCTCATGATAAAGATCTTCGTTCTTCATTCAATTAAGTACGCGTTGAGCATTCCTAAACATTTAGGTACCAATTTTGTTGATATATCGCCCACTATTCAGGCTACACTTCTCTAGGTCTATAAGCTCGAAGACATTAGAGAAGCTCCCAATAAGTTAGCTTATAAAAATTGACGAACACTTTTTAAAGACATCGGGGTAAGCTAATATGTATTATGGACCGTGTAGTTAGTTACCGTTGTTTTATGTTTATGAATGTATTTTCTGTAAATACACATATACTTTAATACATTCATGTGACTATTTATGTTTATTCTATTACTTAAACTTATTTATTGTCTACTTATTTGTATTATTTCTTTATTGTCTTTATTGTTTTATACTTATATAGGATTTTTTAATTATATTCTGTCATGCATCTTATATTTATATGTTAAATATTTCTTATATTTATATGTTAAAAACAGGGTTATTTTGCAATAACCGGCCAAATTTGCAGAGAAGGTTCAGAACAAGTAATATAGGCAAATGGTGAAAAAATTAATTAAAAAATCTCAAACATTGTGTCCTTTTTAATCTTTTAAATTCAAAATGCGTGGTAATGTATTGTTTTAACTGATTTTACTGCGCACACAAACATACGTAAGGGTCGATCGGTAGGCAAAAATGTTGTTGCCCATAAATCACAATCAGTTTGGGATAATTTCAAATAAAAGTAGAAGCCTTATTTACTCGTATCTATTTTCAAAAACTGCAATAACGGTATATCATTATTTATATATTTGAAATTTGTTTTGGCTACTCTTTGATTGAAAATAACCCTGTTTATTGTTATATTATTTTCAAACAGTTTCATTTGCAGTTATAGGTATTGCATCTATCACACATTATCTCACTACGTCTAGGGTTGACTAGGAGGAGATAATGCCTAAAGGCATAAAGTCCGCCCTTTATAAACTTTTGGTTAAGATGTAACAAAGTGTAAATAAATAAATAAAGGTGAAATAAAAGCTTTACTCTCGCTGCCACTCGGCTTTATAATACACTACATATTATTCAAAAACTTCTTTAAGTAAGTTCTTTTTAAGTTTCATTCAAATTTAATGCAAAATGCAAAAGTGGTATAAAAAATAAAATACAAAACATAAGAGATGCAACGGATAGTTATTCGGTAAGGTACCGAATATAACAGTATCCATTGCATCACTATTTTTGATGTTAACAATCATTATTAAGATAAATATTTGAAGCAACATATAGTAGCAAAGACCGTAAATACCTTTGTTTTTATTATACACGATACCTATTATGTCTGTTGTTGTTTTTATTTATCTCTAGCTATGACCGATATAACCTATTTATAACTATTGATATGATCGTATTAAATAATATAGAATTTTAACGCACAGATAGAGCTTCAAACTTAATTTTACTCGAAAGTAAGGATCGGTAAGTGGCTAAGTAGCTTGTAAATACGTAATTTGACACACTTATACTTACTGAAAAGTGGGGAAATTATAACGTTTCTCTTTTCCTCTTCAAAGCTTAGATCAAATAATGATCTTATGTATAAAAGTATTTTTTATTTTATTTTATAACTTCTCACTACGCATGCAGTTTCTTGATTTCTGTGCGTTATAATTTTATCATTAATAGTATATGTTATAAACAATAAAATTCAATTAAAATTTCTTCAGAAATATTACAAAAAACGTTTTTTTTTTAAATAATAATTTCATTTCGATAATTCCTTGATATTACAATGGAACGATTCTATCAAAAAAAAACCTTTTTGATTTACGCACGCAGTAAACTGCTTCGCAATTATCTTTTAGCAGACTTAGCAGACCTTTTAGCAGACCTTCATCGAATATTACGACACCCGCAAGCATAGACGTTAATACATCCATGCCTGCAAGCCGTAAGCGATAATAAATTTTTTTATAACCCGCCGGCGTTGTTTACCCTGGCGCACACAGCATGCATTATTTACAGATGTTAAGAACGCATCGACAACTGGACTGCACCTTTGACCTACAGTCTGAACAGGGGGATGATGTGGCAGCGCTGTCGTCGTGCCACAAGAAGAACGAAGTGAAGCCTAAATAAATCATAAGTACCATTGAAGTTTTCCTACTACTCTGTATATACTACCAACACCACACGGAGCGTTGGCTCCCGTGCCTTAACACCTTGCCCGGCGGCAGGCGTGCCTTTTAAGGAGGGAATAACATTGACATCATTCTTGGCAGCAGGAAGAGGGGCCGTCAGAATCACAGAATTGTTTAGAATGCATTTGACAAAGGGCTAAGAAGATCCAGGATCCACTAACTACCGACAGAATTCGAACAGAGATTGTGGTCTTTTCAGCCCCACGGTAAATTTGGGAAAACTAAAAGCGTCTGTAAAAAAGTGACAAGTGTGAGTAGGTTCCGCATCATGAGGGTTTTGTACACCGCACACCATTTTAAGGGATGCAAAACTAGCGACGGCACCAGTAATTAACAAAAACCAATAATGAAAACTATTTTTAAGAAATCGATATAATAACTAAACCTTTACATATTTCCATGCTAGCAACTCTTAAACATAAACTAGACATTCATAGTATTTGTAATAAAACATGATGAGGGTGACAGCTTACAGTTTAGCGTGTCTAGAGATGGAACAATGAGCAATAATTGATTATTCATACCTATAAGTCGCGGCACGTAAGTCTAGCGGTGACCGTTATTGCGCAAAGTCGAAAATAATGTATCATGGGGTAGTAAGGGGGTCGCGGGGCGTGCGTGCGTGTCGTTCGCACGCGCTGATTGGCTCTCCAGTCGCATTCCGTCCCCCGTACTGATAGGTGATACGTAAGCGACAGTACCCATGCGCAGCTATACCCTCCACGTTTCATTCAGCGCTAGACTTACGTGCCGCGACTTGTACTTGAGTAGGTACAAAATTCATCTTAAAAATTAATAATAAACACTGATCTATAATCATTACTTAATGTGTTTTATTTACTTAATATTATTAGCTATCGACACAAAGAGTTATTCGGTGAGTATATGCAGTTTTATAATTATACACTGTCAGTGTATAATTACAAAACTGCATATATATATATGCAGTTTTTTATATATATATTGGACGGTTTTCCATTTACCGGCACGGTACCGGCACTGCGGCACCGGCGCGGCACCGATGCCGGTTCCGGTCTACGCTCGGTTTTTGCAGTACTAACACAGACTTCAGTTCCATAACACGTAAAAATGGTCTCGTTAAGTCGTCGTTTGTTATATCTCTTACATTTCATCATCATCATCATTACATCCCTTGACAAGTCCACTGCTGAACATAGGCCTCCCCCAAGGAATGCCACAAAGTACGGTCCTGAGCCACCTGCATCCATCGACTTCCTGCATGTCTTACCAGGTCGTCACTCCATCTATTGGGGGGACGCCCTACACTTCGTCCGCCGGTACTAGGCCGCCACTCGAGAACCTTTTTTCCCCATCGGTTGTCGGTTCTTCGAGCTATATGGCCGGCCCATTGCCACTTCAGCTTACTAATACTTTGGGCTATGTCGGTCACTCTAGTTCTACTGCGGATATCCTCATTTCTAAGTTTATCACGCAGAGAAACTCCGAGCATAGCCCTCTCTATAGCTCGCTGAGCGACCTTGAGCTTCCTCGTCCGGCCAGCATTGAAGGACCACGTCTCAGTTCCATAGGTCATCACTGGCAACACGCACTGGTTGTACAGTCTCGTTTTCAAGTTTTGAGGTATACCTGACGAGAAGATGTGCCGTAATTTCCCGAACGCTGCCCAGCCGAGTTGAATCCGTCGATTGACCTCTCGGTCGAAGTTGGACTTACCTAGTCGGACTATTTGTCAACAACTTCGAGCTTAGTGCTCACAACAACTACCAGCATAGGTGTGACATGGATTTTAAACATGATCTTTGTTTTGTCCATGTTCATCTTAAGATAGGAGGATAGGCAGTTGGGAGGCACTATTGAGATCATTGACCATAGTGCTTAGGTTCTCCAGCGATTCTGCCATAAGGACTATATCGTTGGCAAATCCAAGGTGAATGATGTACTTAACCTTTGATGTTAATACCGTATCCTTTCCAGTCCAGAAGATTGAAAACGTCTTCCAATGCAGCGGTGAAGAGTTTCGGGGATATAACGTCACCCTGTTTTACACCTCTCTGCAGTTAGATAGGTTTCGTACTCTGGTTCTGTACTCGGATAGCCATCGTAGCCCTACTGTACAAACATTTCAGCACTTCGATATACCGACAGTCAACTTGGCACCGCTGAAGGGACTGCAGCACCGCCTGAATTTCGACGGAATCAAAGGCTTTCTCATAGACCACATACGCCAGACATAGTGGCAAATTGTACTCCTCGGACTTCCGTACAATTTTCTGAAGAGTATGTATGTGGTCTATGGTGCTAAAGCGTTTTCGGAAACCGGCTTGTTCGGGAGGCTGGAAGTCGTCGAGTCTGCGTGCGAGACGATTCGTAATGACTCTCGAAAACAGGACGTAGACGCGGCTCAGAAGGGAAATCGGTCTGTAGTTCTTCAAGAGAGCGTTGTCGCCATTCTTGAAGAACAAGACCACCTCACTTCTGCTCCACGTCTCCGGTGTAGTGCCACCATAGAGGACCGAATTTAAGAACTTCTGAAGGACTTCAAGTACCGGTTTTCCACCCGCTTTCAGAAGCTCCGCTGTAATTCCATCCTCGCCTGGGGCCTTGCCGTTTTTAAGGTTCTGGAAATCCATTCTAATCTCGCTCAGACTGACGTCCGGAATATCATCGGAATAGTGTCGGATAAGACTTGCTCTTGGATCGCTGCCCATAGAATCTCTCAATTTCACTCAAAATCTCAGGTGTCCCGGAAACGACTCTGCCACACTCGGTCTTCAGCTTCGACAGTTGGCTCTTTCTGGCAGACAGATCTCTAGCAAAGACTTTGGAGCCCTGGTTCCGCTCGATCGCTTCTTCAATACGAGCAGTATTAAAGTTGCGTAAGTATGCATTTGGAGATCTGTCTGTTCAGTTGCCTGTATGCTGTCAAATCTACTGAAGACTGCAGCTTCATTTCCCGTCTAACAGTCATGAGATTAAGAGTGTGATCGGAGAGTTTTTGTGTTCTTCTGCGGCGGGTCTTGCAAAACTTAGCTCCGACCGCATGGACAGTTTCCACGAGCTTGTCATTCATATCGTCAACTGCATTGCAATCTTCTAGGCACTGAAAACGGTTTTGTAGCTCGAGCTGAAAGGTTTCGGGACTTTGGATTAGAGTACGATAGGGACGGAGCGTTGACTTCTCCAACTTAACGTTTAGGTTCAGTGTGCCTCTCATCATTCGGTGATCGCTGCCGGTTTTCACCCTCGCGATCACTGAGACATCACTGAACAGTTGTCGTCTGGTCGTCATAATGAAGTCAATCTCATTTTTTGTCGAACCATCGGGGCTCGACCAGATCCACTTCCTGTGGGGCCGCTTATGGAAGAAAGAGTTCATCATAAAGAGTCCCTCTTTCTCCATGAAGTCGGCCAACTGCTGGCCCCTTGGGTTCCGATGCCCTATTCCAAATTTCCCTACCTTCAGCTCACCGTTCTCTCTTGTGCCTAGTTTTTCGTTGAAGTCTCCCATTAACACCGTATAGTGGGTTTTGGAGGAATGCATGGCTCATATCCTCATACATTTCCTCCGCCTCCTCATCGGGATGTGCTGAGGTTGGTGCGTAAACCTGTATGAACTTCAGCGAATAAAGTTTGGTGATTCCGAGTATAAGGTACGCAACCCTCGTCGACACACTCTCAATCTTTACAACGTTCTTAACGAGAGACTTGTGGACGATAAATCCGACTCCTCCTTGGGACAGATGGTCGCCCTCCCGGTGATAGAACAAGTTGCCGGATTCGAGGATTACCATGTCCTCCCTCTCTCTTCGGACGTCAGATAATCCTATAATATTCCAGCACAACTTGTATATCTCTTCTTCCAGCTCCAGGATCTTCTCGTCAGTCCTCAGGGTGCGTGCGTTATATGTTGCCAGGTCGAGTCGTCTTAGGTGGCAACCGAACCTCCACCGGAGATTCTTAGCATATTTATTATGATAATAAATATGCTAAGAATCTCCGGCATTATTATTTCAACTACTTCCGCATGAACGAGGAGACATTTCATCATTTCACAAGTCAATTTCTAGTCTCAATCTCAACGCGTCCCTTCTACCTCGGCCCGCCACACACACGCACACGGCTACAATACGTACACAATACACATGCAGTTTTACCGGCCGGCATCGAGCGAGAAGTTTTCTGTCCCGGCATAGGCGACGGCACCGGTGGGCGTAATCACAGTGCCGGCGCCGGTAAGTGGAAACACACGTGCCATAAATTTCACACATTTTATACGTATTTGCTTCCGTGGCGGTGAATGGAAAACCTATAATATGAAATATATACTGGTAATATGTTCTCTATAGCTAAATGTTTATTTTTTTGATAGTGTTAATGACATAAAGGAGTGTTCAAGACTGGAGCAATTCGTAACTGGGTCAAATGAGTAAAGGGTTTCTTTACTCATGTGACCCACTACTTTACTACTGTGACTGGATGTCCATTACTATTACCACACCGCTGGTTTATTATTTAACTAATACCATAGCTGGGCACCGTTAAACAAATAGTTAACTTCGTTAAACGTTAAGCGTTAAATTTAGGAAGATTTAACGCAAGTTAACGTTAATCGTTAATCCGTTAACACGTGACTAAAATTGCATTTTTTTTTCACGTTTTAACGAACTGTTGGTTTGGTTCTGGAAGTTAACAGGTTAGGAACAAAAAAAACAGACGTGTATAATTGGAGTGTGTAATTTAATCATCTGGTATAATGTGGATATTGCCCTTCATCAACATTAATATGTTGCAGTTCTCGTCTGAAAGCGAGGCTCGCTTTGGCGTTAAAATATCTTTGCCTATGGAAAAAGACGTTCAACTGCAGCGTTTGAAGGTATAGCAGTATTATATTTACTAAACAGATTTATGAATATCTGTTCTCCGAGTAATGCCGCATCGTTGAATGAGTCTTTTGATTTCATGTCTAATCACATTTTGACGAGATTTTGAGCTTTACTCTTTTGAAGATTTGTGGCTCTTAGGATTTTCTTTAGACTGAGTGACATAATTGATAAAGCCTTCTTCATCTTCGTCGTTGTTACTCGCGTTGCTGCCTCCGCCACTTAAACTATCTCTGTTCTTCGAACTTTTGGAAGCTTTTTGTCGTAACGCCTCTTCTATCTTTTTTCCATGCATTTTTTTACTGCATCCACTTGACTGTTGTCATATGTTTCCGGCCATATCAACCCGAGCTTCAGGTGAAAAGCCGCGGCAAGTTGGCACTGTTTGTCGTCCAAAAGTGGTCCAAACCTTTTCTCTGTGCCATTTAATAAGGCATTGGCTAAAGCTGTGCAATTTACTAGGCCCTTAGACTTTATATTTTTTAATTTAAAGATAGTTGCTGCAATTTTCAGTAGCAGTGACCCGAGATGTGTTTGCCCGAGATATGCACCCAAATGTTTTTTTCGTCTGTAATGGAACCGGAATCCGATTCCATGATATGGTTTTAAGTTGCACAGTACCTACACTGTTTAATACATACACGGCACAGACGTAAACTATCACGGACAGTATACAAAATCCAAAAAATACGTAGTATTTGTATACTCAACGAAAAAAATAAAAACACACTCTAAGCGCCGGCGCTAAATAATGGAAACAATAGTCATACGAATCATACATAATAATATGACTCAAATTTCTTCGCAGTTTTTTTTTTCTCACTCACACACACCGGCAGTACTTACCTAGGTACCTAGTTTCGTTTCGGATTAACGATTAACGGAATTGAGGAAATTTAACGGAAGTTAACGAGTCCGTTAACATTTTTTAAAGTTAACTTAAAAGTTAATCCGTTAGTCGAAATGTTAACTTCGTTAATTAACGATTAACGAGTTAATGCCCAGCTATGACTAATACCCAGAAAATAAAAACTACTTATTCCGGATGACCCACCGTTTTCGACGGTCACCGCTTCGACTACAAAGAGCAATATAAATTATGACGATGTAATAACGAAATTAGCTATGGTTTAAGAGCGTGCATTCGAATATGCGTATATTATTTTTCTGTGTGGGTAGTTGTGAAT
Source organism: Parnassius orleans (assembly GCA_029286625.1). Lineage (NCBI taxonomy): Eukaryota > Metazoa > Arthropoda > Insecta > Lepidoptera > Papilionidae > Parnassius > Parnassius orleans. The sequence continues at coordinate 3,417,553 of JAGSMP010000032.1, forward strand.
GCAACACGTAAAATTGTTATCTCTCAAGTTATTATTAAAATTAATACATAATTCGTAAAATATTATATATCAAGTGCTAGTAATGAAAAGTTAGCTTAAACTACCTGTCTGTGAGTGTGATTACTACTTAATCCAACCACAATTACAACACTTTTTTACTTTCATATATCATGGACTCGACAATTAAAAACACTCTGTCCAGTTTGATGGAGGTGTTTCATAAAAGGATGGATCATTTTGAGGAAGAATTGCGGAAAACGTCCAGCACATCTACCAGTACTACTTTGGCAGCTGAGTTTGCATCTTTCAAGACATTTGTAGGGCAGGCACTAAACAGTCTTCAGCAGCAGATGGAGTTGCTTGCTCGTAATGCTAACAGCATAGAGATGCGAAGCCGAAGGAAAATGTTACTGCTTCATGGTGTTCCAGAGATTGCAAAAGAAGACACCGCTTTGGCTGTCATCAAGGTTCTGCAAAATCAGTTGAAATTAGCTAACGTCTCTGTCAGTGATATTAAGCGTTGTCACAGATTGGGTAGGCCAACAGTTCCTCACAATCCTCGACCTATTTTAGTGAAATTCTTAGATGTAGGGTTGCGTGATAAAGTCTGGTACGCAAAATCCCAACAAAGGCTCCGGAGTCACAGTATCCGAATTTCTCACCAAGCTTCGGCATGATCTTTTGTAGCTGCCCGTGAAAATTTGGTATCTCCAAATGCTGGACTAAAGATGGATCTGTATACGTTGTAAAACCTGATGGAACCAGACATCATAACCAGTTTGAATGACATCAGCAAAATCGATTGCCAGACAAGCCCAAAACCAGTATCGAAAACTGCGGCAGGAAGCCCAAGCGAAACGCCGTCGTGAAGAAGTGTTAAGTGTAGAGGATTTTCCATGCCTAAATATTGTAAATTTTTTTTCTTTTAATGTTATACTATTACAATTAATAGCTTGGGACTTATTTCTTTGTGTATTTGGTGTAAGCTTAGTGCAAAACACTCTTATGAATTTGAGAATTAATTTATGCCTTTAACTTTAACTTGTAACTTTAACTTTAGTGCATTTGTTTCTTTTTCTTTTTACTGTTGAATGTACATAAAAAGGCATAATAATTATTAACTCTCTTTCTATTTATTATGCCAAAACATTTGTTTACTCAATAATTGACAATGTGAAATATTATAAAATGCATAGATGTCATTAGTTATTGTTCTGAATACTACGTAACTCCACAGCTAATGTTAACACAAAATCACAATATTAAGGTTATTAGCGCTATAACAACAACGTAATGCTAAATAACGCACTGACCGTTGCGTTTCCCTTAGCGGTATTTGTTTTATGCACCCTTATTGATCTGTTTTTTCTTTTACTTAATCCTACGTTTATAAGAAGTTCAATATTAAACTTATTTTTTTATTCTATTTAGTGTTAAAGTGTTGTACAGATAATTTACTTAAAGTATATGTATAGAAACACTCAACTGGCAGGTGGACACTAAAGTATTTTTTATTTTTTATTTGTTTTTAGTTTTAGGAAATTTATTAACTTATTTTTTTATAGTATTGTATTTATTATACGTTATATTTTATTTTATTTTATATAGATATTAATTTTTATTTTATAATGTCTTATTTAGACATTAGTAGTGATACTGGAACATATTTAACTACAGATAGTGATGGTGACATTGTCCTAGCTTACAGCCTCTCTCTGAAATATTAGCTTCACAATTTTCTGATGTTCCAAAAATTTCAACGTTGTTCACATAAATGCCCAAAGCATTCCGGCTCACTTTTCAGATATGCTGGGTACCTTTGACTCTAAGGATATCCATGCTATTCTCGTTTCTGAGTCATGGCTTAAACCTTGTCTCCCTTCCACTAATTATTCTTTACCTGGCTTTCACCTCATAAGAAATGATCGTACTGTGGGCGGTGGTGGTGGTGTGGCAATATATCTCCGAGCATATATTTCCTTTTCTGTTATTGATATGTCATCTCAACCAACACCGCCTAATGCAGGTGAACATCTTTTTATTGAGGTGGAGCTTAGTCATACGAAAATTTTGCTGGGTGTATATTACTGTCCTTCATCTCGTATTGACTTCTTCACTTCCTTCGAAAATATTTTAGAAAATGTATCTTCATACTCGCACGATCATTATGGGCGACTTTAATACTTGCCTGCTTAAACAAGACTCTCGTTCATCCTCTCTTCGATCCATCGTAAATTCTACTAATCTCTCTATTTTACCTTTAAATTCTACTCATCACTTCCCTAATGCTACTCCGTCATTGCTTGACCTTATTTTTGTGTCCTCTTCTGAACTCGCTGTTAAGCATGGTCAGTGTCCAGCTGATGCCTTCTCTTACCATGATCTTATATTTCTCTCTTATAATGTCCGGCCACCTAAAATTAAGTCTAAAATACTTCTGCAACGCAGTTTCGGTGGTATGAATGTTGAAAATCTCTGCAAAGATGCTTCCAACATTGATTGGTCGGCTGTTTTAAATGCAGACTCTATTGACGATAAAGTTGCAATATTTACGACTAACTTAACCTGTCTTTATGATAAACATGCACCAGTTCGCGTAATTAAAATGAGACATCACCCTTCACCATGGCTGACTGATGAAATAAAAACCATTTTAAATAAAAAAGCTGCAGCCAAGACAAAATATAAATGTAAGCCTACATCTATGAACTGGGAAAAATATGTTACTATTCGGAATCACTGCAATAGGGTGTGTAGGGATGCTCAACGCCACTATATCCATAAATCGGTACAAATTGGTGATGCAGCTAAAGTCTGGAGTTTTCTTAGATCAATGGGGGTTGGAAAGTCCCGTAATAATGTACTCTCTAAAGATTTAAATATTGATTTACTAAATCATCACTTCTCATCCTCGTCCAACTTAAATGGAGCTTCAAAATTGAACATTAAATTTTCTTTCATCGCTTCCAACTCCTGATCACTCATCTTTTGTCCTAAATCAATTCTCTGCTTGTGATGTTAAGAAGAGTATTCTATCCATTACTTCGAATGCAATTGGCAGTGACTGTATCAGCCGTAATATGATCCTTCCGATTCTTGACATAATCATCCCAATACTTTGCCATATCCTCAATTCCTCCATTTCTTGTGGTGTTTTTCCATCAACATGGAAAGACGCTCACGTCATACCGTTGCCTAAAAACCCAAACCCTACATCTTTTTCGGAATATCGTCCTATATCTATATTGCCATTCCTATCCAAAGTTCTCGAACGCCTGGTTTATAATCAGCTCAGTGCTTTCCTTCGCAATAATTCCCTTCTAAATCCTCTACAATCTGGTTTTCGTCCTGGGCATAGTACTGTCACAGCCTTACTCAATATTACGGAAGATATAAGATCTGAAATGGAAAATGGCAAATTAACTATCCTTTCTCTGTTAGATTTTAGCAATGCCTTTAATTCAGTTGATTTTGAAATTTTACTGGGTATACTTAGCTCTCTTAACATATCTCCAACAGTGATTGGTTGGTTTCGAAGTTACCTGTCTGGGCGCCGGCAATGTATTCGCATTGATGACACATTTTCTTCTTGGTGTGATACCATTGCTGGTGTCCCGCAGGGTGGCGTATTATCTCCCTTACTTTTTTCAATTTTTATTAATTCTATAGCCACTAAGATTACTTCTTCCTACCACCTATACGCAGATGATCTTCAAATATATACTCATGTTTCTCCTAGTGAACTAGCTGTAGCTATTAGTACTATAAATAGTGACCTTGAGCAAATATCAGATTGGGCAAATACATATGGCTTGAAGATTAACCCCCTAAAGACTCAGGTAATTATCATCGGAAGTTCGAATATGATTGGAAAATCAAACCTATCTCAAGCACCTCAAATTGTTTTTGATGGAAATTTTATCCCTGTTAGTGAAAAAGTCAAAGACTTAGGAATTTATATTGACAGGAACCTATCATGGGGTCCTCAAATACAGGAAGTTAGTCGTAAACTCTTTGCAGCTGCTCGATCATTGAACAGATTAAGGAACTTTCTACCTACTGCCACTAAAATTGCGCTTGCACAATCTCTGCTTCTCCCAATTATGGACTATGCAGATGTCAGCTATCTTGATCTCACCGAAAAGCAACTTGATAAACTTGAGCGTCTTCAAAATTTTTGTATAAGATTCATATTTGGTTTGCGCAAATTTGACCACGTTTCTTGTTTCCGTAATAAGCTCAAGTGGCTTCCTATTCGTCTTCGCCGGAATGCACATATTCTGTCACTTCTTTACAATGTTCTCTTTAATCCTTCCTATCCTTCTTATCTTAAGGATCGCTTTGAATTCCTTCACTACTCCCATTCGAAAGTTTTGAGATCATCAGAAAATTTTACATTAAAAATGCCTGCCCATAATACCAAATTTTTGGACAGGTCGTTTACTATCCAAGCAGTCCGTCTATGGAATGCCCTACCTCTGTCAGTCAGATGCGCCCAATCTTTATCTGTTTTTCAGAAGCTTGTACACAGTCACTATCTTAACTTTTGAATTCGTGCCATCTATATATGTATACATTCGTATTTTATGTCTTTATTTGTTATTTATTTTATATATTATATGGAAATCTTTATAAATATTATTTCTGCATCACCAAACCACACAATTTTCTGCTTTTGTAATCCTGTCCATCCAAAGGTTGTCTGGAAGAAATCGCTTTTAGCGATAAGACCGCCATTGTGTCACTATTTTGTTTTATTTTTCTTTCGTTTATGTATTGATTTGGTGTACAATAAAGAATTATCTATCTATCTATCTATCTATGCGCAAGTCAAAATCTAGACGATCGCTCCATAACGGCGTAATATTGACACACACTATAAAGTTTCCTCTGTGTTAGTACATTTTTACATACTCTTTTGAGTGGACTAAGGTATATCACAAGGTCAAGGTAACAACTATAAATCTTCTAATTACAGCTCTTCACAAGTTCACAGCTGAACATAGGCCTCCCCTAAGCAATTCCATAAAGCACGATCCTGAGCCACCTGCATCTGTCGACTTCTTGCACATTTTACCAGGCCGTACTCTATCTAGTGGGGGGTCGGTCGCCCTACATAGCTTACACCTATATTAGGCTGCGTTTCCACCAGAGATGTGCGAGGATGCGTAGCGAGGGATGTGTTTGTTGAGAACCAATAGAATCACTTCATTTACCTAGCTTGCTCACTCAGCGCAGCCCTGGTGGAAACGGCTCAGCGGAGCGAGGTTTTTGTAAATAAAAAACAAGGGAAGGATGTGTGCGAGGGATGTGTTGCGAGGAATGTGTGCGAGGGATGTGTTGCGAGGGATGTGTTGCGAGGGATGCTTGCTAGGGAAGGACGCAAGAAGCAGCGGGCAGTGGCACCTCACTCCGCTCGCATCTGAAACGAGCCCACTACACATCCTCGCACCGCTCATCTGCGCACCGTTTCTCAGCGTCGCTACGCATCCTCGCATCACCCAGCTACCTCGCACATCTCATCGCAAACGCAGCCTTATACCTGTATTTTTTTATACCTGTACGGGGTTGCCACTCGAGAATCTTTTTTCCCCATTGGTTGTCTATGTCGATTATTCTGGTAGAAAAAATAATACATTTGGCGTATACCGCATTAATTTATTGGAATAAAATAAATATTACAATAAAATAGTAGGACATAGCTAACAATTACCTACAATTGCAACTAAAACTATATTTTATAAAAACATATGCGTACTATCACAAAAACTGCTTTCCACAAATCAAATATTTCGTCCACAGAAAGTCGCTATTTATAACACAAAAAGCCTACGTTTACGTTGATGGCAATAAATAGTAAAATAGAATTTAATGTAGTACCAATGGTTTTTATTTGTACGAAGTGTAAGACATTAATAGATAATAACTCAATGGCAATAACACGTTAATGAAAAAAAATTAAAAGCCTCTAGTATGTACTCTATTATATATCTGAAATTAGTATATAACTTACCTATAAGTACTTACAATTTACAATTTTTATTATAAAGCTTTAAAAACAAGTTCACTTATATTCACATAATTATAAGGCAGTGAACTAGGTATCTCTAAATAACTTATTAAGGTACCATATTAGTATCAAACAAAATTTAACTCTTGAACTCAGACTGATATGACCTTAGAGCATTTTTATGGAAACTAGCTTGCTTATAAATACTCTAAGGATATGACTTATAAAGTTTGAGCAAAAAATGAATAAAGAATTAGCTTTTTAAATTGAGTTCTATCTACTTCCGAAACAATCAGTGTCGATTATTCTGGTAGAAAAAATAATACATTTGGCGTATACCGCATTAATTTATTGGAATAAAATAAATATTACAATAAAATAGTAGGACATAGCTAACAATTACCTACAATTGCAACTAAAACTATATTTTATAAAAACATATGCGTACTATCACAAAAACTGCTTTCCACAAATCAAATAATTCGTCCACAGAAAGTCGCTATTTATAACACAAAAAGCCTACGTTTACGTTGATGGCAATAAATAGTAAAATAGAATTTAATGTAGTACCAATGGTTTTTATTAGTAGGTACGAAGTGTAATACATTAATAGATAATAACTCAATGGCAATAACACGTTAATGAAAAAAAATTAAAAGCCTCTAGTATGTACTCTATTATATATCTGAAATTAGTATATAACTTACCTATAAGTACTTACAATTTACAATTTTTATCATAAAGCTTTAAAAACAAGTTCACTTATATTCACATAATTATAAGACAGTGAACTAGGTATCTCTAAATAACTTATTAAGGTACCATATTAGTATCAAACAAAATTTAACTCTTGACCTTAGAGCATTTTTATGGAAACTAGCTTGCTTATAAATACTCTAAGGATATGACTTATAAAGTTTGAGCAAAAAATGAATAAAGAATTAGCTTTTTAAATTGAGTTCTATCTACTTCCGAAACACGGATAGTGATCAATAAAATATCAATTACAATTATTAAAACATGTACGGCCTTCCTCATAAAATTGACTTCGATGTAATATGTAATACAAAGTTGCTCTGTCTTTTCACTAGCAATAGAAAGACACAGGTATATACAGGATTAATACATAATATGTGGTGCATAATGATTTTATGGCCGTTAAATTCTAGTTTAGCTATTTTTTTATTTTAGAGAACAAGCATGAAATAAAGAATAGTCCAACGACAGAAACATTTAAAGGGCAATGAGAAACAAACAAAACAATATAAAACAGTCATTTTAAAATTCCTTTTCAAATTTTGCTGTTACAATTGCGTGAATCACTACAATCTTAGAATAACTAATCATTTATCTTATAGCCCTAAGTTTATATTATTGTATAGTCTAAGGCTTAGAATATTATTTCACTCTAGTATCTCCCTTATTTGAAATGTTCATCATACTAAAGGTATGGCAATAAATAAGTTAATCATAATAAATAAAATATTAATCGCCTTTCGCTGTTTGTTTCTACTTATATATACAAAAGTAATTATACAAGTTTTTACTCTATACAAAGCACATTTAATTTGGTAGCCCAAAAAACATTTTATTTCCTTACTATCAACAAATATTTATGCTTATTTCGAATTTTAGAAGTTATGTATCATATAAGGTCAGCCTACATACATCTTACCACTGAGCACAGACCTTATTTCTGTGGGTAATGGAGTAGAAAAGGTCCGCTGTGATGTTTTACTTTTAGTACAAATCGACAGGCTTAAGTTTTCCAATAGTCTTAATTTAATTGAAATACCAATTTAATCTGGATGCTTTCCTTCACTACAACAAAGTATGTGCTACCTAAATCACTCTAGGTACCTTATTTCTGTGGGTAATGGAGTAGAAAAGGTCTGCTGTGATGTTTTACTTTTAGTACAAATCAACAGGCTTAGGTTTTCCAACTAGTCTTAATTTAATTGAAATACCAATTTAATCTGGATGCTTTCCTTCACTACTACAAAGTATGTGCTACCTAAATCACTGGAAATTGCGAATCTGTGGTGCTGGTAGGGATGGAACATTACTATTGTTTCAAATAACTTTTAAATTTTATTTTGATATATTAATATTATAATAATATATCAAATACTTTAATATTATATTAATCCGAAATAATATGGTTAAAGCAACACCTTCATAATCTAATTTATATTAAAAATTGTTATAACTAATACTCTTTATTTTTAATAAACAGCTATTGGTCTGGGACTTTCAAATTATCTTAACAAATTACTTTAAGGTACATGCAAATGACTCTGCATAACAAGTTACTTATAGTATTAAAGGCAAATTGTTAATTATTGAACTTTGTTGTCCAATTGCACCACAATCTGGTTAGACACAACTTTAGTTGCCACTGAAGCATTAGGTATAAGGAAACGATCCATATCTTTAATTAAAAGATTGTCACCATCAGGTATACCATACTTAAAAGTTATTAACTCAGGATGTCTCTTTTTCGCAGTAATCTTAACAATTGTAGAAAGTGGTCTCCTTGACAATATTTTGGCATAACCACGCTTGTTAGGAATTTCGCGTAAAATTACTAAATGTGTGTCAGTGACAACTAAATAAGAATCATGCATGTAACCATTGAGTAAAACCTCTTGACATTGAAAATTATCAACAACATTTTGTCGTTTAAGGAATGTCTGTAATTCAACAATCTCTTCTAATGATTCAGAGCTCATAATATCCCTTCGTGAATCAGAATGTGAATCATCATCTTCATCATTAATGCTGAACACAGGTGGTACATTTCTATATCTATGCTCCTTCCTGTCACTTGCAGATACATGCCATTCCCCACTGTTGACTGTTGCATTAGGATTAACAATGTATTCAATTAATTTTCCTTTAACTTCTTGACTTTTTACCTTCATTGCTGTTGATAATTTACTAAAAAGCTGTATAGCAGGTATATTATCATTTACTTTTGCTTTATGGCTTTCAGTACTAAAATTATTATTATTAGGGGCACACACCAAACATGTAGAAACATTGTGATCCTCTAAACAATCAGTCATATGAGGGCCAAAGTAATCATGTATAGCTACAAATCCACCATCTAACATAGAGACATGTTTTGTATTCTTCTTCAAAAATGAAGCAACAACCATGTGAGCATAACTGTCTTCTTCAGTTCGTCCAGAACCAACAAAGCACAAGTGTTCACCAGCAGCAAGAGAGCCAGCTGCTAATGCCTGGCGCTGTGCATTTAATAAACCCTGTACAGCAGTATTAAAAGCATTGGGTTCTTGCAACATCAAGTTACAATCAAGATGAAAAGCTGTAGATAAATGTCCTGCATTATATTGTTCAGCTGGCCTACAATCCACCAAAAAGAATTTTACACTATCCACATCTGCAGCATCTACTGTTGCACTTTCTATAAGTTCATGCACAGCCACTGGAAGACAAAGTGCTTGAGAATAAAGTTTTGAATTAATTTCTAATCCACTTTCTGAAAACAATACCTCTAAGACATCTTCACGGAATGATTGAGGTGTTTTTAAAGAATAGTAATGGGCTAATGAACAAAAATCAGACACATCATTTGCTTCTAAATCACCCGGCATACCAGTCAAAGTATTGATTATTGTAGTCTTATCCTCATTTTTCATTTGCAAGAGCTGTTCTCTAGCATTAACTATCATAATAAGACAAAGAAAAAATATAAAAAAAGGATCTGACCTTTGGAAATACAAATCCCACATAAAAAGCACTACCTCTAAATTACAAGTACCCGCAAAAAGTGATCTCAACCAAGGTAAACAATACTGCTCAGGTGTTATTCGTTTTGTATCTAAAAAGGAACATAGTTCTGGATCATGATATTGCAAAACCAACCGTAAAATATGGAAAGGAACACCATTTGTTATACAGCCTTTTGGAATGTAAAGCTTTATCACTTTTTCAAACAAGTTATAAGTATCTGACCTTGGTAACTTCAAACTCAATAAGGGATACAATATTTCTATCCAGCCATTATTAGAAGCATATGAAATTGATTTAGATTTACAATAAAATGTTACTATAGACTCAATGTCCGATATAACAGCCAATTTATCATCATCGTCGTTATCTAATCTTTTGACAAACTTTTTTACATCATCACGGAGATCATTTTGGTTTGGTAAATCAAATATTTCATCAAATTGAAGTAATTGATTGCCAGCCTCCTGGCAGTTAAGGCACACAAGCCAAACATCAGGGCGAAGACTGTCAGGTATTCTCTTGCCTTTTGTAATAACATTGATTTCTTGAGGGGGACATCCATCTAACAGGGCTGACTCCAATTCAATTAACCTTAAAATAATAATATTATTTAGTTTCATATACAGAGTTCAGTACAAATAACTTCAAATCTTAAAATATGCAAATGTTTCATGTTAGGGAGTTAAAGAAGTTATTTTAAATAAATACAATTTGATGAGCAAATTTATATTTATGTATTTACCATGTGTTATCATCTTCTTCTACTGCCATAGTTTATACAGTTCCAGTACAAGCAACGACTCAATATATAATTTGCTGTCTACTCACGAAATAGGACAACAGGTAAACAGAAAAGCCAGTTTCGACTATTATAAAATATTTCTAACAATATTAATTGTGACAAACAACAAACCAATTAAAAATTTATCTGCTAATTCCATGAATATTTAAATTTGAATATTATTTCTGAAATAACAAACAGCCTCTATCTAACTTTATTCTGACCTGACACATTAGATTTAGATCATAGTCATAGATAAATAAATATGTAGCAAGCTAGCAAGCATTTTTTATTAAGATTTTGGCTTGGATGCTTGTCTTTTAAGCCATATTTTCATTTATCTCAGTATCAAACATAGATTTAGTATATACTTACGTTAGATTGGCAATGTAAAAGAGAAAGGGCAAAGCATATGCTTACGTTAGAACGAGATAGAATGGCTAGACTATACACGTACACGCTATAGGCCTATATCGGGCTGACGTCAATCGTTAACGAAACAAATCCCGCTTATTTTCGCGATATCTTTGATTTTGAAGTATTAATAAGTGTTTAAAAGGTGTGATTAAATATGGTGATGTGTGCAGTACCTTAATGCAGTTCATCGAGAAAAGAAAATCCACAAAATTATACATTTCACACGTAAGTACAATTAAAATATTTAGCACTCTAAATGCAATATTTTAGAACTGGTACAAATGTTTTATGCACAACTGAATAGGGGAAAATATCGCATTTTATTACGATAATGCTCTAAATGCGTAAGAATTATATTAAAAATAATAACAAATACGTGAATTCCCGCTATTTCTGATCTAATTTTTGTAGAGATTGACACTATCAATATCATCTTATCGATGATATGCTTCTAACAGGCAAAGACATATCTTTGGATGCAGCCTCTTGTAACTTCGTAATTTTTTTAATTTTCTTTTTTTAGTTTTTAAGGTTTCGTAGCCAAATGGCCTTGTAGTAAATACTTTTATGAGATAATTTAAACTCTTATAATGTTTCAGATTTCCAAAAAATATTGAATTTAAACAAAAATGGTTAAGATGAATAGAGAAGACTGAGTTTCCAAAAAATATTCAACTATATCTAGCAAGCACTTTGAACAAAAATGTTTTTTTTCATAAAAGTGCACAAAGAGTAAAGCTGCGTTGTGGTTCAATACCCACATTATTTATGCCCGTGCGTAGTTCCTTATTATATATTTTACTGTACATATGTTTATTTCGTTTACGCATGTTCAAATGTGTACAACTTGTTGTCGTCATCCTTATGATGTATATTTTTTTATAAAATGAAAGTAACAAAGGAATTTACAGTATCACTTGATGGTAAACGGCTACTGCAGTACATGGTCACCTACAGTCAGCTTCAAGCAAAGAAAGCTACAAATGTATTTTTACCCCTGAGGACTATGATAAAATACTTTACAGCTTATAATTATACAGGCTCTCTATACACAACAGGCCGGAACGCGGCAGTGTAAGCACTGCTGTTTATTTCTGTTTATCCCTCTCAAAACGTTTATGAGATAGGTGTTCATTCTGAACGAGTTTTCCGAAAAGGAAAAATTGTAAACGAAAATATGTTTCGAAATTAGTAAACGAATGCCTTGTGTCCTGCAAAAAAAATTTTTAACATACTTGACATACATTGATTCACCAGCAATATCAAACCATAAACACTTAATTATTAAATTAAATTAATAATCGAAACTTATTTGATTATTAGATTGAAGTATGAAGCAAAATTGCAAAATACCATAAAAAGGAGAGCTTACGACATTTTTACAATAAATTAATTATTTTTGGTGGAAAATAAAAATCACAAACTTTTTGTTTGTAGTTTTATTTTTATACCTCAAACATAAAAATATTCATTTTATGACACGGACACAGCGCTTTGTATCGATAATTGAAGTTGATGCATGGCGCAGCACTATTCGTCTCGCAAACATGCTCATTTAACTCACACCGGTACATTTCGTTTTTGGTTTCAACCTAATCACTCTATCGACAATCTAATGTATACTATATCTATGGTATCAAGTGATACCTAATAATCCTTTATAGTAGTCTGCTTCAAAATATGTTGATGCGTGACATTGCACAGCCCTTGGGAAATTTTGGCGGCAACTTGAGCTATCAAACAGTTGGCGATAGTATCTTAAGGCGCCTAAGCAGACATACACTTTATCTTGAGTTTTACATCACCATCGGAGCACTTGTTTCACCGTTGCCACTAATAGTTCACATGCGCAGATATTAAGTACACAAAATCGCACTGCTTTTACATATCAAAATCCACTTCAAACCATTATTTAAACAATAATACAGGAGCAGCAATCCGCCGCCGGTCAATTTCCTGCCAAAACTCCCCTCAAATGTACTCTTTGGTCAAACGTACAGACAGACCAAACGTAAAGACAAGTACAGAATATACTAGCAGAGGGTCAATTATCAATAATTTATTTACTATTTACTAGGTACACCTTCACAGTAAAAACAAATTCTAAACATGGAAACAAGAACCTATATATTTGTAATATTTTATTTATTTAGGTTAGTTGTCTAATCAACACCCGGTTTGCTTCACGGAACGTACACAGAGAGATAACTTAGATACCGGTATGACTGCGGCCTGCCTCCTTTTTTCTCGCTCACATGTTACTCGTTTACCTCTTTGCTCCCTCATGAAATCAAGATAAACTCTTTTGCAAAATAAACCGGCACTCAAGCGAAGAACCAATTTTATGGTTACTATTAGGTAGTTTAATAATTTAAGGTAGTGTGATGTAGTGTTGCAGCCCACACGACATAGTTATATATTAGAGTTAAGTTTGTAATAAAGGAGTAGTATAATTAAAGTTCTAGTACCAAGAAAATGTCTCTTCTCAATTAACACCTTTCATACTTTACATGAGCCGTGGTAGCTCAGATGGTTAGCGCTCGCTGTAAATTTCACAGTAAGCGAGCAAACGGGTTCGATCCCCGCCGGCACCAATGAAATTGTTAATTGCAATTTTAAGTGCTGATTTACCACGTGCTCGGCGGTGAAGGAAAACATCATGAGGAAACCTGCATGTCTGAGAAATTAAAAAAAATATTTCGAAGACGTAAAGTTCGCCAACACGCATTGGGGCAGCGCGGCGGACACTTCCTTGCCCTAAAAAACCCTCTCAGAAATGAGGGGAGGCCTGTGCTCATCAGTGGGACGTATATAGGCTGTAACTTAACTACTTTAAATGGCGACCCTGCCAGGCGGTGCGCTGCGACAATGCATGTGCACCGCCGGGCCTATTTAAAATTAAAAGGTGGGAATAAATATCACTAAATTAAATAATGAAGACATGAGTGAAATGATTGACAAAAAAATTATGTTATAACGGAATGGACGCAATAGCGGATGTGATGAAAAATAAATAAATATGAATACAAGAAGAGGCCACAATAATAATTTTACAGAAGCTGACTGAAAAATTAAAAAGTATAACGTATATGAAGTAATATAATGCAAATGTATAATAGTACTATGAAGGCAACTAAGAAGGAATGAGGAAAATAAAAAGTGATTTTTTATATAAAACAAAATTAAAGACCAAAGATCAAGAAACGGCAGATTAATTTAAGGCTTTAAGAAGCCTGAATGACCTTGATGAAACGGCGACCGCAGAGATTTTAGCCGACGTCAACACCGTCTAGTGACTACTTTCTGTATTGCTTAGAAAAGTGCAAAGATTAATAGACTGCAGAGGTGTCAAGTATATAAGTGATATACTGCCTATTATGTTGCGTGTCACTGAGAGTTATGTCGCGGTTAAGCATATTCAATTACATTGCAGGATGTGGTGCTGTAGCTTCGTCCAGCAGGCATCCGAGCTATCAAGTGTTTAAGTTTTAAGTACTTAAGAGATTTTTATATTCGTTGCATCGTACTTATTTGTGTTGTATTAGTAGCTCTGGGTCTAAACGCTCGATGTAAATTTTGCCAGGGTTTGATCCGCGGCAGCACCAATGAAATTTTTAATTGTAATTTTAAGTGCTGATTTAGCACGTGCTCGGCGGTGAAGGAAAACATCGTGAGAAAACCTGCATATGTCTGAGGAATAAAAAAAAATTCGAAGACATGTGAAGTTCGCCAATTTACGGACATTTCCTTGCCCTAAAACCCTCTCAGAAGTAAGAGGCCTGTGCCTAGCATAGCGACTTACATAGCCTGTTACTTTACTTTTATATCGTATACATATGCAATATTCATATTCGTTTCAGATACAGAAGGGTACCTAATGCTAACAAAAATATCATGTGGAGGCCAGGAAAACGTAAAACATCTTTGTACCTAGATAAAATGTTCTAGTGATTGTCAGTCATGTCATGCGCCACATTTTCTATAGAGTTTAGAACGTTTCAGATAGGGCAAAATAATACAAAATATTATGGGAATGATTTATTAATAATATATACATTTATAGGTATTTATAATAAAAATAACGAACAAGCTGCAAGGTTCAACTGATATTGTTTCTTGTAAACACAATTGTAAAATTGCTGTTCTCATTGTTATCAATGGTGAATTGACGAAACGTAGTCAATATCACTTTATTTAAATATATTTAATTAAACTGGCACATGGCGTATTTGGTTTTCTACTTACAACTCGGCGGAAATTTGAAAAGAAAGATTTTGTCTGTTCTTAATTCTCTTGTGTACACCACTTTTCACAGAAGTATTGTTTACAACTGACGTGTTTCCAAAAGCATGATTAAGTGTCAGCTCTATATCGTCAATCAGATCCTGAACTTTTTTGACATTTATTTTTGTGTCTTTTTGTTATATCTTGTAACCTTTTTAAAAACTGATACAAACTCATTAGTTTATTATTTGTAACGTATGAGGTATCTTGGATATGTTTGTATTTTTGTTTTATTTTATCACAAATATTTTGCAACAAATTATTACTTTTTGTACAGTGATTCTCTCCTCTTAGTTTTGGCGTGACTGCAAGATGTTATATAGGTACTGAGTAACCGTCAGTTACTAAGCGGCTATAAATCAATATATGTATGTATAGACAGACATACAGATCAAAATTTTTTGATTTTATTATTTTTAAATGAAACTAATTTTTACGGCTTATATCGCGTTTAATTTTTACTTTTTAATTCCCGACGTTTCGGGTGCTTTACAGCACCCATGGTCACGGGGGGGACTGAGGTGTTATGTAATCACAACCGTTTCCATATACGTACTTTGGTAATTAAAACAAAAGTGTCTCAAATTACTTGCGCTGCAAGGAGTGAGATTACAATTTGTATTTTGATCTGTCTGTTGTTATGTAATTATGTTATTGTTATTGAAAATGACTACGTAGCTTTGAATTCTCTGTTCTGTATCTTAATATGAAATGTAATAATTTTTACAATTCATTATTTTCTGGGAAAATGGTAAAGTTTTAATACCTATCTTATTTGTGTGGAAAATAATTACTTCGTTTAATAAGATTTTCGACGAACTCATTATATTATGTATAATAAAACACTCCGATCACTGCTTACACTTTCATTTGTCCTGAGGCTTAAGTTTAAACTTTATTTATTATACACTTATTTGGTCTTATTCTATGTTTCGCAACTAACCCAACCGTCTCCCACGGCTGTCTCCTCCTTCATGCCCCTTTTCTTCGTGCAACTGACCACATCCCCTCTCTTACTGTAGTGTTACCATTCTAATAAAGTTAATTTACCAATAAAAAGTCAATTGCTTAAACAGAAACTATATATTAATATATTAATAAATTAATTAAGTGAAAACCTAACGTTCGTCCATCCTGACCTCGTGCATGTCCTCATGCACGGTTGAAAAGAAACCTAACATTCGGTCAGATGCACGAAGCCTAGATACAGATAATTTCACAGTAATAAAAAAACAATAAGATAAAACTTACATTAGGTACATATTATTATTATTTCTTACAAATTAGCTTAATCAAAACAATCGAACATTGCTATAATCTTATGGTACGTCTCAGAATATAAGTTTAACAATGGCTTTTGGTATGTACTTAATATATTGCTCTGTGGACCCATCAATTCCCATTGAGCAAGTAAAACATAACTTCACAGTTTTTTTTTAAATCCATTACAATTTCCAAACGAGTCCCATTAGGAAATCCATCCATTTTTACGAACGGGACACATTTAACAAGCGAACACAGTGCAGAACACTTCACTTGCCCGGTTACAAACCCTTCCATTCTCATAACCGGCACAAGAAAAAGGATAAACTGTGAACCCATCCACTCTCACAGATATCTATGCTCAACACCCATGTCGCTAGATCTTAATCATAACAATCCTTGTCCATCCATTCTCATAACCGGCACAAGTAAAACGATAAACTGTGAACCCATCCATTCTCACAGATATCTATGCTCAACACACATGTCGCTAGATCTTAATCATAACAATCCTTGTTTTCTATTTACCTATCCATCCATATGTACGTCATAACTTAACATAACATATTTTGTAACAAAATATTTACCATGAATGTGAAACTTAGAAGGAAATAGGTAGAAAAATTGTTAATAATATTGTTCACAATTGGTCCATTTACGACATTTTTGGTGTAATTTTACAAACTAAAATAACAATTTCAAATAAATAAATAAAATAATTGCTTGGTTTTATTATTTATAACTATTACTATCCTCATTACCATCATCATTAGACGTATCGGATTCATTAACCTCTAAAGCAGCAACATTGACCCAAGGCGACATTCGGTCAGCGGCTACAGTTGTTTGTCGTTTGTTCTTGGTACCCGTTAGTCCCGGAATATAAAAGCCGCTACCCTATATCGATCATTTCCCAATACTGATATAACCCGATATGGGCCTATGTATGAAGGAAGAAGTTTCCTACTCTTTCCGTCATTTGTAAAAGCTATTTTCGTTATTTTAACTAACTCACCTTCGACATAAACCTTGGCGGGACGTCGTCCTCTATTGAATCTCAGTTTTTGTTTCTTTTGGGGCGGTCATCCACCCCTTGGTCAAGCGCCCTACTTCTAGAACGAACATTACGCCCAGTGGTTGTACCACGCCCAGAAATATGGGAATCATGACGTTCGAAATCGTGATTTTTACTCACACTGCGTAGCCTCCTACTACGTTCCATAATCAGGTCGTTCTGGAGATTGTGTAGCCGCTGCCGTTCGCGAGCCAGCTCTCGTTCTACTACTCGGAGTCGCTCACGTTCGTTGAAACTCCTAATACTGTCATAGCGGGTGCGGCTACGACTGCTTCTGGTCCTATCATCAGCCCTTCGTCGTCGGGACTCCCCACGATCTAGAGTCTCCAGACGTCGAGGCTGCGATTTATCTTCCCTCTGCTTTTTTCTGCAACTCAGAAACAAAAGCAACTATGAATACATTCAATGACTTGAAACTTTTGTTAAGTAGGTATCTCGAAAATGGCCTATGTTATCTAAAAAATAACACTTTTTTTTAAAGCCTAGGTCCATTTAATCATAAACGAATCAATAATTTTTTTTAAAATAAAACTTTTTTTTATACCCATTAGAAACACTTACTTACATATAATAAAACAAACGGGTAATTACCACTTCTGAAATATAATAAAACACTCCGATCACTGCTTACAGTTTTATTCGCCCTGAGGCTTAATTTTAAACTCTATTTATTATACACTTATTTGGTCTTATTAACTAACCCAATCGTCTCCCACGGCTGTCTCCTCCTTCATGCCCCTTTTCTTCGAGCAACTGACCACATCCCCTCTCTTACTGTAGTGTTGCCATTCTAATAAAGTTAATTTACCAATAAAAAGTCAATTGTTTAACAGAAACTATATTCTTAGGTAATTAATTAAGTGAAAACCTAACATATGTATACAATTAATCAATATAAACTGACTGATAATGATGTAACTAAATATTATACAAGACTATATGATATAAATTTGTAAAAGAGCTGAGAAATTTATGGCTAAGTTACGAAATACGGAATTATAAATGAAAAATATTAATAGTGTGTAGGTGTGAGAGTAAGGTAAAGAATATTATCGGAGGTAAGCATATGCACATACAATCATCCCGATCAGCTGAGAGTTTGGAAAACCTAACGACCGATACATTTTTTAAGGTTGTTCAGACACGATTAAATGCGGAATAAGTTTTAACGTGTTGTTATTGAAGGAAATGAGAATTCATTATGAATGGTATAGGAATATTGTCCATAATCTTGAGCATGTATGTACGCGAGCCGTGTACGTGAAAGTTATGGTACAATTATATAATGAATTACATAAGCTGAAATGTAAAGAAGTGAATGAACTGATATTTTTTGATCATTGTCTTGATCATTTATGTACGCGAGCCGTGTACGTGAAACAAATGGCACAATTATCTAAAAAAGAATAGCTAAAATGCTATGGGATGAAATGAAAAATAAATAATGGTTAACCAAGAATGAAGTAAATATATGAAGTGTAATAAAAAGAGAAATATTTAAAAATATGAGAATGAAAATATTATAATGTATTATAAATATCTATACTAGATAAGTGATAAAATGAGAAGATGAATGACTTGGTGACTAGATAACTAAATGGCTAAGATATAGTACGAATAAATTGTAATTTTTCGCCAATGTATTACGTAAAGTAATAATCCCTGATTTTGACAAATAAGTGTGCACACTTAACAATACGTCGACTTATTCATATTGTATAAACTGAATGAGGCCTGTTCTAACCTAAATTGATTAAGAAATTTCTATGAAACCACAGTCCGCGCTCGGCTGAGCGCTGACTGTGAAATTTGACTGTGAAATTTCATCGAAATTTTTGTACAACAAATCAATACAGGCACCAAAAATAAAATAATCCTTACTCCAATCCATTATGATTCATCCGTATTAGCAAAATAAGTGAAAAAATAAGCATCAGCTTTTATTTTTTTACGACTATTTGTGACATTTTGATAAAAAGTAAACACCACTATTTTTTATTGAATATATCTTCCTACTTATAGTATTTTTAGAAATCTTAATACATGTTGATAATAGAACAAAAAATGTACCTAAACATGAGCCGGTATCGTTAATTTTGTAGAAGATAGCTAGGGAAGATCGTTTTTACAATATAAAAAACTATTATTTTCAACAAAAAAGTTATAGATGAAGAACCGTTCTATACGTGGTAGTTATTAGCTATGTTTGATTTGGTTTAGTTTTGTCACAAAATGTACCGAAAAACAGCATAATTTTGTCCGATTTACAAACGCACCCTTAAGACGTTTTAAAATGTCTCGATTCTGATGCTCAACTTCTCTATTTCGCTGAGGCCAGTAGGATATTGTATTATGCAAAATAATATTTCTTTCCGTTACCGTTATAGTCTATTAAAGTCCACTGCCATAGTTGGAACACTTGGCAAGCGGGATGGCAACCGCAGTTTTTTATTTTTAGTCGTTATAATGAAGACGCTGCTGCTCATCTCCTGATTTGTTTCCCTCTGTCGCCTCTTACGACACCCACTGGATGATAAATGGGGTAGTGGATATTCTTACACCGCCACTACAGACAATTTGTAATCTTCCTGCAGAACTGCCTCCGATTATCAGCAGTTATTGACATCGAGTTACCTAGCCGACTGAAAACTTTGACATTTTGTGAGATATCTTCACTTCTTTATACCGACTGAAGTAGTCCACAACAACTAATATATAATCACCGTTTGGTAGATGACACATTAGGTCGATAGCTATGTCCACCCACGGCTGATTTGGTAATTCTCTTCGTTTCCTGGATTCGGAGAATTTGGTGCCGACACAAAGGAGCAGCCTTTACAAGACTTCACCAAGTTCTCGGCGCCCTTATCGTACCTTGGCCACCATACTTTTGTCTTTAGGCAGGCCTTCATTAACAGTCCTTCATGGGCTGCTGTTAGAACCTGGCTGCGTAGTTTTATAGGCAACCCTTAGAGTGATTATAAGGTAGGTTTTAGCAGATTAATAACATACAGGTACGAATTTATAAAACGATGTTTATTAATCAAACATAAAATCTAATTAATTTACTGCCCCTTAAAAGGGGTTAACTTATTAAATGATTGCAGTATTATATTACGTACAAGATATTTTGTATTAATGGGAAAATATTTGAAAAGAATTGTATACGCAAGTAGGTACATTAATTGTCAAAATAACATTTATAACTAGCGACGCGCTCTGGCTTCGCCTGGGTGGGATCTATTAATATGGTCCTTAAGGTAATCATTGAAGACCATTTATTTTATGTTATCAATATTTATATTTTAATAAATTCCCTAAATTTATCGGATAAAATTTAGTCTAGATCACTCCTGATATTAATTAGTCTCTATTCGTTCGTGCAGTTTTATTACAATCGGTTCAGCTATTCCGAAGATTAGCTCAGACGGGCAGACAAACAAAATTTTTAAAAATGGTTACTCATGTCTCAATAGCATGTAAATATTTTATACAAAAATATGAACAAATAAAATGAACAATAATTATGAAGAAAACTCTCAGAACGCGTCGTAGCTCACAAATTAGCGAAACTTGACTGAATTTTTTTTTTGTAGTTTATGGTATTTTTTTATCATTGATTCCAATGACAAGTTGGACTGAAGTTATAGAACGTACGAAAAACGCATATAGTAACATATTTTTTTCACTGTGCCGGTGGATGCGAGTATAGATAGCGACAGTGTGCGAGCAAGAGGTGAATAGAGGCGACGCCATTTTCAATCCCATTCTTTAACCGCACGGGTAGATTACGGTACTTATAAAGATACGGGTACTTACAAAATATAAGTTATAACAGAAGGCTGCACTATTAAATCACTATTTTCAAAACAACTAAAACAACAAAAATAAATAATTGTCAATCTTTACTAGTTATATCATTCTATAGAGAAGAATATGAGTATTTTATCAGTTAGGTACCTTACAACATCACATGTATGTCACTTAAAACTGTATGAAATTCAGTAAATTAGTTGTTTATTTGCAAAAAAAAAACCCTAGTATTCCTGCAATTAGGCAGACAGCTAGATAGGTGAAGTGACATCTTATCTAGATGGTGAAGGTGAAGTATTTTAACAAGAGAATACATTATATTTTATTGTACATAGCACCAGGCATTCATTCCCTTCCCGTCTTAAGAGAAGTAATATAGTATTGAAATGTTAGAAAGACAACAAATTAATACATCCAAAACTTTTGCCATTTTTTATTGTCATTTATTAAATACGAGCTTTCGCATTTGAAACACGAGTAGTATAAAATAAATAAATAAAAATTATAATGAGAAATTATATTATCTATAGTAATTTATATAATATGTTTATTATTTATTTGGTATATATTGTTTGTTTAGTTGA
The DNA here is from genome assembly GCA_029286625.1 of Parnassius orleans. Taxonomy (NCBI): domain Eukaryota; kingdom Metazoa; phylum Arthropoda; class Insecta; order Lepidoptera; family Papilionidae; genus Parnassius; species Parnassius orleans. Next base: position 3,439,539 of record JAGSMP010000032.1, read on the forward strand.
AAAATGATAAATAATGATAAATAACTTATGACAACAATTTATTAAAATGAAACAATCAAATCTTTAGACCAACTTTAAACATCTACATAGTATACAAACCCAGGGGATCAACGATTATAATTAATTGATCAAAGTAACTTAATGTAAGTGTCCTTCGATCAAAATTATATGAAGTTGACGCCTAGGAATCACACTAGATTTTATCGAACATAGTAGTGGCAGTATACAATATGTCAACTTTTCACATGGAGTCCATACGGGAAAACGTCGTGTTCGAGATACATTTTTTACCGTATACCGTACGAATTTGCCACAGAGAATGCCGCGTCTCGAAACGATTTTATCGAATACAAGACGCAGTGGCGCTTATGTTCATGTTGTCTCGTTCACACGACTCGCCCATTTGAAAATAGTACCGTACGCACTCGCGCGCGTGCCCGCAGTTGCCCTTTGAATCACACAATTATATAAAAAGGATGAACCCAATAGGACGCTGCTTGCATCTCCGTCTATAAAACCAATATAAAGGTAGTGGAACACGTGGATCCATGATGGCGCACGATTTACCGTATACGAAAAAATCGAATCGTATGGTTGTCGTGTGAACGATTGCATCGTATACGGTAAAACCGTATACGTGAAAAAATCGAATCGAATGGTCGCCGTGTGGACGTGGCCTAAGTACATAAGTTTTGGACTGCTGTATTTAATAATAAGACATTTCAAGGACATTTAGGTATTACATAATATATATTTTAAAATGGATGACCGATACCGATTATTCTCTAACTCGCACAAGTATTCACAATAATAATAAAGAAATAAATTAATCGTTGCTAATTTAACAATGTCTCGTATCGAATTGATAACTAAATTATTGGCGATTGAGATCGTTAAGATAATTTCAAATAATAGCATCGATTTGCGTATGTAATTATTATAGTCCAATAACAACGGAAATGCGATAATTAAAGGATATTGAAAGCATTTTTATTTATTTTTTGCTTATCGGGGCATCGTTATTATTGTAAAAGAGATTCGCTGGAAGACTTTAACCCTATACACAATTATTTTAATCATCATCATCATCATTAACGCCCTTCACAAGTCCACTGCTGAACATAGGCCTCGCCCATGGAATGCCACAAAGCACGGTCCTAAGCCACCTGCATCCATCGACTTCCTGCAGGTCTTACCAGGCCGTCACACTTAATAATTATTAAACCAATTAGGTACCTATGGATCTTACAATTATAGATTACATATTATTTATAATGCAGATAATATATGTTTATTCGTATAAATGAAAGTTTATAACTATCTGCGGCGCAGACACTTGGTATTAGATAACTTATATGTTTTCTAATGCCTCGGCCACACACATCGCGATAGAATTATCGTGATAAAACTTCGCCTTCGGCCTAGCGCGAAGGTGCCTGGCCACACTGCGCGTTTTATATTTTATCGCGCTAAACACACGCTAAAAACAAAATGGACGCCACGATCGCTCTGTATTATATGGCAGCGAATAATTATTTTTTAGTATTGTGTCAATTTTTTAAAAATAAGAAAAATATATAAACGGACTCGTAATTATAAATTCCAAAAATTTTTCATTACACCAATGCATGTCGGTAATACGTCGCAAACCCTAATTTACTTTGACTCATCCGCTACGCACGATGTCTGCGGGCAGACAGAAGTGTAGCCGCAGGCGGCAGGCCGCACGGCCGCACACGCGAAGTCCATCGCGATAAAACCTTTTGAAGAGAATTTACCGACAGCGAAGCGATGTGCTTGAAACTTCGCACGAAGGACGAAATATTTACGAAGGGCCGGCATAATGAAAGTCTATTTAATTGTAAGTGTCTAAAATGGCTTAAAATTAGGCTGCTGCATCGTAGTTTTCATGGTCTAAGAGCTAGCAACGTTTTCGAGAGAGCATTTCAGGTAGGCTACTTTTTAGATATGCCTTCTCTCTCACTCTCCCGGCCAGCATACAGGCTAGCTAGCTGGCGGTGGAGGTTGAGTACACATCGTACCTGTAGAGCTAAAATAATTATTACAAATAATCTTAAGAAGGATTTATTATTTTTCATTACAATACACCTTAACTTTGTCCGCTCACTGAGCGGGCTCAAGCCGGTTTGTACCCTAGCGGGCGCCGATGCACGCCCCCGCGCCGTGTCGGTGACAAGTCACGCACACATGTCACACAGTCAGCTGTGCGTGTAGTAGTGTTCTCGCGCACGGCGGTAATATTAAGCTTCCATTCTGCTCGGTTTTATATTCTTGTGCTTGTACGTTACTTTTATTTAGCTTCCATGTTACTCGTAACGTTGATTGTATGTTTCGTAACGTTGATTATATGTTACGTTACGTTAAAATGCTGTAAAGGTTTGTACACATCGTAAATTATTATAAGGACATTGCTCTGCGGACATTGTTCGCCCTGTAACCAAGAGCATCGGAAAATTATGTGATGTATTTTCGATAATTAGTAAATTCTACATGATGATCTTATTTTTATAGCGGACTAGCTGCAGAATAGATATATTTCAAAAAAAGTATCAGATTTTGAGGTTATAATCAAACCACGAACATTATGGTTTTTCATAGCTGCGAGTGATTTTTAAGAAATTGAAAAACAATATCCAAAACATTTAGCAATTTTTAGTTCCTACCTAGATAATTGGGTATGTAGTTTTTGTTCTAACGCCTAAATGTAAGTAAGTGCAACATATAAATGCCATAGAATATAGTCGCGTCTACTATCTAGTGCATTGAAGCCTTTGCGTCTGGACGGCGCTGTTAAAACGCGTGACTATGAAACCAGCCTTACCAGTTAGGTAGTAAATTGTTTTTAAACCTACATTAACTTATTATTTTTGAATTAGAAATAAAACACAGATTTTTAATTTCATGTTTATTGTTCATCTTCTAAATACATCACGAGAATCGGAATATGCAGACAAAGTAGAAATGTAATTACAAAAAGAGGTGCAGTCCATTGTTGTACACAGTGACGAATCTGTTCATCTTCCAAGAACATAGAAACAACAGCAGAGCCACAATTTACCCAAAATACACTTTCCATTGCGTATGCGTAAGTCCGTTAATGAGTGCCAGGTTATCGCTTGAGCGGTACACAGTTACTAAAATCACAGCCAGGTAAATCGTTTTTGAAAGCAATCAGAGTCCCTTAAAAAAACCAAGTCGTAATATTCAATAGAGAGTCCCGAAAGTCACCAAAACACACCGATATAATTACGAAGCGCGAGCGACAGCGACGCCAATGTAATTGACAGAGTGAGAGACCATAGACTTAAAATAAACTGGCGTATTCTAAGTCTATGTGAGAGACTGACAAGTGACAAGTGACCATTTAGTGAAGTCAAAAATAGGGGTGCTATATACGATACGATTTATCGATATTTAATAAGATTTACTATGGCCATATGTTACAAACAGTATAACATCAACTTGGTCCGTCAGAGGTGCAGCATTTGGAATTGAAAAGAAACTGACCTAAATAGAAAATTTTGAATTGAAAGGGAAGATCTGTGGGAATTCTGATTAATTGATTGTGGGAATTTTGGAAAAAAAACTAACTGAACACTATTTTAAGATGCTGCTGTATACAATGTTATATGTTTTTCCATTCGGGGAAAGAATGTGGAGATTCTGGGCATTTGACACACGCGAACATGCTACATACAGCTGACCATGAGAGAAGCACGGTTTTTCTAAGTTGACCCCCGCTACCTGTAACGTTTGCCCTTGCGCTTTATTAATTGTCATTGCAAAACTGAGCTTAATAGGGAACTGCAACCTTTTGAATTGAAAAGGAAGATATGTGGGAATTATAGGGATCCGTGGTATAATAACATTTTCACCTTTTCCTACGCCTGTCAAAATTGTAGCACCGATTATGTTCCGTCCAAGATGTGTCACACGCAGCCTTGTCCCGTTACATAACCGAGGAGCATCTAAATTTCGCATTAGCATGACTGGGTCGCCTAATTTTAATTGAAGCTTATGTGAGGGCACACCTGACAACTCTAGAGAATTTAGAAACTCTACGGGATATGAAGTGCTCTGTTCTGTGTCCATAACTGTGTCTACTGACAAATACTCTGTTATTTTTCCTGCTACTGCGCTTAATATATCTGAATTTATTTTGTTAACGCTCTCATTTTTTGGTGCAAGAATCGCCCTTTCACATAACCATTTGTCTTCATGCATGTTGTTCGTTAAATCTGAGTAAACGCTCGCAATTAATTCGGAATGACTCTGTACTAAATTACAAAAATCTCTCGTCAATTTAACGCAGCCCTCAGCATCCGTTTCCAACCGCCCATCGCCAATTTTTAATAGTGTGTCAGCATAGTTTCCAGCATTGATATCATTATACAAATGCACTCTCATATTCGTAGTTAAACTGAATTTTGTCACCTTGTTCCATAAAAGACGACTTGAGGCATGCTTTAATTTCATCTGCAGGTGTGCCCTTTTGAATGACAGGTAAAGTTTTGCGAAAGTCACCAGCCAGTAAAACCACCATTCCTCCTATTACATCGGTATTGCTGCGCAAATCCTAGAGCGTTCGATTTAGTGCTTCTACAGCTTTTTTATGTGACATTGTACTTTCGTCCCACACTAAAAGTTTGCATTGTCGTAGCATTATACCTCGTGCACTATTTTTGCTAAAGTTGCAGATCGGCGATTCTTCCTGGGCTAGATTTAGAGGGAGTTTTAAAACAGAATGAGCAGTGCGGCCCCCGCTTAGCAGCATGGCGGCTATACCGGAGGAAGCTTCGGCCACAGCAATGTTTTTATCTTTCCGTACTTGCGCTAATAATAAATTTAACAAAAATGTCTTCCCAGTTCCTCCAGGGGCATCTAAAAAGAAAAGTGCACCATTTCCAGATTCAATTTGTCCTAATACTTTGTCAAAACTCGTTTTTGTTCGGGAAGAAAGGGGTACAAATTCGGCTACTTGCTGCTGCAAAGCTGGTATATCGTAGTTTGTTTCACGTATAATTTCATCACTTAGTTCATTTTCGGTTGTTCGCTGAGGGCTTATCATTCCAAAGTCGCTTAATTTTTTTCCTACCATTGCCATTACTTTATATTCAAATTTTCCAAGTGCTTCATTATAAATGTGTTCATTGTATGTCATGTTCGCGTGTGTCTGCTGTAACCTTCTGCAAAATATCTTCCGCCTTGTACTCTTTATATTTGTCCCACAATTTATATGCATTAGATAGCCCGCAAGATGATATGAGAGTTGCATAAAGATCCCTAATTTTGGCTGGTGACTGGCACTGCACAGCTTCATCCATGGTTTCATCCCAGTGATTATCGTTTTCTAAAAGATGCAGAGCTTCACATGCTTCTCTATAAGTTGCGCATTCCTGACCGTTGACAGTTTTAAGGTCTTTATATCCTGTAGGACCCCGAACATGGTGCAGCAGCAATCGTAAACAGAAACATTCAAAATTAGTTACATGGACGGTATACACACGACCAAGGGCATCTGATGACTTTACATCGGGCCAATTTGCAACATGCGCGCCTTGAATACGGCGTTTTCAGTCCTTCTTAGATGTGTTCCAAGTATAATAGCGGGGGACTTCAGAATATAACAACGTTTTTGCAAAGGAGTCGGTTTGACAAAGTTGAAAGAAGGCTGTTAGTGTAGTTTTTGGCGGTGATGCAATTCTTTCTTGGAAATTTCTTTCGGTGAAATATACACTCTCCATTTTCTAAGTGCACAGCAAGGTGAGTAACTGTTGGGTGCCTTTCGTGTAAGGAAGCCAAGGAGACGCCACGCTGCCTCGTTACTGCTGACATAACGCCCTGCTTGAAAGGTCTGTACTTCATTAACGGATTTGCCTCACCTTCACTCTGAGATCAAAATATTGCTTGGTCGCTTCCTTTATTTATGTACTTACATATACTTGATTGCACGGACAGAGCTACATGCTTCTACATTAATGTGGGCATTAAACATTTTACATAGAATGGGCGAATACGGGATAATCCAGCTGTTATCTAAGGTTTCGAACGCTCCAGAGCGAGATTTGATTGTAACTTTCCTGCCACCATCTTCGGGAGCTCTGCGTCTGTATAAAGGTAGCCATTGTCATTGTGCACTGTTTCTTTTATAGCTGTTTAGGAATTTCTTTGTACATTTTTCTTTCTTTGCGATATTATTGAATTTCGTGCTCCACATGTACCGTGAATCATATTTCGGACGATGGTATCATACAATTCTTTATCTTGCTCAGGATCCGGAATCTCGGCGCTTATTATGTCGTCTATTTGGCTGGGCCAACTTCTCTTTAAGCCATATTAGGATGTGGGCATGCGGTAATCCTCTTTTTGCATTCAATTGAATACATGAAGCACTGCACCTCTCCGAAAATTTTCCTTTGTTAATTACATACATTAATTTTTGTACTTTTAATCTAAATACTCTAGCAACTAAATCGTGTCTGTCAGTACTTTTTGGCCCGGCATTAGCTCCTCGGTTATTTCTTTCCATGTGGGATTGCAAGTAAAAGTAACAAAAGAGATCAGGTCTTCCGTAAGTTCGTACATAGGCGAATGCGTCTTGTGTGTACTCATGTAGGTAGCAGGGACTGTTAACGAATGATGAGGGCAGAATTACCATTTTACCTTAATCTGGGGTTTACATTGGCGTCATAAAACTGCATCTTGTAAATGTATATAATTCTCAACGCGCAGCTTTTGATTTAAAGATATATAACGGAGACGTTCACTTTCTACCTTCACATTCATCATCATCATCATTCTCTAAACCATTTCCCATTATCTGGGGTCGGCGCAGTAAATCTTTTGTTCCATTCCTCTCTATCAGCCGTCATTTCCATACTTATCCTTTCATTCTCATATCACTCTTCACAATCGATCCATCTTTTTGTTCGGCCTTCCTCTGCCGTGTGTCCCTCCACATTCATATTCAACACTCGTTTTGTGACATGACTTTCATTCCTCCGCATCACATGCCCAAACCATGCCAATCTGCTTCCTCTCACCTTTTCTACCACTGGCTACTTTCAGGCTTCCTCTGCTATACTCATTCCTTATCTTATCCATCCTTGTCACACCACACATCCATCGTAACATTCTCATTTCATTCGCATGCAGTCTATTTTCATCCTTCTTCTTGACGGCCCAGCATTCACTTCCATACATGACGACAGGTCGGATGATCGATTTTGTACCCTTCAGCCTTATTGGCATTCGGGGTCGCACGTTGTGCTGTGACCTGTCGCCATTTCATCCACCCTGCGTTAATCCTATGCTGCACAGCTTCATCTATTCCGCCGTCGCCTTGAATGAGGGAACTGAGGTATTTGACATCTGAGCAGATAGGTATAGCGCCATCCAACGACATGGGTACAGGACTGGAACGCCGAAATCACAGCACAGATATTCGGTCTGCTGATCTCGCCAACACTTTCCAGCCTCCGTTGCCACCCTGTCAGTCTGCTCTGTACCTCGATGCCTTCTTCCCCGACAAGCACGATGTCATCGGCAAAGAGCATCCACCAGGTGCCTCATCCTGCAGGTCCGACGTCAAAGCGTCCATAATTGGTAGGAAGAGGTAAGGGCCTGCCGACCCTTGTGCAGCCCTACCGCCACATCGATACTGCCTGTAGTTCCTGCGGCAGATCGTATACATGTACGATGCTCTGTACATAGCACGGACCAACCTCACATACTTCCCAGGCATACCTTTCATCTTTAACGCCCACCACAAACCTCACGGGGAACCTGATCACGCTTTCTGTCGACAAAAACCATGTGCAGATCTTTATGCACGCGCTTGTACTTTTCTGCACAATTGGCGTAATGCGAAATGGCATCTGTCGTACTCGACCGGGCATGAACTGAACTGGTTTTGTGTTATCTCACACTCTTCTCATTCTTCTCTATTATTCTTTCCAGACTTTCATCATGTGACATGAGTTTTATTCCCCGGTAACTGCTGCAGTTTTGACGTCTCCTTGTTTTTAAAATGGGGACCAGTATACTGCTGCACCATTCCTCAGGTATTTGTTCCTCCTGCAACAATTTACCGAAAAATAAACTCAACCACTTCCATCCATCCGCCTCAGCAACTTCCACACTTCTACTGGTATTCCATCTGGGCTGACCGCCTTCCCATTCTTCATATTCCTAACAGCCATTTTACTTTTCCACACTAATTTCTCTCATAAGCCCATATTCACTGGTGGGTTTTCGCTACCATTCCATTCATTCTCCTCATTCATCAATTTCAAAATACCCTTCCATCGCTTCTTTATACTTTCATCGTCAGTCAAAACCTTCCAGAATCATCTTTTATACATTTTACATGTGAAACATCTCTTCCATCCTTTCTCTCGCTCTTGCAATTTGAAAAGTCGTTTTGCCCTTCGAGGCTTTCAAGGGACCGATATAATTTATCTTGCGCCTCTGCCCTACAAATAGCAACTCTCTTCGCTCTTCTTACATTCTTTTATACCCTCCTTTTTCTTTTATGGATTCATTCTGGCTTCTACGCTCACATTCTTTAGGCATTTTTTTTCTCTCAAAACTTCTCTAATACTTTCACTCCACCACCACCCATCCTTATCTATCATACGCCTTTGATTCTCCTAACACCTTCTTGCCACACTTCGGATACAATCAGCCATTTCCTTCCAGCACTCATTCACACTCATTCCTTCCATATCACCCATCTCTATCATCTTGTTTATAACTAGTTCTCTAAATTCACTTGCATACCCCTCCTTATGCAACAAATGCCACTTTATTTTGGGGACGATCCTTATGTTTGTTGAGGCGAACAGTTACAGATGTCAGCCAGCAGAATTCGGTGCTGATACTAAGTCTTCACCTGGAAGCACTTTTGCAGTTTTTACACTTGATTTGGTTCCGTCTTATCAGAAGATAGTCGATCTGTGTCGCGTGGTGGCCACTTTTATAAGTAACAAGATGCTGATCTCGTTTTGGAACCACGTGTTTACTACAGCCAGGTCGAAAGCACATGCTGCTTGGCAGAACTCCCCTCACGGTTCCGCATTGTACCCCATCCACCGTACTCTTTCATACCCGTCATTCACTTCCTACATGTCCATTAAAATCTCCTCCCATATAAACATCCTCACGCTCAGGTATTCCCATCATCATACAATCAAATTCCTCCCAAAACTTCTCTTTCACACTCTCTTCACAGCCTGTTCGGTGAGCATACACATCACAACATTCACTACTTGTTTTCAATCATTAATTTAACAACTATCATTCTGTCATTTACTCTTTCACATCTGTCACTGTTCTTTTCATTCCACTATCTAACACACCCTACTCCATTTCGCTTCCCATCACTTCCACAATAATAAAACTTGATCCCTCCCCAATCTCTTGCTTTATTGCTCTTCCATTTTGTTTCCTGCAAACAGGCAACATTCACTCTTCGTCGTTTCAAAACATCTGCTAACTCTCTCCTCTTCCAGTCATGTACCTATATTCCAGCTTGCAAACCTCACTCTGACATTCTTCTCTCTCCGGCTTGCCTCTACGTCGCACCTCGCTCCGTAAGGTGCGACAACCCTTGCCCACTTCCACAGGAGCCGGGTGCTGCCCCTGCGCGTCGCCCGGGTACGCCCTAGCCCTGTCACATATCCCACAACTCGTACTATTCATTTACTGCATGGGATGGCAGAAGTTTTACAGTCGGCTGCCTGCCTGACACCAACCCTCTTTTTGTATGCTATTGGTAGAGGAAGCTACCATTTTAAAAGGAAAAGAAGTTTGGGGGTAGGAGATAGGTGTAAGGATACTGTTATCTCGTCAGGAAAGGTATGAGAATAACAGTAGCTTGGGAGCTGGGTCGCGTACCTGTATTCCATAACAGGATCACTGAATTGTAGGCCAGCATGGAAACCCCTGGCCATTCTACCTTCTACCTTCATATTCATGTTCTACCAAAATTGATGAAATAATTGTCACACCGGGCTAAGAGGTTAAAATCATTTTCTCGCAACATCATATGATACGCATAAAAATCCATACATGATACTTTTTGTTCGAGTAGGCTCCTTTGTGACCGGGTTAATGAGTGGAATTTGAAAATGATAACCCTCTTGTCCTTTGCAATAAATCAATGGGTATTGCAGAGCGTCATAAAACTTGTGTGTATCGGCTACCCGTTGCAACGTATCATCACGTGCTCGCAAGACAATGTCTCGTGAAGAAAATTGATCACCACGAATTACGGCTGCTATTTCGTTTATCAAAGGTGCATTGTAGCGCCTTTCATGCTCTCCTCGAGGTCCGATCTGCGTGAATGACGACTTTATAATCCTCTTCAGGTAGGTTTTCTAAAGCAGTTTTAAATGTTTTGACTAAAATGTTACGTTCATGCAAGAATCTTTGAATTTTGAACACTGTGTCTCTCTCAACTCCTGGATAAATTGGCAGCGACGGTCTACCTCAATTTCTTCGTCACCCATAAAATATACTTGTAAAATTTTATGCTGTTCGTTTTCAGCTGGAAAAGTGAACCTATTCTATGATAAATTTGCCCTGCACCGTAAATGTAGGCGAAAATCCCGCATTATTATTTCCCGTCAACTACGAAGGACGTCATTTGAAAGCATGAGTTATATTTCCGGATCCTGTTTAAAAGCGCCGTGACTCATTAGCATCATATAAAAAGAGAGTTTTCAAAGGTTCTTCTGGTTCCCCAAGTAACGGAAGAGACACTTTTCCATTGGAACAGCACATGCCAGCGGTCTCATCTTTCCATTTTAAAGCGCTGCAAAATCGACACGCCTTGTCCATCAGTCCGATAACAACTAACCTGTGATTTTTATAATCAATCAACGGATCATAATTGAATGCTGCGTCATTAAAAACCGACCAATTGTTTCTTTGAAAATTTTGTCGACGTTCAGCTTGGAGCTGTGCATTTGCATCTCTTCGCGCCTGCGTCTGTTCTGGTGTTTCAGATGCCCTTATAGTAGATTGACGTTCAGCTTGCTCAATGAGTCTATGTTGAGTTTCATCAGGTGTTTCCGCGGCTCTTAAGGCGGCCTGACGTTCCGCTTGTTCGAATAGCCTTTGCTGACTTTGAGCAGGTGTTTCAGTAGCTCTTAAAGTAGATTGACGCTCTGCCTGTTCAAGACGCCTTTGCTGACTTTGATCAGGTATTTCAGTAGCTCTTAAAGTAGCTTGACGCTCTGCCTGTTCAAGACGCCTTTGCTTACTTTGAGCAGGTGTTTCAGTAGCTCTTAAAGTAGCTTGACGCTCTGCCTATTCAAGACGCCTTTGCTGACTTTGAGCAGGTGTTTCAGTAGCTCTCAAAGTAGCTTGACGCTCTGCCTGTTCAAGACGCTTTCGCTGACTTTGAGAAGGTGTTTCAGAAGCTCTTAAAGTAGCTTGACGCTCTGCCTGTTCAAGACGCCTTTCCTGACTTTGAGAAGGTGTTTCGGAAGCTCTTAAAGCAGCCTGACGCTCTGTCTGTTCAAGACGCCTTTGCTGACGTTGAGAAGATGTCTCAGATGCTCTAAAAGCAGCCTGACGCTCTGCTTGTTCTTGCCTTCTCAGTTCAACATCTTCTAAAGGTTCTAGCGATCGAGCTAATCTTTTCGCTTGTCTTTGAGAAGATACTCTTGAAAGGCTGGACTTACGTTTGCGAGGCATTATGAAGTAAGAAAAAACCTATTTATAAAAAAACGTTAAAATACCTAAAAGAAATTAAATTTCCTTTTAAATATTTTTTTTAAAAGCAAATCCAAAATATCTAAAAGGAATAAATATTCCTTTTAAATATTTTTTAAAATCAAAACAATAAAACCAATTCAAGACACAACACGAATCCGAAAACGATAGCCAAAAAAAATCGAATCAACTTAAACCAAATCACAAAACAAATCGCAGAAAACCGAAATCGGAAGCAGTAGTCAATAGAAATATAACCAACGAAAAAAGAAGTAAGTGTATAGGTACCGTATACACTATCTATACTATTAATATTCCTTTGAAATATTGTTAAACAACCTAAAACAACGAAAACCAATTCACGATTCTAAATAAACAAAATCCAAAATCAAAGCCAGAGTCTAAATATGTATAAAGGAATACCAACCAAATCAACAAAACCGATCCAAGAAAATACATAAATCCGAAAATGAAAGCCAATATAAATCCATTCAACCTTAACCAAATCACAAAGCAAATAACAAACAACCGAAATCGAAAGCAGATAGCATATAGTAATTTAAGCGTATAGGTACCGTATGCACTATAAGTTGATGCGCGGCTCAACGGCGGGAGTTAAATACATGTCAGGAAACATTTCGTTACCGCGTTTTAAAAACCTAGTAACGACATCTAGCGGAATCAATTTAAACTATGTATACGTTAGTTAATAAGAACTCTCAAAAAATATTTTTCTTATAATTTTGCACAACTTTTCTTATTGTAATACCGATTCATTCATAACCACATATAAGAACTATATTCATTTCCGTTCAATAAATATTACTAAGGCTTATTAATAAGGTTTACTAAGAACTGTTTCTACCATTGTTAAGTAATAGTTAAGGGTGAAAGAGTGACAGGTGGTGATAGTATTTCTGATCCATACTTATAATCACGCCTGTAACCCTTGCGGGGTAGGCAGAGCATCAACGGATTACTTAATATCGTCTGCGAGGTTATCGCCTATTCTGTGAATTACGATGCACCAAAACGTTTGAAGAAAATCAGCTGGTGAATTTTATGTTTTTTATCGCTCTCTTCCCGGTCCTGCGTGGAAAAATACAGATCCATACATTTTTTATCTTAATTTTGGCAAAAAGACATAATAATCCAGATATTCTGACCTTCTGTGTTCGTCCATCGTACATCGTCTTCGTCATCGTCATCGTCACCTAGCTGAATTTAATTTTGCAACATATTCGATTTTCCCACGGGAATGATATGTTTTTCCGCTGAAAAAAGTAGCCTATGTCACTCTACAGCCACCGAACTATCCCCATACAAATAATCATGCCATGCCGACGCTCTGTTGCGACGTGAAAGAAGGACAAACTTGTGCAACATATTCGATTTTCCCACGGGAATGAGATGTTTTTCCGCGGAAAAAAGTAGCCTATGTCACTCTACAGCCACTGAACTATCCCCATACAAAAATCATGCCATGCCGACGCTCTGTTGCAACGTGAAAGAAGGACAAACAAACAAACAAACACACTTTCGCATTTATAATATTAGTATGGATGAAGTGACAAAAAGTGTTTTTTTATATTAATTGTCGTAAATTCTTTAGTGATCGTTTATTTAGAAGTAAACCACATACTTTCAACAGTCATTAGAAAACCCTGAATAATAATGATCATGATGAAATATGTAGGTTTTGTTCACTTCAGCATTATTCTAACTACCTATAATTTAAAATCGAGTATGACCTCATTCATTAGGTATCATACTTTAAGGGAATAATAATAAAGGAATGGTAATCGAATGTTTTTATTCAAGCTTCTATTTGCACTTTATTCGAAATAAATTCAAAATGTGATTTATATTAAAAAATATGCAACATTGGGCATCCCTAATCATTTTTCGACACCACATGACGTTTGGCGAAGATGGCGGTGATTAATGTTATTAGTCAGATAGACTACTTTTTAATATTCATTTCGGCATGCACACAGAACACAATTACTCTCTACCAGCTAGTCCGTGTTATAAAATTTTGTGCAACTTATATAGTAAAATAGACAATTAATTATCGTGTATGTCCGATGCTTTTATTGCACAGGGCGATTCTGGACATTGTCATTTTCTAAATAGATATGTATAATAATTTAAGAAATTGCAAATGCCTGACAAAGTAAACTTTGTTAAAAAACAGACTTAGTATTTTTTTATTTAAAGTGCGAGATACTAGAGAAGGAGAGAAAAAGAAGCTGTTGAAAATAAAGACAATATTGAAATTTAACTGAATATAAGAAAAAAAAAGAAAGCATCAGAGGACAAATTGATACTGGTGAATAAGATATAGAAGAAGCATTTAAATGTAAAGTAATGGAGAAAACAGATTTAGATGAATAATACTGAGAATTTAAAATAAAATAAAAGTAATAACAAGGATTTGAATATGGATAAAGAAGTAAAATTAACTGATTTCTTAGTTGTGTCATACTTTACTGTTTCCTGTGTCATGCCCTTGATCCAGCTAGCTGTTTAATTGCTGTGTTTCATATGGTGAGTGTAGATTACCGGAGACCCTATTAACTGTATAGGAGGCATTATACGAGGGGAGGTCAAAAAGTTCGCGAAATGGCGGGGTTGGCGCGGGTGGGTTTACTCATCCAGGTAGGCGCTAGTTGAGTGACTCATTGTTAGTATATATACCAAGTTTCAGCCTAATCGGGCCGTTAGCTTTTGAGTTATCAACGAGTAAACAAGTAAATCGGGAAGAAACTAGCCACTATGGAGAAAATTGAATATCGCGCTGTCATTAAATTTCTCACCAAACAAGAAAAGACACCTCAAACCATTTTTCAAGAAATATCAGCTGTTTATGGGGACTCCGCCCCTGGGAAATGGTTTATAAATGGCACGCCCTTTTCAAACAAGGGAGGGACTCCATTGAAGTCGACCCCCGACCTGGACGGCCGATTGAGGCTACCACGCCAGAAATAATCGAAAAAATTGAAAAACTTGTATCGGAAGATGCCCGGCTAAAGAAAAAACAGCTTGCAGCATTAGTTGGAGTATCAGAAACAACCATTCTAAACATCCTACATCAACACCTTGGCATGACTAAAGTCTGTGCAAGATGGGTTCCGAGAATGTTTTCTGCGCATCAAAAACACGAACGCGTCGAAAGTTTTCGCGAGTTTTTGGACCGCTGTGGAGAGCAAAGGGAGGAAATTATGGCCCGGATTGTAACTGGCGATAAAACTTGGGTTCACCATTATGAACCTCAGTCAAAGCAAGAGTCGATGCAGTGGCATAAAAAGGCACACCCCCTCCTAAGAAGTATAAGGTGTCTCAATCGGCCGGAATGATCATGGCTACAATCTTTTGGGATACAGAAAGTATCCTTTTGATTAATTATGAGGAACGTGGTGTTTCCATAACGGGAGAATACTACGCTTCTTTACTAGATCAATTAAAAGAAGCTATTAAATAAAAAAGGCGAGGAAAGCTTACAAAAGGCGTGCTCCTTTTGGACGAAAATGCGCCCGTGCACACAAGCCATGTTGCGACAGCTGTCATTCACGGGTGCGGTTTCGAACAGCTGCGCCACCCACCCTACAGCCCAGAACTGGCCCCAAGCGACTATTATTTGTTTCCAAAAATAAAGAAAAAATTTGGCGACGGTGATGAAGTGAAGTCGGCAATTTTTGCCTATTTTGACGCCTAAGACAAATCTTTTTTTTAGACGGCATTAATAAGTTATTTGACAGATGTAATAAATGTATTAGGGTTAAGGGAGAATACATTCAAAAGGAAAAATAGTTTAATGTTTAATTTCATTATCCTTCCCTTTCATTCCGCGAACTTTTTGACCTCCCCTCGTATCTTAGTCCCCAGGAGTGACAACGCATCTTTATTTTGATTCTTAATCGATGATAGATGTAGATGTATATAGGCCACAGCATCCACTTTTTTTTAATTTTTATTGTTTATAGAGGATTTGATCTACTGGATCATGTCACTCTCATAGGTACACAATCAAATACACAATCAGACAATGATAAATTCACTTAAATAATAATAAAAGGTTATCTGTTCTTAATATCTAACAATACTAGTTTATAAAGTTTTCTAGCCTTATCCGACAATGGAAAAGCTAAAATACAATCCAAAACTATTTTTGTTAAAACCTAATTGTTTTCTATGTGCTTCGTTCCGTTCACATTCCATCATAATATGAATAGTATCTTTCACAACTCCACATTTGAAACAATTTGGTGAATTCACTTTTCTCATCATAAATCATAAACACAAATTTGTTTAATGGAATATGTCCGGAACGAAGCCTCATTGCTGTAATAATTTCTTGCCTTCCCATATTGCATCCTTCAAACCAAAGGAAGCGGGAAAAATGCGGTTGTATCGTCTTGTACCAAATACCTTTTGACAGTGACCTTTCATCAAAGTATTCGGACCACTTTTCTGTACAGTTTTCTCGGACTTTAGATAAGAGTTCAGAAAAATAAGGTACACAGTCGAAATTCTCCCTGTCACTTATCGTCTATTTAACAAGAACGTCTACCGCCTCATTTCCCTCTAAACCAGTATGGGATGGCACCCATTGTAAGACTATCCTTTTGTGGTTTGATTTTAATGTTAAAATATTACTTAATATGTCATAAGCGGTGAGAGGGCGCTGCTCTGTTTGTAAACAATAGTTCTACGTATTTCTCTCCATAAAAATATTAAAAACGATTTAGTTAAATGCCAAAGTAGTTTAAAACAAAGATCTAGTTACAATAAACAAGTACAAGTGTTATCTAGTGCTAAATTTATCTAATACTATAAAAAATAGTTAAAAACAGTTATGTGACAAGTTTTGTGTAAACTAAATAAATACTATTCAAAACATAAATGACAGTGATAAAAAGGTAAAGGTGAATCTAATTACACCCTAACAAACAGTTCATGGTGAGTTAAAACAATCTAGTGATCATAAAACTTTATTTCCATATATTAAGTCCACCTACATCTATCTTACATCTATTTTTTGCGCGGAAACCTTATTCTTTTTCTAAAATAAAAGTAGCCTAAGTTACTCCTTATAACATCAGCCATCTGCTAGTGAAAGTTCCGTAAAAATCGGTCCAGCCATTTCGGAGATTAGTCGGAACAAACAGACAGACAGACATACTTTGAGGTCAATCGACGGATTAAACTCGGCTGACCAGCGTTCGGGAGATTACGACACATCTTCTCGTCAGGCATACCTCAAAACTAGATTGTACAACCAGTGCGTGTTGCCAGTGATGACCTATGAGACGTGGTCCTTCACTGCTGGCCGTATGAGCTTACTTACTAATTATTTAATATTTTGTTGTCAATATAATTACTGACACAGACTGTTAAATTCTTTGGCAACATTTCAAATTCGATATGCCCGCCGTCTTCACATTTATAAAAGATTATATGAAAAACGCCATGTAGTAGGAAGTAGTGAAATTACAATATAAATAGCGTTATCTAGTTTGGAGCATATGAAACTAATAACAACACACACCTGCTGTCTGTTTAAACCTAGATAGCTAACCTTCCTAAATATCCCATTAAAGCTAACCATCCGTCGAAGACTAACTCTTTCGAATTTACGTAATTTAAAAAAAAATTAGGTCTTTTATTTTTGAGTTTTTTTTATTATTTTTCTTCACAAATGGCTTAGGTACGCTAAAAAAGTACCCTTCACATAAAAATATATACAAATAATATCCATAATTTTATAATTACTTATCCAACTACTCCTAAAATGTTTGTGAGCATGGCGCCGTCACAGGGCGAACCCCAAACCTTTCGGAGTTTGCGGAGGAGGTGGTGAACATGGACACCTTTAGTAATGTGATCGCGAAACTTACCTCCTGCATCAGCGCAGCAGTGAGTAAAGGAAAGAGCGTAACTGCTACTAACAAGCGAATTATAAATATGGCGGTTGAAGAGATCCGCCGTGCCAGTAGAAATATTGCAAATATCTGCTCCACCTCTGCCCCACCTGCTTTGGGTGAGCTCAAAAAAGACTGCGATCGTCAGGAGATAACGGATTTCAAAAAGAAAATGGCATCCCAAACGCGGCCTTCATATGCCTAGGCTGCAGCAACGGGCAGTCACAATACCATCTTGTCGAGTGGCAGGCCTGCACCACCGCCTCCTCCAGTAACCAAGCCCGCCATCATCGTTAGTACCACTACACTACAATCTAATTATATGACATAAATACAATTTAACCCTTTCTGATGGCGAATTATTACTAATATCTTATAACTGCTTATTGGCTATATCTGATATTGTATTGATTGGTGGAGCATAATATCTGTCGACCTCATGCGGGTGGTAGCTGGAGGGAGAATCTAAGGAAGCTCTCAAGGCTGCGGCCGAAAGCCGCGCAACGTGGGACCCCATTCCCTTGAGGTGAGCGGTAGACTCATGACACGCTCTGCGGCTAATTGGCCGTGCTGATCATGCAATTGGTGGTGATACCTTACACTTACATCACGTCTGCAGGAACGGCGGTCTGGCAGGTGGTGGCGCTCACGGAGGGCTTTTTATGCCCAGTGTGCCTATTGTTGCCTAATCCGTGTGACGTACATTCACTGTGGCTAGATTTGATCGTATTCTGTATGGCGTTTACACGCATTGACATGCGCGACTTCGGTCGATGTTTGTGCTTACGCACTACCAAGAGGCTAAGCCCTCTTTTACTGGTACGCCAGTTATTTTGCTGTGGACTACGGTCCAATTCCCAACTTAACGTCCCCTTCGGGGGGAGCGCGTTGGTTGGTTGGCGCTCACCGCACACGGCGTGTGTGGAGCTGTGTGCCTACCCCACATTTTTTTTAAATGTGGGAGAGTGAAGTCCTTGTATCTGGTATATGATATAAATATTGTGAGCCTTTTCCAAGCGGGATAGGATTAATTAATAAGGAATTGACTGATGTGAACCTGATACAGGTGGAATAGGGACTATTTAATGTTCTTAACCTTTTTTGAGCCCTGTCTTCGTGTACGGGGTTCTTTAGCTTATAAGGCACTACCAACAGCTTTCGATTGCTCTAGTGAATATTCATTCTTTCAAGAGACACCTAAAAGAAGTTACTATACAAACACAACGTAAACAAGGGTCCTAACTAAGACGATCACGCCATAAATTTATTAAACGGCCTATATTTAAACCTTTAGAAAGATCATATATGGTTAATATACTGGTCACTTAAATTTGATATATTTTTATATCTTATAGATATAGATTTTAAAGAAATAAAGAAAGAAGAGGGGTGGGAGTGTTACAATATCAATGATATGTTGCAAACTGGTAACATTCATTGCTATGCAAACGAAAGCACTGGTGATGCCTTATATACCGGCCGTGCCAATATTTCTCGGGAAAACATCGCCGAGTACCGGGAAAAACTTGTGTCAGAATTCGAGTCTTTGCTGAACAAAGTCTCGGATTGGGGGCGACTAAATCTAGTTCAGTTCAGTCCCAAGAAGACACAAGTTTGCGCGTTTACCGCTAAAAAGAACCCCTTTGTCGTATCTCCTCAGTTTCAAGGCACTTCCCTTGCTGCCTCAGCTAGCATTGGAATCCTCGGCGTTGACATATCGAATAGTGTGCAGTTTCGTGGTCACTTGGAAGGGAAGACCAAATTGGCCTCTAAAAAGATTGGCGTGCTCAGCAGAGCGAGACAGTATTTCATGCCGGCACTTCGCTTGCAACTTTACAAAGCGCAAGTTCGGCCTCACATGGAATACTGTTCTCATCTCTGGGCCGGGGCACCCCAGTGCCAGCTCCTTCCACTTGACCGCATCCAGCGCAGAGCGGTTCGAATCGTCGACGACCGAGTTCTTTCTGATCGGCTCAATTCACTGGCGCTGCGTAGGGATGTTGCATCCCTTTGCATTTTCTATCGCATCTACCACGGGGAGTGCTCTAAGGAATTGTTCGGATTCATTCTAGCCGCCAAATTTCACGAACGCACGTCGCGGCAAAATTCACGATACCATCCTCACTATCTGGATGTTTGGCGGTCCACCACTGTGCGTTTTACTAGGAGTTTTCTTCCTCGTAAAATTTCTCTGTGGAATTGTTTACCACCGGCGATTTTTCCGGACCGATACGACTTAGGGACCTTCAAGAAAAGAGCTTACTCCTTTCTAAAAGGCCGGCAACGCACCTACAATCCCCCTGGTGTTGCGGTTGTTCATGGGCGGCGGTTCACTTACCATCAGGTGAGCCGCATGCTCGTTTGCCCCCTCTTCTATAAAAAACAACTTCATAGAAATTGAAAATAAATAAAACACATAATTATCAAATACAATATTACTTTATTTATTTTCTATACATACCAATGACGCAAAAAATACCGTGGTTTAGCGGCTCTAATTCATCCCATCAAAAGAAATATACATTTTCTATGTATTTCGTTACAATCCCATGGCCGTAGCACCTTACTTTTTCAATATTATGATATTTATTTATTTATATAACTTCTTGTACACTCTAATAAATAGTCTTTATGTCTGAGGCATTCTCAACCAGTCTACGTTGAAATAGTGTAGAAATGAAAGAGGAGGTGTAAAAAAGTAGTAAAAATAAAATAAATAGGGTATACATGTCTGTACATTATAGCATATATTATATGTATATAAACATGTGGATACAATAATATATATAAAATAAATTCATATATATAAGACACATAGTTTAACGTATAAATAATGATAAATATTGTAAGTACATGATGATAATTTTATTGTTGACTTGAACCTAAAATTGTATTCGGCCCTACTGATTTCGAAAGAATGGAATAGAATAATTTTTATTCAATATTATAGATTACATGTAATTCTTATTTTTAAAGTCATTTTTTACTTTACCACTGGTTCGGAAAAAACCTCTGTCCTGGGAAGAACCAGCAAGAAACCCAGCGGGACTATCTGTTTTTTTTTTAAAGGAAGAACATTCCAAAAAGAACGTATTGGACAAAGAAGAATAATTGGATAAAGTCAGTGCTAACAATTGCAATAACAATTACGAATGGGGCACTGAAGCAGAAGGTTATTTGTAGAAGGGAGAACTATAACATGGTGCAGCCATGGTTTTTCCAAAGGTTTTATATATAACAGGGGGCAAACGAGCATGCGGCTCACCTTATGGTAAGTGACTGCTGCTGCCGCCCATGAACTACTGCCACACCAAGGCAATTGCAGGTGCGTTGCCGGTCTTTAGGCTTAGGTACTGAAAACATATTATACGTCGATTTGGAATTACATACATTAGATGATAGTTGTTTTTATGGACCTAATTAAACTTTATATATAATTACCATATTCGTGTTTACTATTTAAAAATAACCAATAAAAAATGGATCGATATTTCTCACCAAAAAACCTCATTTTAAGCTACCTCATTTCCTATACTTAAGTCTTATGTTCAAAATACATGTATATGCCAAATAGCAGTGCTTGCACGACTGTGTTCCGGTCTGAAGAGTATAGCGAGCCTTACATATCAGGCTTTGAAACATTCTAAATTAGTCCTCAGAGATGTCCATTGGTTTACCATCGACTTGACTCTAAGTTCACATCAGTTTTATTTAAAAAAATATTGGAAATTTGAAAATATTAATAAAAGAACAAAATATAGTAGTAAGCATTTTCTCGAAGTTCAACTGTTGTCGAGGTATTTCATTAAAAGCTTGTAATTCAAGATGACGGTTCGCGCGTACTATTCCAGAGGTCAAACATTAACTCAGAATAATTTTCTATCCTCTTTTTGTATTTCCCCATAAAGTAACATTATTTTTTAAATCCTTATAATACTTGTGCGAATCAAATGTTAAAAATTTAATTTACGAAAGTGAAAACCTTGGTTTTGATTTTTTGTCTAATAAAATATATTATTATTTCAATTGTGAAACAACCCGTTGCAAGACTAATACCAAAAGCAAGAATATGCCAAGGAATAATAAGACGAGCCTGAAAGTGTGTTTTAGTAAAATTGTGTTTTTTGGCATCTTCGTTTAACAAATCTCTAAAATGCTTATCAAACAAACCACTCTCAATAATATGCAAAAGTTTCAATCGTAATTGCCTTAGCATAGGGAATCCTTTGTAAAAGTATATAGCAACTACAACCTTGCTAATTGGTTGTTTAAACGCATAAAGTTGAGGATTTCCATATTCGTCAATGAAGGTTAGCTTATAGCGATTATAAAAAGAATAAAAAATTATAGTATACTTGTCATGGACTTGGCTGACTGTCTTAATGCTCTGCAACAAAGTTTTACATTCTTCACTGTTTCTCTCTTCTAATTCAAGTCCCGATACGACTTGAATAAAATTGCTTACAAGAGTGCTTACACATGGCTTTATATCAAAGATAGCCAAATCGTTCTCGTTAGAAATTTGATAATCGTAGCTAGGGTGTGTTGTGAGACTCGACAGACTTGTTTGGTAATGTATGTTAATCAAATAAGCAAAAGAAATCCAAATAAATATGAAATACCTAAACTTTAGCTTATTACCCAATGTAGCACCGTGTTGAAAAAGAATGTCCCACATAACTAAAATTGTTCCACATTTGTCTTTTATATGAAATATTTTAACAAAAACCACAAAAAATAATATGATTGCTACGCCTAATAATATCCAAACCACGGCATCAAACTCTATATAAATATTTTTCAAATTCGATACTAAGCCTGCTTTTTTGACTACGATTATGAGTTCGTCGTTGTTAGTATGGTGTCCGTATAAGTAGCTAAAAGCTTCTGCTCTTTTATGCATCAAAAGCAATCCTCCTAATAATATCTCAACATCACCTTTCTGAATGTAACTCAAAGGACCAGAAGCTATCATATGATCTCCTATCACAGAAAATTCTTCAGGTTTACATTGGTAGGTATATATAACGTTGAATTGTTCCAATTCGCTTAAAGTTTGCAAAACATATTGTTCTATTCCAATAAGTTTATCTTTCCCCTGATCATTATTAGGATCAATAAAGTATGGGGGCACGTCACAAAAACCTGTTTTAAATGTGCACTTTCTAAGTCCTGTCACAGGTTTGTAAAAAAATGATTTGGTTATGTTTGCTTCAAGACATTTCCCGTAAGATATAGTCCTTTTGAAAACGATTCCACAACCATAGTCTTCAAATGGATTGTATGTGTAGACATCCGCATTACTCGCTCCATTTATTATCAACACTTTAAAAACATGATAATGTAGAAGAATTTTAAATACATCATTCATTTCTGATAAATCAAGTTCTCTGAAAATAATCAGAAAATAGACATCCGGTTTCCAACCTTCCTCCATTGATAGGAACATAAATTCATCTTTGAAAACTCTTAAGTTTTTAGCTGTTATCAAGTAGCCTTCATTTTGATATAGTACTTTCTTCTTGGTTGTTCGTGATATTACAGACAAATATTTCATTTCGTGAACTGACTTAATTATTTCATTGTCAAAATAATTGATATCGACATACGTAACTTCTGATCCTTTTTCGAACCAATGTGGAATGATACTTCGTATACACGATAATGATTCCTTATTATTGTCTTGAATTAATATTTCTTGATTTTTACAGAAATGTAATAAGAGACATATAAAAATCAAAAATATAGCTTTAAGTGGAAAAATATTTAAATTATTTGAATTCATAGCTACTTAGCTCAAATAATATTAATAAATATAATATTAAATCTACGTACACGTACGCACACGTTGTATGGTTCGAAAACAAATGAAACGCAACATCTTTATGTTTAAAAAGTAAAGTGTACTACTTTATATTAAGTTGTACGACTACAATTATATTTTTGTCACAGACATATTATTTCCTGACGTGTGTTACTTGTCTCTGAAATTATGTGACTGTAGTCGGGTGATTCTTCGAAAACAAGTGTTAAGATTAAATGAAACTAATTTTAAGGATTTTATCGCGTTTAATTTGTTTTTTTTTAATTCCCGCCGTTTCGGTTGCTTTACAGCACCCATGGTCACAGGGGTTCTGAGGTGTTTGGTGTCCCAATGTCATAGATAGCCCGGCTACCTTCAGTTTTTGATTATTAATTTTTGGTCCGATCTACGCAGATTTTACAGTATCAAACATAAAATCCGTAAAATTACTTTCATTCAATGTGTAGTGTTCGCATAAATATAAGAAATCACAAGTGTTTATTCAGATTATTAGATTTAATTCAGCAGGCTTTATTTCTTTTTACAATTTTAAGAAAATAAAATACTAATTTTAACTATTTACTAATTTTAATCATATAATATAACAAACGCATTGGTTTATTAACAGTATTTCAAAATTTACTACCTATATTATGCTGATGAATTAGTTAACCAGATGAACTACACACTACACACCATAGGCCAAAGAAGGAATATATAAATTATTATTTTTATAAACTTTTGAACAGGCCTTACAGCTATCAGGCTTTATATAGAGACATTACAAAAAACATGCGTGAGTGTCGTGGAACACTCGGTTGGAACGAAGTTCCTTTCGTAGTATATTATTATTATTGATAAACGTATTATATTATTGATTAACAAATACAAATAAATGAATTACTAGAGTCTGAGAGCAATTAAATGAAACGCAGAAATAACTAATGAATTGAAGGAATAGTAGGAAACTTCGTAATTAATATATTTTTTCAAGTTGTAAAAATAAACATTTTATTGTACAGATATTTCAATCGAATATAGTGATAATTGGTTTGTGGTAACTCAAGTAGGACACATAATTATGTTTGAGATTCAATTTTGTCTAAGTATCTCGAAAAAACGGCATCAATAGTGGTATTGAATCTTGTCGTAGGTTTTGCTGGATCATTATTAATTTGTAAATCAAATTCATCCGAAAGAAATTCCAAAAGTGGTTCTGAGTTTTTATTAGAAAAGTTGATATTGAAATCACCAGCTAAAATAAGTGGAAGTTTATGTAAATTATTGTTGTATCTGCTAAGCGTTTCAGATACACCCTTTTGAATACTCTAACAGTGCCCGATGAATGAATTCTTGAGTTAATTATTGAAATTATTTCAAGAATGTTAATTTATATACGCAACAGATAGTAATAATCCCAATAAGTCACAAAATAATAATATATTTTACCTTTGAAGAAGACCAACATTTGCCTCCTGTAATTTAATTTTTTTTTTTTTGCTTTTTGTCTCTCACGATATTCTTTAGATCTTTGGGCAGCGGTTTTGGATATCATTTTATTTTTTTATAGTAATTGGTTTCCCTCAAGACATTTATAAGATTATTGCGCACTGTTTTTTTCTACTAGCACATTCTTGTTTTTTTTTCTCTCACGCTTTTTTTGCATTTTAAGGCATTGTTGCTTTTTTTATGTTTTTTTAGTCAATTTGTCAATTAATTAGCTATAAAAATGAGTCGTAATATAAAAAATTTAGTTTAAAAATAAATTATTCACATATTGTTGCACTTTAACTCTGTCACTTACCTGGCGTCATTCTTACTATCTTCTAAGCCACTAGCACAATGCATTATTGATGTATAATATATATTAACCAATAAAAAGAGTTATTATTAACAACAAAATTGTTTACAAACAATTAGCAAAGAGCCCATTTAGATGTTTTCCCATTCCATAAAAATGAAATAAAATAATAAAATGAAAGTTTGAAAATACTGTCAAGCGCCGCCAGTTTGATCTTATTGGCTGCCTTGAACTAATAAGCGCGCACCTATGACTGGGCACAACCAATAATCTGTGGTAATAAGAAATGGCAAGCGCAGCCGGTGCGATCTTATTGGCTGCCTTGAACCAATAAGCGCGCACCTATGACTGGGCACAGCCAATAGCATATGCGCATAACCGCTAGAAGGGGTCGTGACGGAAAATTCTTACACTTTTACTCGCCTAGCCCCCATCCGTCAAATTCGTACCGTCCAAAAACATTTAAGTAGTACCTAGTAGTAATAGACCGGACATCAGCAACAAAATTGTTACCTCTTACTTATGTCCTATAGGATTTATTTCGGATTTGTGTCATTTAGTCTTAGTGACATCGTCAAAAGCTCAAAACATATTCCTTTCCTAAATTTAAAAAATAGTTTTAAAGAAAATATACCCGATAGTGCATTAAGGTATTGTAAGTCCCGATATGTAGCCAAAACTGAATGTGATTTCGGTTTATTATCGCAAGTATAATGTATATTTACCCCATAATTTTTAAATTTTATTATTTCTGGTAGATTGTTCTAGAACATTTATCATCATTGTAATAAGCGCCCTCTGTTATCTAGTAACGTCACCAAATTGTTAGTGATTGACAACGATTATCTATTGTTGTTATCGATAAAAAATATTATACAGGATGCAGATTTAATCATCTACAATATTTAAGGAGGTGAAACAGTAAACGATACTGTACCCATACCATTGAGTTCTATGTACTACGTACTAGAGAAGCTATTCCAAACAAAAAATGTGCACTGCTCTGTTTTCGCGCATGCGTGGGAGATAGTAGATTTTAGTCTATGATTGTAGATAGTGTGGCATATAAATGGAGAAATTTATTTTTTTCTATTGTAATATTATTACCTATTTATTCACTTGAACAATAAATAATTTTACTTATTTGACTACTGAATTATTAATTACGTTCAGGTTTAAACTTTAATTTGAAATCTCGTATTGTTAGCGCAGCTCCACACTCTATGAATATTGAAGCCACACTAAATGACACTAAAGGTGTACGGATTGCAGTACAGTTCATTTGAACATAGTGAATGTTCGGAATGCCAAATCTAGTACGTAGTACATATATATCGATGATCCATACCAATAAAGAAATCGGGTGGGCCTATGTCGAGGCACACGGCCGTTGGTTTTAACGCGAAACATCTATGTCAGCCAGTACAACCAGTACAACCAGTCAACAAGATAGCCTTCTTTTTAAAATGTTAATATAATTCTAAAACACTCGGAGAATTTCAGATGCGTTGCCGGCCTTTTGAAAAGGAGTAAGCTCGTTTCTTGAAGGTCCCTAAGTCGTATCGGTCCATAAAAATCGCCGATAGTAAACGATTCCTAAGAAAACTCCTATTAAATCGCACGGTAGTGGACCGCCAAGCATCCAAATGATGTGGATGGTAACGTAAGTTTTGTCGCAATGTGTATTGGTGAAATTTAGTGGCTGGAATTGGTCCGAACAATTCCTCAGAGCACTCCCCGTGGTAAATACGATAGAAAATGCAAAGGGATGCAACATCTCTACGCAGCGCCAGTGAATCGAGCCAATCAAAGACAACTCGGTCGTCAACGTCAAGCCGCTCTGCTCTCTATGCGGTCAAGTGGAAGGAGCTCGCCCTGGGGAGCCCCGGTCCAGAGATGAGAACAATATTCCATGTGAGGCTGAACCTGCGCTTGTAAAGTCGCAAACGGTGTGCAAGCATGAAATACTGTCCCGCTCTACTGAGTATACCAAGCTTTTTAGAAGCCAATTTAGCTTTCTCTTCCAAGTGAACATGCTACTGCAGATCATTCGATATGTCGACGCTGAAGATTCCGCTTTTGGCTGCGGCAACAAAGGAAGTGCTCTGAAATTGAGGAGATGCGACAAAGGTGTTCTTTTTAGCGGTAAACGCGCAAGCTTGTGAATTTGTGAAATAATTTATCGTGTAACGACTTTTAAGTTCAGTGCTTTCCTGAAATATGTTAGATTTAAAGTGTATTTTTGTAAAAGAAACCAATTTGAAAAATATGGTTGCGCTTTCTTATTACATTTGACGTTTCGCGATGTGCCTTCGACGCCGACCGACCAATCATATGCTATTATTATAGCGTCTAATGGACCTAGTGACGTCATCCAAGATGCCACCAATGTGACTGCTGTTTGAATTGATTCTTAGTTATTGGAAATTAAATATTTTATTTCATGACGTTTCATTTCATTCATGAAGTTATTCATGACTTAAAAAGTTTATATGATTTTTTTAGTAGATTTGCAGTCTTCAACAGATTTGACAGCATACAGGCAACTGAACAGACAGATCTCCTAATGCATGCGGCGGGACTTACGCAACTTCAATACAGCTTGTATTGAAGAAGCGATCGAGCGGAACCAAGGCTCCAAAGTCTTTGCCAGAGATCTGTCTGCCAG
Organism: Parnassius orleans; assembly: GCA_029286625.1. Lineage (NCBI taxonomy): Eukaryota > Metazoa > Arthropoda > Insecta > Lepidoptera > Papilionidae > Parnassius > Parnassius orleans. The sequence continues at coordinate 3,467,477 of JAGSMP010000032.1, forward strand.
AAAGAGCCAACTGTCAAAGCTGAAGACCGAGTGTTGCAGCATCGTTTCCGGAACACCTGAGATTTTGAGTGAGATTGAGAGGTTCTATGGGCAGCTGTACACGTCATCATTGGAGCCACACGCAAGTGTGAGTAACGATCCAAGAGCGAGTCTTATCCGACACTATTCCAATGATATCCCGGACGTCGATTAGAATGATGAAAGCGGGTGGAAAACCGGTACTTGAAGTCCTTCAGAAGCTCTTTAATTCCGTCCTCCATGGTGGGACTACTCCGGAGGCGTGGAGCAGAAGTGCGGTGGTCTTGTTCTTCAAGAAAGGCGACAACGCTCTCTTGAAGAACTACAGACCGATTTCCCTTCTGAGCCGCGTGCTGTTTTCGAGAGTCATTACGAATCGTTTCGCACGCAGACTCGACGACTTCCAGCCTCCCGAACAAGCCGGTTTCCGAAAAGGCTTTAGTACCATAGACCACATACACGCCCTACGGCAAATTGTACAGAAGACAGAAGAGTAAAATCTGCCACTTTGCCTTGCGTATGTGGACTATGAGAAAGCCTTTGATTCCGTCGAAATTTGGGCGGTGCTACAGTCCCTTCAGCGGTGCCAAGTTGACTGTCGGTATATCGAAGTGCTGAAGTGTTTGTACAGTAGGGGTACGATGGCTATCCGAGTACAGAATCAGAGTACAAAACCTATCCAACTGCAGAGAGGTGTAAGACAGGGTGACGTTATATCCCCGAAACTCTTCACCGCTGCATTGGAAGACGTTTTCAAGCTACTGGACTGGAAAGGATACGGTATTAACATCAATGGCGATTACATCACTCACCTTCGATTTGCCGACGATATAGTTCTTATAGCAGAATCGCTGGAGGACCTAAGCACTATGCTCAATGACCTCAATAGTCTCCCAACGGATAGGTCTTAAGATGAACATGGACAAAACAAAGATCATGTTTAATCTCCATGTCACACCTATGCCGGTAGTTGTTGAGAGCACTAAGCTCGAAGTTGTTGCGAGTATGTTTACCTGGGACAACTAGTCCGACTAGGTAAGTCCAACTTCGACCGTGAGGTCAATCGACGGATTCAACTCGGCTGGGCAGCGTTCGGGAAACTACGACACATCTTCTCGTCAGGTATACCTCAAAACCTGAAAACGAGATTGTACAACCAGTGCGTGTTGCCAGTGATGACTTATGGATCTGAGACGTGGTCCTTTACTGCTGGCCGTATGAGCGCGCTCAAGGTCGCTCAGCGAGCTATGGAGAGGGCTATGCTCGGGGTTTCTCTGTGTGATAAACTTAGAAATGAGGATATCCGCAGTAGAACTAGAGTTACCGACATAGCCCAACGGATTATTAAGCTGAGGTGGCAATGGGCCGGCCATATAGCTCGAAGAACCGACAACCGATGGGTAAAAAAGGTTCTCGAGTGGCGGCCTCGTACCGGCGGACGAAGTGTAGGGCGTCCCCCCACTAGATGGAGTGACGACCTGGTAAGACATGCAGGAAGTCGATGGATGCAGGTGGCTCAGGACCGTGCTTTGTGGCATTCCTTGGGGGAGGCCCATGTTCAGCAGTGGACTTGTGAAGGGCTGTAATGATGATGATGATGATGATTTTTTTGGTGTGATGGGAGTCATAATAAATATATTTATACAATAAAAAAGCATACATATTCCCTATTATTATATCGTAAAACATTACAAACTAAGTAACCTTCAACAACATTGTCGATACTTTGATGTCGAAACGGTAACATGCCTAAAACGGGTTTTACGTTACATTTATTAGCGTCACCTACTGGAGAATAGCTGAAATGTTTTCCTAATAAATATTCAGCGTAGTTTTGCTATGTTTAGCTAGAGAGCGTCACACACGTGTGACCTCAAAATTTTTGTATGCAAATGTTCATTATGTCCGCTCTATAGTATACCTATATATTTAAATCTCTTTGGTACCGTCCGATAAGGAACTTCGTTCCAATAAACATATTCTGAATAAGACATAATTGTATATATGTTTCTCTTAGCTGTTTGTAATTAGTCCCTGTCAAATCTTCCTTTTTATCCCCAATTTTTTTCCTTATTCTTAAAATATATATATATATACCACCACTTCTCAGTTGCTGTTGCCAAAATGTAAGCGGTCTGCGATCCAAAATAACGGAGGTACGTCAACAAATACATAACAGTTCTTACGTCATTTTATATTCACTGAAATCTGGTTAAATTCCAGTGTTTCCGATAATTAAATAACTGTGTGTTCGTTGGCAATCTGTATTTAAAAAATTATAAAATAACAGAGCCGTAGTTACATTTCCATCTCTTACAATATGAGGTTTTTCGCAACCAGCAACCTTCCGCCACCTTTATCAGGTCGTCCGTTCATCTCATTAGCTATCCTACGTTTCTATATTATTATTATCCTAATCGATTATCGTTTAGCAACTTACTTTCCCTTTCTTATAGAAATTACTTCAACTATGTCAATGAAAATCGTTCTTGCGAGTATTCAAATTTTCTGAAATATTCTGAAAGAATTACCCTTTTTTTGCGCATTATTTTATTACTTATACTTGGATAGGAGCAGTGAGACGATCATAAACTGTTTACTTTAAACTTTTGTGTATTAAATTAGGTTTTTTAAAAATATTATTGCCTTTAAATAAAAATATTAAAAATAAAGTAAAATGTATGTATTCAAATAAAGAAAATACCTATATATTGGCATTTACGCGTATGATTTATTATCATTTAAATAATTATACGTAGCTGTGTAGACTCCTGTAAATACCCACTAATGATGTGTTGTAATATTTGTAACAAGACTTGTCCATTACAGTAGTTATTTACATCACTCCATCAATACTAAAGAGTAAATGGTCGAGTCTTGTGATAACCGAGAAAATAATCGGTTACGTTTCAACTCGATTGTGTTAAAATGACGTGTAAGTTTCAAGCGCTGATTAGCTCGTAACAGGACTTTTCTACCGACTTCAAAAAGGAGCAGGTACTCAATTCTTTTTTTAAGTGTGTTAACTCATAACTTTTTCTACGTGTACCGATTTCGATGATTCTTTTTTTATTTGAAAGCTGGTGCTACTCATGTGGTCCCATATAAATTTGATCAAGGTCTGACCAATAGTTTTTGAGTTATCCTTAATAATATATAATGAAGTCGGTTGTACAACATTTTTAATTTTAAATTATCAAACCTGTTAATATCCATCAACCGCTAATCTTACACAAATGTTAATTAGTCACAACTTTAGGAAATTTTATGGTCTAAATAGTTCTTAGAGATATTTTTTATATTAATACAGCATTTGTGGATGCTGTCAAGAAAACTAAACGGAGGTTTTCTTAATTTTTCTTTAAGCGTCAATTTCAAAGCTTAAAATATCTAAAATGGCCGACAATTTTACGAAATAAAAAAATATAATCAATTTGACAAAACCCAAGAAAAAAAGTTACTAGAAAATATATTTTGATTTAGGTTATATACATAAGAAATAAAAAATTCAAACCAAGTGAAACTTTTATGAAAATGCTGTGGGTGAAACGATTATTTTCACCAATTTATGTTACTTAATTTAATAAAATAATAGCTTTATACATAAACATATACATAAACACTCACGCCTGTAACCCAAAGGGGTAGGCAGAGACTACGGACTTCCATTTGGCATGATCCTGGCACACCTCTCTCGCCTCCTTTACATTCATATATCTACGCATACACGCTTGTCGGTTAAGGGTACTCCTAATCTGGCCTTTTTTCAATATAACGCCAATTTGGTCTCAACTCTGCCGTTCACTTCTGTTACAGAAATTTGCTTTGTCACTCTTTCCTCGTTCATTCTTTCTACATGACCAAACCACCGAAGCATTCCTTGCTTAATCCTGGTCAGAACGTCATCTTGCAAACCACACTTTTCTCTTATCACACAATTTCTCAGCCTGTAATTCAGATTCAGCCCTAGCATACTCTTTAATGACCGCATTTCTACAGCATTTATTCTACTCTCATGCTTCTTCTGCCAGACCCAACTTGACTTACCTTATCTTGTAGGGGACAATCACGATATAGTATTATTTGCTGATGTTATCTCTTTAATTTTCAAACTCAAACGGCAATCAAATAATTATGACGATGTAAATAATGCTCTATCGAAATTAGTACATTGGTTTAACGCCAACAATTTGCTCTTAAACGGCAATAAGACAAATTGTATTAAATTTACAATACCTAATGTAAAACATTCGAATACCAATGTGCTCTTAAATGGGGAGGAGTTGAGTCTTGTGGATACCACTGTTTTTCTTGGTATTACTATTGACGTGAAACTTCAATAGGGCCCCTATATATCTAAATTAGCAAACAGACTTAGTTCTGCAGCATATGCTGTAAGAAAGATTAGAAGTCTCACAGATGTTGAGACAGCTAGATTAGTGTATTTGAGTTACTTTCATAGCGTAATGTCTTATGGAATTTTGCTATGTGGTAATGCGACTGATATTGAAGCCATATTTATTTTGCAAAAGAGGGCCGTACGAGCGATTTATAACCTAAATTGTAAAGAGTCCCTCAGAGAAAATTTTAAAGAAATAAACATATTAACTTTGACATCGCAATATATTTATGAAAATGTAATGTATGTACATAAAAACATAAATAGCTTTAATAAGAATAAGAATGTTCATACTATAAACACTAGGAACAAACATAAGCTTGTAATGCCAGTTACTAGACTCCACAGAATCAGTAATTCATTTATGGGGCAATGTATACGCTTTTACAACAAAATCCCAGAACATGTTCAAAGTTTGTCAGTAAACAAGTTTAAAAGTTTTATTAAAGAAAAACTGTACAAAAAGGGTTATTATAATATCAAGGAATACATGAATGAAAATAACCCCTGGGAATAGGGTGATCGCCACCATGCTGGTTCTATGAAAATTCATTTAAAAATTGTATAAACAAAATTATTGTTAAGTGAAATATGTTTAAAAAAAAGTCCCGTTGGGTTTCTTGCTGGTTCTTCCCAGGACAGAGGTATTTTCCGAACTAGTGGTAAATAAAAAATGACTTTCAATAAGTATTATGTAATAATCAATATTAAATAAAAATCATTCTATTCTATTCTATTCTATACATTAAAGTAGAGACTAACACAGCATTATGACTGTTAACTCACCCATTCTCAACCCACATTATTCAACTTTCAAAGTTTGCAAACAACTGTCCATAAATAGGTTAAACAGCCACGGGGAAGCTACACAGCCCTGTCTGACACCTTTTTGGATGCCAAACCAGTCCGAGTAGACCCCGTTGATCCTGACACAAGCACTAGAGTGCCTATAAAGAGACCCTAATGCCTGTATCAAACCAGCGCTCAACCCAAATGTGTTCAGTGTTTGCCATAACACATTCCTGTCCACTCTGTCATAAGCCCTTTCCAAGCCCATGAACGCACAAAAAACTTTCTGGTTTTTAGCCAAAAACTTCTCCGCAATCATGCGCATGGAAAAGACTTGATCCGTACAGCCCATCCCCTTTCTAAATCCAGCTTGCATATCCCAAATTTTTCCATCAGTTTCTTCCATAACTCTTTCAATTAACACCTTAGCATACAGTTTACCCACAATACTAAGCAAGCTGATACCACGGTAGTTTTTACAGTCCTGCTGTGACCCTTTTCCCTTATATATTGGAACTATAACGGCTTTGCACTAGTCTTCAGTTCCCAACATAAATTAAACAAGGTGTACAGCAGGCCTGCCACCACTCTCTCTCCAGCCCTTAGCATTTCAAGTGATACTCTATCATATCCGGCTGCCTTACCTGCTTTCATGCTTTTCATTGCTTTCATTATTTCATCTACACTTATCTCCCTACCTCTCTCCACTTCTTTCGGAGTTTCTATTTCACTTAATTCAGTTCTTACGAGTTTCCAGAACATTTTAATATTTGCCTGGAAGTTATCAGATATCCTTCTATCATTCTTATCCTTTCTTTCTTGCTTTTTCCTTTCAACAACTTCTTTTACTCTCTTATTTATACGTCTAAAGTCTGCCTTTTTTCTTTCAATCTCATCATTCATACCGCCAGAATTACCAGCTTTGGTTGCTAGTGAGGAGGTCTTCACCATTCTCATTTATACTTTCATCGCCAAACGTTCCTAATATCCTTTCATAACCAGACCTCTTCACCCCAACCCTTCCATTAAAATCTCCTAACATAATAATATTCTCATTTCCATTACATTTCATCAACACCATCCTTACCATGTCCCAAAACTGCTCTCGGATATAAGTGGGCTTAGACATGTCTGGGGCGTACACCCCTAGCACAAACAACTTCTTTAAGTCCACTTTCATTCGTATCCATAGCAGCCTTGGGCTTACACATTCATACTCTTTCACACATTGGCTCATTCTTTATGAAAGGATGACACCGACTCCCCTGGCGTGCCCGCTCGGTCTCGTCTACACCAGACCAATAAGCGGTATACATGCCATGTGCAGTGGCATCCTTTCCCTTTCGTTTCGTCTCATTTACACATAACACATCTATTCCTCTATTATTCATCATTTCGCATACTTCATCCATCTTATCATTCATTGCTCCACATACATTCAGCGTAGCCAGACGGGCCTCCCCGCAATCCACTTTTCGCCCCTCCGGGAGACAGAACGTGACGGGTGGCGAACCTCGTCACCGGTTTTTCTCCCGGAGATTCTTCGCACCCCTGCCCCATTAAAGGGGCGCCGGGAACTCGGGGCCATTTCTTTTGTTTGCTGGCTCATGGTGCGAACTAAGGGGTGGTATATTTTACACCGCTACCATACGGCGAGGAGCCGAGTCTATCCTTTCGGCTTTGTCGCTCGTTTAGCACCACCCGGGGGACACGTGTAAGGTGGGCCTAGGGTTAGGTGGTCGAAGCCTACGGACGCGAGCGACTCATCCCCTATAATAGCTTTATATGTTAGAAGAACATTAATAGAATTAGGCGTTACTTTGCGGAAGTCCATTATATTAAATTAAAGTTGGAAAAATTTACTTTGCCAATATCCGCTCAATAAATAGCAGCTGTTTTTGGCTCGCCGCTCACTTAGCGGTCAGCCACCGTAGATTCTACTACACCTGAAGATGCCTCGTGTAGAGGCGAAACACGTGTTGTATTGTCGTCGGTGGTGTGTCTTTCCTAGTGTAGTGGTGGTGAGAGTAGTGGTGCTCGGATTATTGGTGGCGGGGATAGTGCACGCAATTGAGGGAGGGCGGGAGGTGCTCAGTAAAAACACTTCTTTATTATTATTTTTTTTTAAATAAAAAAAATATACAAATTATTAGTAAATTTTTCCAACTTTAATTTAATGTTAGAAAAACATATTTTTTAACCTTTACTCTTTAAAATTAAAAATAAATAGCTTTATTATTTCTTTATAAATATTTTAATTTTATTATAAAACCACAATAAAACTTTGCGTTTGCATCTATTCAAATTAGACAGCCCCTGAGCTTCCCAGAGAGAGGTCACGTCGCTCAGCGCTCTGTCTGCTGCCTGACGTTTGCCGTGCAAACGCGGATAGTAAATTATTATAGTGCTATCGACAAGTCTTAGTCCTTTAAGCTGAACGCACATTTTGTTCGCACCTTACGCGCCTTACGCGCCAAATTTTACTGATGGCCTCGCACATTTGCATCTTTTGTAATGCCAATAACTTTTGCAGTTTTTTCCAACCACTGGTCTGAAACGGTACAGTGACATTGATCGTTTGAAATCACTATGGAAAAAAATATAGTACCTAATAGCCTACTTATTGGCAGAGGAAGAAGAAAATAAAATTCGAAGAAAGAGAAGATTCTGGATTAATAATATTAATTTAAAAAGGCAATTGTATGGAGAATATTATACTTTATTTCAAGACTTATTAGATGACGATAGACGATTTTTTAGATATTTGCATTTAACATACAAGAAATTTCAAGAATTGCTACATATACTAAAACCATATCTTTCTATGGAAAACTCAAGATTTAGAAGGCCAATTGAACCAGAGAAAAGACTTGTTGTATGTTTGAGGTAAGTATTTTTATTGATAATTAAGTAATCGGGTATAATTGGGTTTTTGAATTAAAATTAACTATCAATTTTTTTTATTCAGTATTTAAATAATTTATCTACTTAGTGATAAAAATAGTAAAGAATGTAAGCCAAAAGATAGGAGAATTATCGAATTTTCTTGAACAGCAGTATTAATAAAGAAAAAAGAGCTGGCCTTCATTAGAATGATAAACTTCTTTGCAAAATGTATGTTGAGCATTTAAAGCTTGAAAAAGTGCTGTAAGGCAATAATAAAATGAGCATAAATCAGGAAGTTATAGCAGGAATTATATCTACTGGTGCTGGCTATATCCAGATTCATATTGTTCTTGCCTATGGGGACATTCCATCGTACCTTTGCGGTTGTATGAAGCAACGCGTAATTAAGTTTGCCAATGGTGGGAACAAACGGCGGAGCATCGTTTGGTTGAGGCTAGGAAAGAATGCGTGGAGCATGTAAAATTCATTGGAAATATGTCGTCTCAAGGAATACCAATGATAGCCGTAATTGCAGACGCATATTGAGTAAACGTTACAGCACAAGCTACGATGCTTCCTCTAAGGCTGCGACAATGGTGACCAGCACAGTATAGAAGTCTTGTACTGTGTGTTGAAAAATTAATATTCTGTCACGTGTTCCCGATTAGAAAACAAAGGAATTGAGCCGCCAGATCATATGTAAAAGGTATTTGTCAGGCCATGGACTTATACTTATAAATACTTGAACTTATATTACAGTTGGTGAAGTCCCCAGAACAGAAAAACTTTATTGAAAGGAGCACTGTTGAGTGCAAACTTGCTCTTGAAACCTAGAAGAAAATTTGACAGCTTCTTGGTTTGCCAGACTTTGCAAGCGGCTTGAAAATACCAACTGTGCTCTCCTTGTTAAGCTACTAATATTACTGTGTGGTTACGATTTAAGCAATGTGCCATCTATAAAAAATAGCAAGAACAATGAGTGTATAGTGTTCCGAGAATAAGAAAGGGCTTTAAATGTGAACATACGTGACTAGTTTACAAATATACCACAAATATTCATTTCTGAGTTCTAGTCCAGACGGAAAATATGTTCCTAATTCTTTAGAAGCGAAATACCCATGATGCGATTATAATATGGAACCCGAAAAAGCAATCAAACAAAAGAAAATTGACTTTTGGTTGTACAAATCTGACGTTTTCACAGTCAACACAATGAGCAAGCAAATGATGCTACCAAGTTAAGGGCCAATTACGAACTGGTTAAAGTATGTGTATACTTGCCTTTGGGTAGGCGACGGTAAAATTAAATTTGAATTCATAAAAAGAGACGACCAGTTCTGGAAGGAAAACGTGTTGGGACTTTAGTAAAATTCTACAATAACTCCTTACCTTCAGAGCTAGCGAATTGATACGCGAGATATATGAATCTAAGATATCATAGCTCACATACGGATAAAAACATACCAATGAAATAACGTGTAAAAGCAAACATTTGCTGTTTTATTTTCGATTTTTTTAAATCGATTCCTTACTCACACATGCACATACAAATGGTACATGTACGGTAATACAGCCGCAAGCCCACACATGCTTTTGGAGAAAATTTTGGAATTTTGGAGAAACTGAAAAAAGTTGAGGATGGAAGATCGAATGACCGGAAGTACATACATAAATTAGAGGAAAAATCGAACAATTGAAAAGAAGAGCACGATGCGCGAGTTTAAAAATAAGAAATGTACTGATTACTGGTAAGGAATCCAAAGAAGCATTAACGGATACTGTAGTAAAAGTGTGGAAATCAGTTGATGTCCTAATTCAGCCGAATGAGTTAAAAGACGTTTTTCGCTCCAATTACGTAATTGGTAAAACAATACTCAAAGATAACTCGTTGAAGTCGGTTATTTTATTTAATGGGAAACAAGAAAAAGATAAGAAACTCATTACTACGCACTTCGTGGGCCAAAAACACCTGTATATCTGAAAATCTTCCCATTATAACTAGAAAAACATTTGTAACGGCTAAAGAAATCACTACGAAAAACAAATTTAGATATTGCTGGATATGCTATGGCCTAGTATACCTACAGAAGAACGACGGTGGCCTACGCCATATAATTAATTCGGAGCTTGATTTTATTAAGTTGGAAAAAGAAAAATGACTAGCATACTTTAGTTATAATTATAGAACATTTTTCGCTATTGCCTATTATTTTTAATTAATTTACTAAAACTGTTAAATTTATTTAGTTTGTTAATTACTTTACTGAAGATATATGAACAAAATCTTACACTTACATTATTTACACACAAACCTTTACGCACTTTTCACTCAAAACCATTAATATCACATAAAATTAATAATCATGCAAACGAGTTTCAGCGATACATACTGCCTACTTCTTGGCCTGAGTTGTATGAGTACGAAGTATTAATTTGCATAATATCTTACTTATACAAGATCATCTTAATTACTCTTATTGTTTATAATAACTTAACCACATACTACATTTATATGATTTCTCTGAACTTAACTTATTGTAATACTCTGACCTCAGATTAAAGAATAGACAGATGGAGCGCGTAGAACACGAGAGTGAAGCCACGAAAGCAAATACAAATTCAGAAGCGAATACAATCTCGCGTCAGTACTAAACTACATGTCGTACTGCTTACACGTCACAAGTGATTTATTATTTTATGTTAAAACATGCCGTCTTGTGTTTTTAAACATTGTAAAAGTTGTTCCCAAAAACAAAGAAAAGAAGATGGAGTATCTTTCCACAGGTAACTATTGCTTATTTTAATGGTTTGTTATTTATGTTCCCTCTAATATATTTGGCTCTCTCGGAACACAAAATATTGTCAACAATTGGTCTGTGTTGCCAGTTTACATCGAAATAGGTCTCCTTGAATTAGGGGAATGTGCATTGGACATAGGAGGATTGATTAATTTATACATTTATATACGGAAATAACTTATGTATATATATTATATCTTTGTTCGAAAATCTTGTTATTTATTTTAACCCACCAATTAGTGCTATGTTTTTCAATTTTGAGATTTTCTATCGGCCGCTCTATTTTATTGTTATATACAATAATTTGACTTATGTTTTTGCAGATTGCCGACGGATCTAGTACTACGCGATGAATGGGTTACTATTATTCGTCAAAGTAGGCAGGATAATAATTGGATGCCTTCAAAATTTTGTGTTGTATGCTCATTGCATTTTAAAGAGGATGATGTATACTTTACCGAAAAAGGTCGTCGATTGATTAACAAAAGTGCAAAACCGACCAAAAATTTATGCGCGTTGCCGCCATCACCGGAAAAACCAAGTTTGGACCAAGTTGGTCCTTCAAACTTACTCGAAGCTAGTCAACTACCCGAAAAATCTATTAAAAATAATTCTGTATTACCTGAATTTAGAGATTCGGACCTGGACTCTATATTCGATACGCCTAGAAAATGTCAATTAAGAAAAGATTGAAGAATACATAAGTTGTTACGAGTTGCTACTAAACATAAGTTAAAAACATTACAACAAAAAAATCGACGACTAAAAAAAAGGAATGATTCATTAAAGAATATTTTAAAGGATTTAAAAGATAAAAACTTTATAAATTGCGACACTCATAGCTTGTTAAGTGAGAATATTATAGCAACTGAATTTTTTCATAATTTACACATGCGAAGCTCCGGTAAAAAAATAATTAAATATTCCCCGGCCATCAGAAAATTTTGCTTATCTTTAAATTTTTACTCTCCAAAGGGCTATGATTACGTCAGAAAAGCCTTCAATAGTTGCCTGCCTCATCCTAAAACGTTGACAAAATGGTATACCCACATTAAAAGCGAACCTGGATTTACCCAAGAAGCATTCACAGCGTTGCAAAAAATGGCAGAAGCTTCTCCTCATAAACTTATTTGCGCACTTATGTTTGATGAAATGGCGTTGCGCCAGCAGAAGCTGTGGGATGGTAAACGGTACATAGGGGTTGTCGATATGGGTGATGAATTAACAGAATCTACAACTTTGGCATCTCAAGCATTTGTATTTATGTTAGTAGGAATAAACCAGCGATTCAAGATACCTTTGGGATACTTTTTGACAAACAATTTGACTGGGGAACAGAAATCTAATTTAGTTCATGAAATGTCACGAAGCTGGAATCAAAGTTGTATCACTAACATTCGATGGGCATGCTACAAATTTTACTACCATGGAGCTACTTGGTTGTAATATAACTGATACTGAAAATATGAAAACAACATTTAAGCACCCCTCAGATGCTAGCGAAGTTGCATGCTTTTTAGATCCCAGTCATGTAATAAAATTACTTCGGAACCAGCTAGAAGCAAAAAAAGAATTCTTAAATAAAAATGAAGAAATTGTAGACTGGAACTTTTTAGCTAAACTAAACCAGTTGCAAGAAGATGAGGGCCTACACTTGGCAAATAAACTTTCTAGAAAACACATTTCCTTCAGAAACCAAATTATGAAGGTAAAGCTTGCTACATAGACGCTAAGCAGGAGTGTTGCGAAAGCACTGCAGTTTTGTAGAACTGATCTAAATCTTCCAGATTTTAAACGTTCGCAACCCACTGAAGAATTTGTTCAATTAATGAATGACATGTTTGATATTTTTAACTCACGAACTATGGCCCATTTCGATTACAGAAAACCTATATATAAAGGAAATAAAACTGAAATTTATGCACTTTTGGACCGGCTTCAGGATTACATACAAAAATTGCAAATAAAAAGTGTCACCAAAAGAAAAGTTATTAAAGACCGTCGACCAACGTACGTTATAACGCGATTTTATAAGAGAGTTGTGGAAACAAGATGCAAACCTGGTTTTATTGGAACGTTGATAAATATATCAAGTTTAAAGTCACTTTATGAGCGTCTGATAGAAAAAGAAAAATGTATGGTGTTTTTACCTACTTATAAACTTAGCCAAGATCATCTTGAAATATTTTTTGGCTGCGTCAGAATGCATGGGGGCCATAATGATAATCCAAACGTGAAACAATTTAAAGCCATATATCGAAAATTGTTAATGCATTTAGAAATGAGAAGTCTAGAAACTGGAAATTGCATTCCGCTGGAGAATATCGCAATATTGACGTGTACTTCCTCTACACAAATTATTAATTTAACAACTTCATCGTACCGACAAGAAGACACTGATAACTCTGAAAGTGTTTCTTTAAGTTTTCTAAAGGACTTGCCAACAGATGTCAACAATTTAGCACAGTATTTAGATGTGCCAGTTTTAATGACATGAAAAAAATGATTGTTGGATATATTGCTGGATGTGTCATACGGTACGTCAGAAAAGAAATCAAATGTGAATCTTGCTTGACACATTTGGTATCTATGGAAAAACAAGATTTTCACAAATTGATTGGCTTGAGAGATAGAGGAGGTTTAATTTTTCCTTCCATAGACACTTATAAAGTTTGTACAGCGGCTGAAATTGTAATACGAAAAATTTTAAAAGGAAACGTTGTAATAAAAACAAAAAATGATTATAGGCATGTAACTTCACGGGTTCTAAAGAGTTTTATTGGCAACCAAACGATTTTTATGAATCTGGAGAATGATCATCAATGTTATGGAGTTGATCACAAAATTAATCTGGTAAAATTATTAATAGAAAAGTATTTAATGGTTCGATTGCACTATATAGCAAAATTAGAAACGAATGCTCGATGTTTAGACGCTAAACGGCAATATTATAAGAAATTAGTGCAAAACAAAGGCTATTAAGATTTTAGGTGTGTAAAATAATTGTTTATTACAATTATTTTTTACACCTAACTTTAACTTTAACTGTTGTAATATGTTGAATTACTTATGTTTTTCAATTATAATATACCTATTATATGATAATAGAGAAATGTCCAAAAAGTGTTATAAAGTATTTTTATTGTCTGATATAAATTAATAAAATCAATTAAATGTAATTAATTATGCGTATTTAACTTTTATTGAATCATTAATTATTTGAAAATAATTATTCTGTCCAAATACTACTTAATTACCTATAAAGCAAATGCACATTTTTAATTTGGAGTTGGGAAATTGGAAGTTTTTTCTCAATATCTGGTAACTTTACACACACATAGGTGCACGTGTCCCTACAATGCCGCTCCTAGCTGTCACACACACTTAAATAATAAGTGGCTTCACATCGTTTGTTGCGCATGTTCTATCTGTCTATTTCTATAATCTGAGACTCTGACGATGACGCACAGTATATACAATGTGTCCGGTTACCGGTGTCGGAGCTTTTAATGCTATAAAATATAATAAATTTCATCGACAAATCATGTCTCAAATCTCATTTAGACCTAGCTGTATTTAAATGGCAGCCATTTAAATTTTTCAGTGTCACCACCTCAACCCCGCGCATTAAAATTACAATATTCACCGATGTAGAAGTCCTACATTCTTAAAAGATGTCTCATTGGGTAGATAAAGATACGCGTAATAAAATAAAAGCAAACTTTTAACTGCAAAATTGTATTTAGATCCTAAAAGACTAAAAGAAAAAAATGTAAAAAAATTCGGTTATTTTTTCACATTTTCGACTTTAATGAAAAAAGTAGCTCATTTACCTATCAATTTTGTACATTTATTAGATAGAGCAAGATATTTCCTTAACATAAACGTTAAAATCTTAATTGTAAATTAAATAGTTTAAGAATTGTACTTTATCAAACACGACCTCTTAAAAGCGCAAACTGCACGTGCAGAATCATTTATGATAGTTCAAGTTCAAGAGCAGGTAGAAAAACCCAAAGCCCATTGTTTGATGTTCTAAACAAGTGTACTTGGGACAACAAAAACAATCGTCCCTTGCCACGCGTTGTGATTACACTACTTTTGCCCCTCTAAGATCGCTTGTTGTTGTTATTGTTAAAAAAAACCGTTTTGTGGAACTTTTTAAGTTAGTGGTGAAGTTTCTAGTTATTTTGATATTTTCAAAAATGGCAGATGGTGAATACTCAAGCCAGCATGTCGCTGATATCCACTTTGTGTATGGATTGTGCAACGGCAACGCAAACAGAGCTGTCACAGAGTACGCCAGAATGTTTCCCAACAGGCCTACACCAAATGCTCGCACTTTTGTAAGGACACATTGTATAATATACATTTACTGTGAATCACATAATAGATTTACAAAAAAAATATTGACCCTTTTTCAGTGTCAGAATTTGCTAAAATCGATATAGATGACTGCCGGTCCCTCATAAATAACCCCAATCATTACCTAAAAATTTTGAACCAAAATATTCGTATCATTATCTCGTAATATATCAGGATTAGAAACCCTCATGGCTAGATTAAAAATTGATTGAGATGTGATTGTCTTGACCGAATGCTGGCTAAAAGCTAATTCCAACATGCCTTCATTGAATAGTTATACTTTTGCGACAACCTCTAACAGTTCACAAAATAAAGGCATTATTGTAATCTACACTAAAAATTTCCTTTCGGTTGTTATTGAGGAACCAGTTTTCTGAAAGAAAGGAGGAGTTTTCTGAAGCTAATTGTCTTATTTAAAAACGTAATATTGATGTTGTTATTATTGCAATTTATCGCCTAATTATTTCAGAAATATCTCCCTTTTCTTAAAATCATTTATTTATTTATTCTTTATTGCATCTTGCATCTTGCATCTAAAAGAATGCAAAGGGCGGACTTAATGCCTTGAGGCATTCTCTACCAGTCAACCCATGGAGTTGTGAGAATTTGACGTAGGTGTAGCAATATAGAATAAAAACAAAATAAAAATTATAATTAACTACGTTATATATGCATTTTACTAATATATACAATAAATAAACTAAAGAACTATCATCGTCATTACAGCCCTTCACAAGTCCACTGCTGAACATAGGCCTCCCCCAAGGAATGCCACAAAGCACGGTCTTAAGCCACCTCCATCCATCGACTTCCTGCATGTCTTACCAGGTCGTCACTCCATCTAGTGGGGGGACACCCTACACTTCGTCCGCCGGTACGAGGCCGCCACTCGAGAACCTTTTTTCCCCATCGGTTGTCGGTTCTTCGAGTTATATGGCCAGCCCATTGCCACTTCAGCTTACTAATCCGTTGGGCTATGTCGGTCACTCTGGTTCTACTGCGGATATCCTCATTTCTAAGTTTATCACGCAGAGAAAATCCGAGCATAGCCCTCTCCATAGCTCGCTGAGCGACCTTGAGCTTCCTCATCCGGCCAGCAGCGAACGACCACGTCTCAGTTCCATAGGTCATCTCTGGCAACACGCACTGGTTGTACAGTCTCGTTTTCAAGTTTTGAGGTATACCTGGCGAGAAGATGTGCCGTAATTTCCCGAACGCTGCCCAACCGAGATGAATCCGTCGATTGACCTCTCGGTCGAAGTTGGACTTGGTCGGACTATTTGTCCCAGGTAAACATGTAGTGCCGTGTAGTGGCGGTTAAGAATATCCACTACCCCATATCTTCCCGTGGGTGTCGTAAGAGGCGACAGTGGTAAACAGGCAGGAGATGGGCAGCAGCATCTTCCTAACAGCAATATCACAATAAAAAAACTGCGGTTGCCAAACCCGCTCGCCAAGCGTGGCAACTATGGCAATATACCCCCCCAATGAATAAAGTTACGAAGAGACGGCCCCAGTCCCCGGCGGCCCCGCTATTCCTGGCTACGGTGACGACCATGGTAACGGCGCGGCAGGGGGTGCTAAGAATCTCCGGTGGAGGTTCGGTTGCCACCTACGAAGACTCGACCTGGCAACTTATAACGCACGCACCCTGAGGACTGACGAGAAGATCCTGGAGCTGGAAGAAGAGATAGACAAGTTGCGCTGGAATATTATAGGATTATCCGATGTCCGAAGAGAGGGGGAGGACACGGTAATCCTCGAATCCGGCAACTTGTTCCATCACCGGGAGGGCGACCATCTGTCCCAAGGAGGTGTCGGATTTATCGTCCACAAGTCTCTCGTTAACAACGTTGTAAAGATTGGGAGTGTGTCGACGAAGGTTGCGTACCTTATACTCAGAATCACCAAACGGTATTCGCTGAAGGTCATACAGGTTTACGCACCAACCTCGGCACACCCCGATGAGGAGGTGGAGGAAATGTATGAGGATATCTCTAGAGCCATGCATTCCTCCAAAACCCACTATATGGTGTTAATGGGAGACTTCAACGCAAAACTAGGCACATGAGAGAACGGTGAGCTGAAAGTAGGGAAATTCCGAATAAGGCAGCGGAACACAAGGGCCAGCAGCTGGCTGACTTCATGGAGAAAAAGGGACTCTTTATGATGAACTCTTTCTTCCAGAAGCGGCCCCACAGGAAGTGGACCTGGTCGAGCCCCGACGGTTCCACAAAACATGAGATTGACTTCATTATGACGACCAGACGTCAACTGTTCAGTGATGTCTCAGTGATCGCGAGGGTGAAAACCGGCAGCGATCACCGAATGGTTAGAGGCACACTGAACCTAAACGTTAAGTTGGAGAGGTCTCGTCTAATGAAGTCAACGCTCCGTCCCCCTCGTGCTCGAGTCCAAAGTCCCGAAACCTTTCAGCTCGAGTTACAAAACCATTTTCAGTGCCTAGAAGACTGCAATGAAGTGGACGATATAAATTATAAGCTCGTGGAAACTGTCCATGCGGTCGGAGCTAAGTTCTGCAAGACCCGCCGCAGAAGAACACAAAAACTCTCCGATCACACTCTTAATCTCATGACTATTAGACGGGAAATGAAGCTGCAGTCTTCAAGAGATTTGACAGCATACAGGCAACTGAACAGACAGATCTCCAAATGCATGCGGCGGGACTTACGCAACTTCAATACAGCTTGTATTGAAGAAGCGATTGAGCGGAACCAAGGCTCCAAAGTCTTTGCCAGAGATCTGTCTGCCAGAAAGAGCCAACTGTCAAAGCTGAAGACCGAGTGTGGCAGCATCGTTTCCGGGACACCTGAGATTTTGAGTGAGATTGAGAGGTTCTATGGGCAGCTGTACACATCATCGTTGGAGCCACACGCAAGTGTGAGTAACGATCCAAGAGCGAGTCTTATCCGACACTATTCCGAAGATATCCCGGACGTCAGTCTGAGCGAGATTAGAATGGCTCTCCAGCACCTTAAAAACGGTAAGGCCCCAGTGAGGATGGAATTACAGCAGAGCTTCTGAAAGCGGGTGGAAAACCGGTACTTGAAGTCCTTCAGAAGCTCTTTAATTCCGTCCTCCATGGTATCACAACTCCGGAGGCGTGGAGCAGAAGTGCGGTGGTCTTGTTCTTCAAGAAAGGCGATAACGCTCTCTTGAAGAACTACAGACCGATTTTACTTTTGAGCCGCGTCTACGTGCTGTTTTCGAGAGTCATTACGAATCGTCTCGCACGCAGACCCGACGACTTCCAACCTCCCAAACAAGCCGGTTTCCGAAAAGGCTTTAGTACCATAGACCACATACACACCCTTCGGCAAATTGTGCAGAAGACCGAAGAGTACAATCTGCCACTTTGCCTTGCGTATGTGGACTATGAGAAAGCCTTTGATTCCGTCGAAATTTGGGCGGTGCTACAGTCCCTTCAGCGGTGCCAAGTTGACTGTCGGTATATCGAAGTGGTGAAGTGTTTGCACAGTAGGGCTACGATGGCTATCCGAGTACAGAATCAGAGTACGAAACCTATCCAACTGCAGAGAGGTGTAAGACAGGGTGACGTTATATCCCCGAAACTCTTCACCGCTGCATTGGAAGACGTTTTCAAGCTACTGGACTGGAAAGGATACGGTATTAACATCAATGGCGAATACATCACTCACCTTCGATTTGCCGACGATATAGTTCTTATGGCAAAATCGCTGGAGGCCCTAAGCACTATGCTCAATGACCTCAATAGTGTCTCCCAACGGATAGGTCTTAAGATGAACATGGACAAAACAAAGATTATGTTTAATGTCCATGTCACACCTATGCCGGTAGTTGTTGGGAGCACTAAGCTCGAAGTTGTTGACAAATATATACATACATAAACATACATATATTAATAACTATGAATATATATGTACGTCTAACAATATAAATGACATGGATGATTAATGTAAGAAGTGTTGTCTTTAATAGATGATTACGCACCAACTTTTTAAAAGCAAACTTATTGGGAGCTTTTCTGATGTCATCGGGCAAGGAGTTCCAAAGGCGTGTAGCCTGAACTGTAAAGGAGTTACCATAAAACTCGGTGAAGTGAACTGGAATACATTTTTTGTTGTTAGAAGAAGAACGTAGAACCCTATCATGAGATGAGGTGAGATAGTGAAATTTACTCTTAAGATAAGAAGGCGAAAATGGGTCATTTAATATGGAAAATAGAACAAGTAATATTCTGGAAATACGCCTCTGCCGGATTGTAAGCCAATTAAGCTTAGATCTATATTGCGAAATATGGTAAATAATATCATACTTACGAAGCCCGAAAATAAATCTTATACAGTTATTGAGAAGGCCTTCCAGCTTGTTCAGAAGATCCTGGGACAGATCCGGGTAAAACACATCTGCATAATCAATTATGGGTAATATGAGCGATTGGACAAGCATGATCTTAGACTTTGTGGGGAGAAAATGTTTTAAACGATACAGAAAAAATAACGTGGCAATGACTTTACGACTCACTTCAGAAACCTGAGTTCTTCAATTCAGAGTGCTGTTAATGTATAGGCCAAGATTTTTTACAGACTTACTGAACGGTATTGTAATCCCATTGTAATAAATAGGAGGTAAGTCTGCAATATTAATCTTGGCTAGCATTCTTGAGCTACCCACCAGTATAGCTTGGCATTTCAAAGGATTGACCAACACTCCATAACGCGTAGACCAATCTTTGATAGCTGATAAGTTGTTATTTAATTTTTTAATCCCATTATGGATATCCCCAATTTCAGCTTACACATATAGCTGAAGGTCATCGGCATACAGATAGTACGAGCAATCGAAGATGCTTGGGTTCTGTTTTAAGTTTCTTCTATTTATCATATCTCTCTGATTTTCTTTATTACTTTCATCTGTAAATGTGTATTTCAAAAAACCTAAATGCTTATCATGGATGCAAGGATATCGGGTACTTAGACAGGTAAAGCAACTTCTATTTCTAAATGCCATTTGATTATAATCGCAACTGAACAAGACTTGGTGAGTTTTCAATGTCCCTTTAAATAGTGGGATTTCCGTTGTTAAAATGATTTTTTCTTTAGTTACTATATCATCACTGATATGTGGTACGTTAGTCTGAAAAACTTCTACAAATTTCTGAAATGTGTCAATATCCTCTGCTTGTTTTACTATTCTATCAACTGTTCTCTTCAATACAGCTCCAAGGCCATCAGGTGCACCTTTTTCATGACCTGCTTCCAAATAATTCCACGATACTAAACGGAGCGCAACAAATTCTTTGTGCAGTTGAGTCAATACGTAAAACATGAATCTATTTCTATATTGGCTACTTGGACTATCACTAACGAAATGAATAGTGTCTATAAAAGGTGATAATTCTTTAACCGCTCGCTTGCTTCTGGCAACGATCGTTTCCAATACGAAAACTCGAACTTTGCTCTTGGCGACGA
The DNA here is from genome assembly GCA_029286625.1 of Parnassius orleans. Lineage (NCBI taxonomy): Eukaryota > Metazoa > Arthropoda > Insecta > Lepidoptera > Papilionidae > Parnassius > Parnassius orleans. The sequence goes on from JAGSMP010000032.1 coordinate 3,488,206, forward strand.
TTGTTTCCAAAAATTATTTTTTTATAAAACGACGCTTAACTCTATTTTAAAGACCGTAAAGTCCTTTCAAAACGTTTGTAAACCATTGTCTAATAGATTATCTAACATCTGGGCGCAAGATTGCAATATCATACCGAATTGTTTTGTTTAATTATGAAGTGAAGTTTGAAGTCGCATTTTATGATTATTTGTGCTCAGCGTCATTGTGTACTCTGTTGTGCACAACGAAAAAATGCAGTAAGTATTCAAATTTATTGGTTTTTACTAAGGTTAAGGAACCAAATTAATCTAGAAATCCTGTTCTACGATATTTCAATATTTTATTCATGATATACTTAGTGAAATGTGCTAAAATCGAAAGAGTCGAACGCGTCTTCGTTGAGGTTGTATGTTTACGTATTTTAAAGTGGTAATTTATCGTAATTACTTTCAACTGCGGGAAACTCTTTGTGAAATAATAAAGATGGACATAATTTTAATCATAAAAGGCAAAATGGTCTTATAATATCTTTAAGATGTGCTTGGAATACATGAATACTGGCGACAAGTACTAACGTTGTCACGAAATATTGCTCTGGAAACAATCGTTTCAAGAAAGCAAAGTAAGTTTCACCGCAAAGGGTTGGCACAAATAGCGTGGGTTTTTTTCACGTTTGTTTATTTTATTATTATATATGTAGACGAAAGAGAATCATCCCAGATGCACTCATGATGGATGACTCAAATATGCGTGCGTTACAACATAAAGTACAAGAAAATATAATAAACAGATTGTTAGCAATTCGTCGCAAATATATGGTACGTTTTTCCGATGACGTTAATTTCAAAAATCCTATAATATAACAACAACGGTTGCCACGTTACCACCGATACGACGCTTTACTAGAGTAAAACCTTACTCTCGATTCAGCCAGTATTTTATAGTCGTGCCTACGCGGCCAATCCTGACATACGACCGTCCTCGGGCGTGTATCTTTATGAATTCCTGTAACAAACACTATTAATCACCACTACTTCCGCTCGTGTATCCTGACATGAATAGGTTTACTGTCCCTATATTTTGACATTCACACACATATACGCATCATCTCATATGACAACATGGACCGGACAACTGGCTCTTTCCACTAAGCACACACAGACACGCAGCTCTTTGTACAGCTTGCACGGCACTATTAGCATCGATAGAAGACATACGCTTTAACAACACATACTCTCTTGTAAATATACTAACATGGACCGGACGGCACCTTTCTCTCAAGCCACCACATACAGCTGTAAACTAGTATGTCCCTACGACAAACCGCTCGGGTCTGGCCCAGACGATACTGTTATCTGTACTCTGTTCAACCAACCTGACTGGACCGGACGGGTGCGTCCCTTCGACCAGTGTAACTCCACAATTCATAAGCCTGGACCGGACGAATGTGTCCTTTCAACCAGCCGCTTGCGGCATGGCCCGGTATGTCATTGTCCCTTCGACCAGCTTCACCCAAATCCAACCCTCAACATCAACACCAATTCTGTCGACCACACAATATTCAGACAAAACTGCTACACTCATCAACACATTAGAACACAAAAAGGCCACTCATTCTCTCAATTCATAGTATGTTAAAGTTAAACATTTCCCCGGTACATCGCTAAACATTTCGAACTTTAAAATGTACCCTATTCAAATCATATCATCAAAACTAGACCTCCACCAACACCACACGCGCACCGCACCCATTCCTTGAGCTACGGCTGCGGTATGGCTGTTGACATAGTCAAAACACAAAATAAAATGAAGTAAGGAACTCTACAATTTAACAGGGCCATTAATCACCCAAATAGGCTCAGGTCACTTAATTGAAATAAGCTTGGCTTTCATGCATTTTTCTCAACCAATTAAAAAGTTAACCACTTGTTACTACAACATTTTTTTTTCAAAACAATATTTTAGACAAATTTACTTCCCTCACGCATCAAATGTCGGCCGGCAGATGCGTTAAATAATCCGCCCGAGGCATTCCACGCCGACAGCATACTTCCATTCAAGAACGATCGGCAGATTATATGAAAGAGGAACTTTATCCCACTTCTGATGTAGGCGAAAGAGGATCATCCCAGATGCACTCATGATGGATGCGTTACAACATAAAGTACAAGAAAATATAATAAACAGATTGTTAGCAATTCGTCGCAAATATATGGTACGCTTTTCCGATGACGTTAATATCAAAAATCCTATATAACAACAACGGTTGGCACGTTACCACCGATAAGACGCTTTGCTAGAGTAAAACCTTACTCTCTGTATCGAGTAAGGTTTACTCTAACAAACGTATATTGATATTTTTTCATAGCATATATTATTGATATTTTTTTGGAACGAAGTTCTTTTAATTATTTTTTGTAAAAGAACTAACAATATGATTTCAATTTAAAAAAAAATATCTATTTATTGCATATATTAGGTCCTTACATATGAAATTGGCGTTTTGTACGGGAGGAATATAAAGTCAATTTTTTTTTGTAAAATATATTTAATTAATAAAAGTATGCACCGTTGTTATCTATGCACTTTTGCCATCTCATAGGTAGTTCATTGATCCCTTTACTAAAAAAACCATGGGGGCGAGAATCAATAAACTCTTTGAAGGCGGTTTGGACTGCCGCATCGGAGTTGAATTTTTTTCCTTGTAAGAAGTTGTCCAAATTCCGGAAAAAATGGTAATTTGTTGGAGCAAGGTCCGGGGAGTACGGTGGAGGTCGCAGACATTCCAATTGTAGCTCATCTAACTTAGTGGTTGTTTGTTGTGCAGTGTGTGGTCTTGCGTTGTCGTGAAGCAGCAGTGGCCTAGAGCGATTGACCAATCTCGGTTGTTTAGCAGCTAGGTCTTCCTTCATGGTTTGCAGTTGCTGACAATAGATATCTGCCGTAATCGTTTGGCCAGATTTTAGAAAGCTGTAGTGAACGACACCGGCGCTAATCCACCAAACACTCACAAGTAACTTTTTCTGAGTCAATTTTCGTTTAGGGCAGGATTTGGCTGGGTCTCCAGGGTTCAGCCATTGCGACGAACGCTTTCGATTATCGTACAGTATCCACTTTTCATCACAAGTAATGATTCGATTTAAAATCCCTTCATTATTGTGTCGGTTGAGCAAAGTAACACAGCAGTCGACGCGTGTTTGCAAGTTCGATTCACTCAATTCATGAGGTACCCATCCTTCAAGTTTTTTTACTTTTCCGATTTGCTTCAAGTGGATTAATACAGTTTTATCACTTACCCCGAAGCCTGCAGCTATCTCTGAAGTGCTTTGTGATGGATCCGCTTCCACAATAGCCTTTAATTCTTCATTTTCCACTTTGGTCTCCGGCCGTCCACGGGGTGGTTCTGAAGGTCGAAATTTCCAGAACGAAAACGTTGAAACCAAAAACGTACCGTGCTTTCTTTTGCGACACCAGCGCTGTACACATCATTAATCCTTCGAGCTGTTTCTGCAGCACTGGTGCCACGGTAGAACTCGTAAATATACCGATATTTCATGTTTTCCATTGTGCGGTAATAAGCGACGCCAAAGAATAAAATAATGAGGAAAAAACAAATGAATGACTGTTTTCAAAACTCAAATGTACCAGCTAAATAAATTTATAAATTTGAATTTGGAATTCTTAACTAAAGAGGAGATATTTCAGATCAAAGTGGTCAGTACGACAAAACGCTAATTTCATATGTAATTTCATCTCTTTTTTCATAGTAATGAAAAAGTATGTGGTGGAAGTGGTTGTGTAGCTGGTAGAGGGAGGGGGGCAAGAGTTAGAGGGGGGAAGGGTGATTGGACGAGGTACTTTCCGAGGACTTAGGTATTTTCCGAACCAGTGGTAGATAAAAAAATGACTTTCAATAAGTATTATGTAATAATCTATATTGAATAAAAACTATCCTATTATATTAATAATCAATCATTAAAAAGTGCTGACCTCTACAAGTAATATTATTAAAATATATTTTTTAACATTTTGTGAAGTTTTATTCTAACCCGGCATGTAAAATATAATATTTGGTCAGACGCAACCCTAGCTTCTACAACCGCCATCTTCCGAGTTTTGGGGCTCGTTGAAGATCGTTGCGAGTTTTTAGACTGAAAGTCGTCGTAAGTATAAGTTTTTAATTTAATAGAAATGTAACAATATTTAGTCGTTTTTAGCTTTAAAAATAAACATTGGATTAGATCTATTCACTACATGATTGAATCTGGTTAAATGAGAGCATAGTGTCGTCGTAATTTCAGTTTGAAATCGCTATCTTTTTCTTTAAAATTAAGTCTACCTTTGGGTTTTTTGTCACATATCTCAGGAGTATATAAACTTATGGAAAAAATTTCATATTCTTATTAAAGCTAATAAACTGGCCTTTATTAACATGAGTATATTTTTGTCCTCGGTTTTATAGTTGTTGTGTAAATCGGCTATGATTGTCCGTCTAGTTTTAGTGGTAAATTGTGAAACGGCGTGTAGATTCTTTTATTTCTTTTATGAAAATTTTCTACAACACTTGTTATTATTTCTTGTTCAATAGTACAAATAACTATTCTAGTTTATAAAAATGATAAAAAATTATATAGCTATCGCGCAAATTTTTTCATAATTTCAAGTTGTTTGTCTAAAACCGCCAAAATATGCTCGACCTCATATAAAATGTTATACACACAACTTTTGACAAAATAACAAACGTTACATTGTTCCTTATCTTATCGTCTACAAAAAACAATAAACAAAATTACGCTAGGCCACTCGGATCGATTGTAAGTCAAGTTATAATGAGGGCGGCCACGCCGAGTGTGTCAAATTTCATGAGCAAAGTTCGTCGGTTTTTTTTAATCGAAAGCAAGCGAGCGTATAATATAATTTAAAATTGGTATAATATGTGCAGATGCATCATGTTTTAGATTCTCTGAAACAGTGCAAAAACAAAATGGCTTTACTTCATAAGTTTTATAATCCCTTATTAAATTGTAAAATAGTAATATTTTTCAGATGGAAAATAGTAATTTTATATTACTATTTTCCATCTGAAACAATTTATATAAATTTCTTAGTGTGTCAGTTAGGTATCTCTTTTGTTTTTTTATTTTATTTTTTGTTATATATTCTTTAATTCCAGCTGCTAATTTACTATTTCTGTCTTCATTGTAAAAATTACGGACAACTAATATTATTTTCTTTTCAACTTTCACTTTAAACTTAGGTATTTTTTTTGTTTACAAATTTTTCGTTAGTTTTTGTTTTCTTTAACAATTCTTCCTCATTGCTATATTTAATATTGCGCCGAATTATCTGTCTTAATCTTTTATTTTCTTGGTTCATTTTACCATATTTTACTTTAAATAGTTTATGTTGTTTTATACGGGCGTATTGCAACTGCCTGATTTTTAATTTTAATTTAAATATCGTTACATCCTTCTGTGTACTTTCCTCTGATACCATTTGACTTTTACTTACATCTTCGATTAAATCTGAATTTAGAGATATAGGGTCAGTTGAGCCAGTAGCTTCTTCTTTACTACCAATACTATTTTGTAATATAACTTCTTGAATTTGTTTTTCTTCTTGTTTTCTGTTCAAATGCTTACGTTTATTTTCTCGCCATCTCTTTCGCTGCTCTCGTTGAGCACGGGGAGTCATCTCTTTTATGCTGACAATTCAGGGCTGGCATGAATAAATCATTATGATTTAAATCACGATTTAAATCAAATTATTTTTTCAATAAAAATCAATGATTTAATCAAAAATGTTTAATTTCACTTTCTTGCACAGAAATCAACATAAAAAAACAGATTTAGATATTATAATTAAGTTACAAACTAGGGTCGTTTAAATCTGAGAAATCAATATCATTATTATAATATTTTAATAAAAAATACTAGTTTTCCAGCCTTTTCAATTCCCAGTCGGTTTCTTAATTTGCTCTGAACAATTCCAAAGGTGGAAAACACCCTTTCCACAGCAACTGAAGAAGTTATCGCCCCAAACAATTGCTTCACCACTGGAAAAAAATTTGACTGTTCCTCTTCACTAAATATATTTTTCTGTGACATCCACCATCACACTTCTAAATGGTTTTGATTTTGACTTAAGCTTTACTATCAATTGTAGCAAAACTGAACCATCATAGTGATTTCGTGCTTCCTCCAAAGCACTTTCTTCTTCTTCATCTGTCAGTGTGAATTCTGTTTGGGTTGTGATGGGTTGGGTCTAATAAAAATGCCAAAAAGTGACTGGGGGACATTGCGTGCTTATATTATCTCTTTTGAAACTTCGATATTTGGCTAATATTTAAATCAGTTTCTTTAAATTTAGCTCCAAGCTTCTTCCAAGCCGTTACAGCACCAGACAAATTTGCATTATTTCTTTGTAAAGTATCCATTGTAACAGATATTGGCTTCAAAATTTAAACGTAGAACGAAAGTAACACCGTAATTGCAAGCGAAATGTACAAACACTACACGGGGATTTTCCTTTTGCTTGGCAATTGGCATTCACAATTGACATTTCAGACAAAAGAGTAATCCCCGCGCTGTGTCCGCTCAATCCCTTGAGGGCGCGTTCCGTTTTGCACAAAAATATAGTTAAATTAAATAATAAAATCAAAAAATCGTGATTAATTAGGATTTTTTTTTAAATCGTACTTTGTTAGATTTATTTAAAAATCATTATTTTTTTCCAACCCTAATACAATTTTTTAGCTTCTTTCCTTCGTAAACATCTCAACCTTTCTTTTTCTTTTTCTATTGCATATAGTCCTTCATTCTCTTTTAAGGCTGCGTATCTCTTTCGTTTTGCTAATCGTCGCTTAGCTAATTGTTCCTGTTTATTTATTTTTTTATTTGCCACGCTATTATTTTGAGTATTGACTAAAACAAGCATTTAATTTTAAAACATTGAACAAATTTGTTGAATTTTCGCTAAAATATTGTAAAGCCCCGTTTCAAATATATGTAAACATATCCATTATCTAGTTGATATTTCAAATTTAATGTGCTAATATTTATAAAAAAAATAAAACTTCATTATCAGCTAAAATCGTTCACCACCGGGACCATGAAAATTTGCAGTTATCTACAGTAGTGAAAGTTACGGTAGTGAAATTTGCTAAGATTTTTTAAATTTATATTATAAAAATCAAACAATTTGAATCACGAACATAAATCATCTCATTACAGCCCTTCACAAGTCCACTGCTGAACATAGGCCTCCCCCACGGAATGCCACAAAGCACGGTCCCGAGCCACCTGCATCCATTGACTTCCTGCATGTTTTACCAGGTCGTCACTCCATCTAGTGGGGGGACGCCCTACACTTCGCCTGCCGGTACGAGGCTGCCACTCGAGAACCTTTCTTCCCCAACGGTTGTCGGTTCTTCGAGCTATATGGCCGGCCCATTGCCACTTCAGCTTACTAATCCTTTGGGCTATGTCGGTTACTCTGGTTCTACTGCGGATATCCTCATTTCTAAGTTTATCACGCAGAGAAACCCCGAACATAGCCCTCTCCATAGCTCGCTGAGCGACCTTGAGCTTCCTCATACGGCCAGTAGTGAAGGACCACGTCTCAGTTCCATATGTCATCACTGGCAACACGCACTGGTTGTACAATTTAGTTTTGAGGTTTTGAGGTATGCCTGACTGTGGGTCGTAATCTCCCGAACGCTGCCCAGCCGAGTTGAATCCGTTGATTGACCTCTCGGTCGAAGTTGGACTTACCTAGTCGGACTATTTGTCCCAGGTAAACATATTCGTCAACAACTTCGAGCTTAGTGCTCCCAACAACTACCGGCATAGGTGTGACATGGACATTAAACATGATTTTTGTTTTGTCCATGTTCATCTTGAGACCTATCCGTTGGGAGACACTATTGAGGTCATTGAGCATAGTGCTTAGGTCCTCCAGCGATTCTGCCATAAGGACTATATCGTCGGCAAATCGAAGGTGAGTGATGTACTCGCCATTGACGTTAATACCGTATTCTTTCCAGTCCAGTAGCTTGAAAACGTCTTCCAATGCAGCGGTGAAGAGTTTCGGGGATATAACGTCACCCTGTCTTACACCTCTCTGCAGTTGGATAGGTTTCGTACTCTGGTTCTGTACTCGGATAGCCATCGTAGACCTACTGTACAAACACTTCAGCACCTCGATATACCGACAGTCCACTTGGCGCCGCTGAAGGGACTGCAGCACCACCCAAATTTCGACGGAATCAAAGGCTTTCTCATAGTCCACATACGCCAGACATAGTGGCAAATTGTACTCTTCGGACTTCTCTACAATTTGCCGGGTATGTATGTCGTCTATGGTGCTAAAGCCTTTTCGGAAACCGGCTTGTTTGGGAGGCTGGAAGTCGTCGAGTCTGCATGCGAGACGATTCGTAATGACTCTCCAAAACAGCACGTAGACGCGGCTCAGAAGGGAAATCGGTCTGTAGTACTTCAAAAGAGCGTTGTCGCCTTTCTTAAAGAACAAGACCACCGCACTTCTGCTCCACGTCTCCGGTGTAGTGCCACCATGGAGGACGGAATTAAAGAGCTTCTGAAGGACTACAAGTACCGGTTTTCCACCCGCTTTCAGAAGCTCCGCTGTAATTCCATCCTCGCCTGGGGCCTTGCCGTTTTTAAGGTGCTGGAGAGCCATTCTAATCTCGCTCAGACTGACGTCCGGAATATCATCGGAATAGTGTCGGATAAGACTTGCTCTTGGATCGTTACTCACACTTGCGTGTGGCTCCAACGATGATGTGTACAGCTGCCCATAGAACCTCTCAATCTCACTCTCAAAATCTCAGGTGTCCCGGAAACGATGCTGCCACACTCGGTCTTCAGCTTGGACAGTTGGCTCTTTCTGGCAGACAGATCTCTAGCAAAGACTTTGGAGCCCTGGTTCTGCTCGATCGCTTCTTCAATACGAGCAGTATTAAAGTTGCGTAAGTCCCGCCGCATGCATTTGGAGATCTGTCTGTTCAGTTGCCTGTATGCTATCAAATCTACTGAAGATTGCAGCTTCATTTCCCGTCTAACAGCCATGAGATTAAGAGTGTGATCGGAGAGTTTTTGTGTTCTTCTGCGGCGGGTCTTACAAAACTTAGCTCCGACCGCATGGACAGTTTCCACGAGCTTGTCATTCATATCGTCCACTGCATTGCAATCTTCTGGGCACTGAAAACGGTTTTGTAACTCGAGCTGAAAGGTTTCGGGACTTTGGATTAGAGCACGAGGGGGACGGAACGTTGACTTCATTAGACGACACCTCTCCCACTTAACGTTTAGGTTCAGTGTGCCTCTAACTATTCGGTGATCGCTACCAGTTTTCACCCTCGCGATCACTGAGACATCACTGAACAGTTGCCGTCTAGTCGTCATAAATCTCATTTTTTGTCGAATCGTCGGGGCACGACCAGGTCCACTTCCTGTGGGGCCGCTTCTGGAAGAAAGAGTTCATCATAAAGAGTCCCTCTTTCTACATGAAGTCGGCCAGCTTCAGGCCCCTTGGGTTCCGTTGCCCTAATCCGAATTTCCCTACTGTCAGCTCACCGTTCTCTCTTGTGCTTAGCTTTGCGTTGAAGTCTCCCATTAACACCGTATAGTGGGTTTTGGAGGAATGCATGGCTCTAGAAATATCCTCATACATTTCCTCCACCTCCTCATCGGGGTGTGCCGAGGTTGGTGCGTAAACCTGTATGACCTTCAGCGAATACCGTTTGGTGATTCTGAGTATAAGGTACGCAACCCTCGTCGACACACTCCCAATCTTTACAACGTTGTTAACGAGAGACTTGTGGACGATAAATCCGACACCTCCTTGGGACAGATGGTCGCCCTCCCGGTAATAGAACAAGTTGCCGGATTCGAGGATTACCGTGTCCTCCCCCTCTCTTCGGACCTCGGATAATCCTATAATATTCCAGCGCAACTTGTCTATCTCTTCTTCCAGCTGCAGGATCTTCTCGTCAGTCCTCAGAGTGCGTGCGTTAAAGTTGCCAGATCGAGTCGTCGTAGGTGGCAACCGAACCTCCACCGGAGATTCTTAGCACCCCCTGCCCCGCCGTTACCATGGTCGCCACTGTAGCTAGGAATAGCGGTGCCGCCGGGGACTGGGGGTCGTCTCTTCGTTACTTTCTTCATTGGGGGTATATTGCCGTAGTTGCCACGCTTGGTGAGCGGGTTGGCAACCGCAGTCTTTTTTATTGTTATTTGCTGTTATCAGAAAGATGCTGCTGCCCATCTTCTGCCTCAGTTTCCCTCTGTCGCCTCTTACGACACTCACGGGAAGATATGGGGTAGTGGGTATTCTAACCCGCCACTACACGAACATAAATACTATATATAAAATCACATATATTATGACACTGTATTATAATGTAAGATGAAACATTGTACTTACTTGAATAATTAGCGGATCGGTGATTTATTAGCGGAGCGGTATTTCGACAAAAGTACCAAAATTCAACACTGTTTGCTATTGGAATTGGCAGTTTCAGATCAAATAAACATGGTGCCCATTTCTCAATAGTGAAATGACATTATAAAACGATGTTGACCGGGTAAAAAGTAAAGTATAGTTTGTGTCACGGTAATTACTTTTTTACTGTTACAAAAGTTTTAAAATATTTTTTCGATAGTAAATATAACGTTTAGATAATGACGAGTATTCAAATATTATCAAGCGGTTTACTGATTATACAAGTTTTTTGTTATGAAATATTTTTCTAAAACATTACTGTTGAAACTCAGCACCGGTAGTGAAAATATTGGACATATATTTAAAATTTTATAGCAATATATGGGTTCCTTCCTATTTTTTTAATGCGCCATGTAGTTTGATTTATGTAGGTACTAATTAACAAAAATAATTTGAATATACATGGCCAAACAATTCTGTATGTTAAAGTTCGGCACAATTTATTTCCACGTTTTGAAGAACTACCCAGGTACTACCTTACACCGGGTCTTTGCTGAGCGAGCACTCAGCGTGACTTCAAAGTTAGCTCTATAAATATCAACATTGTCTTAGCTCGAAAGTAAAGTCTGAGCAAAGTCAAAGTACGGTCTATAGATCTCAGCAAAGTTATAAATTGCTCTATAGGCCGAATACCGAACAATAGCCGAATATTCGTTGCAAGTCTAGTATTTTCTGAATCAGTGGTAAAGCTTAAATCACTTTCAATAAGTATTCTGTAACTATCTCTATCCTACCAAAAACATTTTCATGTAAAATGTTGCCAAGACGAGACCATATGGCTCGCACTGTCAAAAAGTTATCAGATCTCATGTAGAGCCAAGCTTCTAACTCTACACGACCTAACTCTACACGCCCTAACTCTACAAGCCCTAACTTCACAAACTCTACACCTTAGTCAAAATAACAAAAATAAGGTGGCTTGGCCGTTTTATTTTTGTTATTTTTTATATTATTATTATTTGTAACAAGGAGTAACAAGGAGTTCCTATATCAATTTTCACACCTCTAGCATCAAAATTTGCGGAAGGCTCATACAAACTTCCATCCCCTAGTTTAAGGGGTTGGGGGGTAAACGTTCCATGTTTTAGAATTTTTTTTGTTGTTTGTGTACTAATACTAGCTTACATACCAAATTTCAGCTTTTTAGGACTTCAGGAATTATCCCAAGAATTTTGATGATCATCAGTGAGTCAGTGACGAAATCGTTTTTTTTTAGATATCAATAAAATCTAAAGTATAAGAGCTATGCAATTGAGACTTTAAATGTTTAATAAGTCCACTATTGACATCACACCCCGAGAATTTTGTTTGTCTGGTATAATCCAAACCTAAGTTACGAGGGTTCAAAAAAACGACGAAGCGCTTCGAGAAAAAGTAGATAGTGCTTCGTTTTGGTTTCGTTGGCTCGTCTTGGCGGGGGCACTACCGTGCCCACAGATACATAAAAATCAATTGCCGTCCGTAAGTCTCGCTAAAACTCAAAAACGGCTCGACCGATTTTGATGAAATTTTTTTTGTCCAAATGGGAATCTAAACCCTAGATGGTTTAGATTCACATTTGGAGTCGGTAGATGGCGCTGTTGTCGCGATCTAGAAATCACCCCTACGAAGCCGGGCCAGATCGCTAGTATTGAATTAAAAAAAATCTATTCTATCTAAGACGCTAGTTAAAGTGGCGCCCAGCGAGCTTTACAGTAGAATGTTCATGTTTACAGTAGGCTGTTACTTAACGTCAAAATATTTTTATTTCAACACCATTATTCTAATCTTACGAACTGGTTCCAACATAAAGAATAAGCAGTTTTATATATTAGTTTTATTTTATTTTTATCACATTGTCTAAAATTGGTACATTTTTAAGGTATTTGAGGTTTTTTTTGGAATAGCATCTATACAGGCAACAGAAATGTCATAAGTAACACTAGATATATCAAGTTTATATTTACATTATTATAAAACTATCGACAGATGTAAGCAGTTGAAATTAGGTCGTTGCGGTAAAGTCGGTAAAACAGCATTTTTTATAAAAGAGGGGACAAACGTGCATGCGGCTCACCTGGTGGTAAGTGTCTACCGCCACCCATGAACAACTGCAACACCAAGGGAATTGCAGGTGCGTTGCCGGCCTTTTAAAAAGGACTAAACTCGTTTCTTGAAGGTCCTTAAGTCGCATCCCCTAAATTGGTCAACTTACTTCGGAGATGTCGTGTTATACTTAAGTTAGTACAGAAAACATAATACCTATGTAAAGTCTTTTGGTAACCCTAAAAGTCAGATTTACATAATACTATTACAACTAACAATACTTTATGAAATCAATAGCGGCCCACACACGTAAAGATCGGAACGCGGAAACAGTTCGCAATGTTCCATTAAATTTTATCGCTCTGGAACTGACCTGACAGTTCGATCTGGCATGTCGACGATTTTGCAAGCATCACGTGTGAACGCAAAACAAACGTGTCAGAGGTTTTGGATTTCAATACATATTAAATACCTCGTCTTTTTCATTTTATTGACCTTAAAGATGTATATTATATGATCTATAATATATATCTAAACATCTATATACGATATAATATATCATATATAAGATATAATATACCTACCTTTTGTATTTGTACATCATATTACACACAAGTGGTAAAATTAAAAAATTTGTACAACTCACTTCAATATAAATTATCTCAAAAACTACTGGTCAGACCTTGACCAAATTGCTGGTGCTTCTCATATGGGGCCACAGGAGAAGCACCGGCTTTCAAATAAATAAATAATCATCAATATCGGTTCACCTAGGAAAAAGTTATGAGAAATATGACACAAAAAAAAACAATCGAATTTAGTACCTCCTCCTTTTTGAAGTCGGTTAAAAAATGATGGCTTCTGGTAATATATGAAAAAGCTTAGCTAGATTAAATAGGCTAGATTAGATTAGGTAGTAGTATCAAAGAACTATTCTGTTACAATTTCTAAGAGAGGTTTTTTGTCTTTATCATTATTTACGGTATTATTATTTACAGGGTTCTTGAAATACATTGCTACAGCAATACTAACCAAACATATTGACAAAATTGTAAATCCTGTAATCAAAATATTAAATAAAATATAACACACTACAGCAGTTATTATTAATTCTAGAGCACTAGCATATGTCTTTAAAATAGAGTTCAGATTCTTTAGGAAAAAGCTAGTTACAATACCAACAATGGCACTATTTACTATAATAAGTATTACTATTATATCTTCTAGAGACTGCATATCATTAAATATGGTATTTAGTTCACCTTTGTAGAATAATATAAAAAAATTACAGATTACAGAATCAAGATACATAAAAACATTTTGCAAGAATATATCGACATTTGAACCTTTTGTTTTCAACAAATATTCATTATAAGTACCAGCAAGACAGGAACAAAAATTCTGAAAATTTATAGATAAAAAATAAATATTAAAAATTTGAGACCACAGATCTGTATCACCTTTAGATTGTATTGATGCAGCATCAAAGTTTTTGATCATACATCCCAATGTTAGAATGCATAAAGAAATCCATTGCATTTTTGTCAATTTCTTGCTGAATAAGAACTGGAACAATTTATGTCATTAGCTTTATAATCTTCAATTATTGGTAACAGCTTTAAAAAAAAAGGAAAGATAAATAATATACAAGATCTTACCTGAAATAAAATAGCTGTAAGTACAACTCTGAATTGTAGGAGTATGTAATATGAAGTGGGATCATAATGAGACAAATTAATAAATGCCAAGTTATTGTAAAAACAATATAACAAGGATGGAATGAAGTACAATAGGAGCAGATTGTAATTGATAGCAATCGCTTTAAAAATGTGAGGCTTATTTCTGAAACAGAGAAGAGTAACTTCTGTTACACCATATAATATATGATTGTACATGTGTGATTACATTAATGTAAATTAGCATTATAACATGTATGCAATGACATTTTTTTTTACTTGCCACAATTTTCCATATTTATGCATAAAGTAATCAACCAACAAAATGTTTGCAACTAAAATTTATATTTGTATGTCTCTAATTAAAAATTTTAAATCAAAAGGACCACTATAATTGTCGAATAATAGCGAGGTAGAGTTAAAGAATGCTAAAAAGAACCTCAAACCTCAAAATGAAATTCCTGTCGCACAGTAGACCCAAAAGCGAACCAAGAGACAGCACAGTGGTGCAGTAGCTAATCATTGACTTGCAGCGCTGAGGGCCGCGGGTTTGAATCCTACATTTTGAACAAGTGTTTGTATGGCCTACAAATAATTGTTCCAGGTCTGGATGTTTGTCCTTGTGCAAATTAGGTACATAAAACTCCACCATGATACAAGAGATTATCCTATTGTGAGTTATTATAGTTGTATAATAATTTTTTAGGAAGTGAAAGTGCATAATATATTTCTATTAGACTATATATTCATCATCATCATTCATCATTATTACAGCCCTTCACAAGTCCAATGCTGTACATAGGTCTCTCTCAAGGAATGCCACAAAGCATGGTTCTGAGCCACCTGCATCCATCGACTTCCTGCATGTCTTACCAGGTCGTCACTCCATCTAGTCCCACTACACTTCGCCTACCGGTACGAGGCTGCCACTCGAGAACGTTTTTTCCCCATCGGTTGTCGGTTCTTCGAGCTATTTGGCCGGTCAATTGCCACTTCAGCTTACTAACCCGTTGGGCTATGTCAGTCACTCTAGTTCTACTGCGGATGTCCTCATTTCTAAGTTTATCATGCAGAGAAGCCCTGAGCATAGCCCACTCCATAGCTCGCTGAGCGACCTTGAGCTTCCTCATACGGCCAGCAGTGAAGGACCACGTCTCAGATCCATAAGTCATCACTGGCAACATGCACTGGTTGTACAATCTCGTTTTCAAGTTTCGAGGTATACCTGACGAGAAGATGTGTCGTAATTTCCTGAACGCTGCCCAGCCAGAGTATATATCATGCATAATAAAAGTTTCTATAGAGTTGTTAAACTTTACAGTCGGAAATATTTACATTTAGCTTATCACATAAACCAACCTAGTTGTACTTACCAGGTGGTAAAAGTCCTTTGCTGCCTAGGAGTTACGTGGGTAGTTACCACCCTCTTACCTACTTTTGCTGCCAAGCAGCAGTGCTTACACTCCTGTGTTTCGGTTTGAATGGTGTAGAGCCAGTATAATTACAGACTGTGAGGTATTCCATCTTAGTTTTCAGAGTTGGCAACACACCAACAGACTCCTTGGTACGAAGTTGTTTGCAGGTGTCCATGGGCTACAGTAGCCACTAAACAATAGGAGGGCTGTAATTTTGTTTGTCACTTTACTTTAAGCATATCTAAATTAATATATTCTTTTTTAAAGATCTTACCTACTCACAAACTTAATTTGGTACTAGTATGCTATTTTATTTCTTTTGTATTAGAAACCTATGCTAGCTTAGGGGATAAATTTCACAGTATGTTAGCATTTTGACTTTGTTCCCTGTCAGCACCAATGAAATTGTTAGTTGCAATTGTATATGCTGATTTACCACATTTTCGCCATTGAAGGAAAACATGAGAAAATCTAAAAAGATTAAAAGGGAAATATTTAAACACTGTGAACTGCCTCAACATTAATTGAAGCTGCATGGCAGTCTTTTGGCAGCTCCAAAATCCCCTGTCCATGTGAGCAACACAATGACACTATATTTTTACTCACATTTTAAAAATAAGTCTATATAAAACAATGGCATCCTTTATATAACATGAAACCTATTATCATAAATACACAATAATTTTAATATTTTCATTTAAGATTGTACATTCCCTTTTATTACAAATAATACTTACTCTCTTTTATAGGAGTAAAGGGTTGCTGATATGAATAACTTTAATAATTCTGATAGAAATACAACAAGTGTAGTGTTGTAGTCATATCCACCATTTTCAGTTTTTGATGCTGTCACAAAGACTCCTTAAAATGTAAATTAATAACAATACTATATAAACATTAACCAAAAACCAATATAGAACAATTTACTTTTCCCTACAAATTAAATATATTAAAAGATAAACAAAGGCACCATAAGAGTAATTATTATATGTAGATAATTCTCAAAATATTTTTAAAAAAAAATTGCTGTTCAGTTCAGCATGCAAAAATAAAATTATCTGTATTAAGATCCTTCTAATCTCAAATTGTGCAAGGGGTACAGGTGGCTTATTGCAATGCTTTAAATTTATGGGTGCTCCCTTGTAAATATCTAGCCAGTGACTGAATGTCCAATGATAATGACCAATGAGTGTGCATTATCTTTATCTACATACTATAAATGTGATACAACTACATTGGAGAGTTGCACACTTTCAAATCAGAAGGACCTACTTTGAAGAGCACCAAGCACATAATAGTTTTTTTTAAATATTTTAATAAATATGTTGATAGTGATTTTACTACTAATCAGATACTATATAAAAACTTATGTAGGTACTCATTGACTGTCTTGACTTTATTTATATTAAAAATTATTTCAACTAACTTTCACTGCCACCACTTGGTGCATGCAGATTTCAGCAAAATATTTTTTTTAACTTTAGGGATTGCTTGTTTACATACCTTGAAATACAAATAAAATTATATACAATGAAAATATAACAAAAGCTTCTTTATTGGGAAATAACTTCTTAAACTCATTCATTTTTATTTTAATGATCTGAAAATATTTACTGACTATCACTATATTAGTATCAACATTATTTTCTCTTTCAATTCACCCTCAAAAGATCTTTGATTAATTAGACAGGAAAATAGGCAAACAATATAACTTCAAGAAGTTTTTTTGTGTGCACGATGTACTGGGTAATAACTTCACTATATTTTATATAGTAAAAAGAGAACGAAATCTTAATATAATCATTAATATTATTGAATACAAATCACTATAGCAAGCTTTACAATCGTTGTAACTTGTAATCTGTTTCTGTCAGCTTGACAAGGAATAAAAAAATAAAAAACCTAAAATAACTAGTGATGGGTCAAGTCGTTTGCGCTCAGCTCGAGTTAATTCGTGTCGGATACTTGAACGAAAGATGCGAGCAAGCGAGAGCACGTTTCATTAATCGTAGTACGTATATTATATTATAATAATACCAATAAATAATTTAAAAACAATTTGTATAGTTAAATTATTAATAATAGTTCCTACGTCATACAGTTAGAGTGAAATTATGAAGATTGTCTATACAACTAGTTTTCTTATTTAATATAGGTACTTACTATATCTAAGACGCAAACCAAAAATACATAATATAATACTATAAATACGTTTTTATTTTAGTCCTACCTACTAAGTTTAATAATAATAATTGTCCCAACACATGCGCTAGCGTCGTATTATTCTGTGTTCAAGAGAGAGTTGGATGGAAAAATAAATATTCATATAATTTGTAACTAATTGACTGAGCTTCGTCTTATCAATTCGAGTTACATAACTCGAGTTAAATTCGAGTTACATGAATTTTAAAGCTCTTTGCTACCCATAGATCATTAATATATAGCTAACATTGTCAAATATTGCACATATTCAAAGAGTATAGTAACTGTCCTATACAGGAATGCCCATATTCCTCCATATCCATTTATGTAGTATCTACGTCTCAGGTCTACGTATTCAATCTACGGTTCTGTAGTGATTATATACTCCAGAGTGTATAATCACTACGTTTTAAGAGGAGTCATGTCTTTCTTAGTATAAAAAACATGTGTGAGTGTCGTGGAACACTCGGTTGGAACGAACTTCCTTTCGTAGTATATTATTATTGATAAACGTATTATATTATTGATTAACAAATACAAATAAATGAATTACTAGCGTCTATTAAAATGAAGCGTTATTTAATATATTATTTGTTTCATGGCAAGATAAGATAAAGTGCAAGGGACATGGATATTATTCCATCTCGCTCGCACTATAGAAAGGGGGTCGTGACGGAAAAATCTTACACTTTTTCTCGCCTAGATCCGTCAAATTCGTACCGTGCGATAAGGAACTTCGTTCCAATAAATCTAAGAAAGGGTACCAAGCATAGATCTCTATACTAACAATAGTGGGTGCCGGCCGATGCGACTTCCATAATAAAAACGGAAGCTAATTTTATATGTCTTGCATAATATGTCTATCACTGACATTGTCAAATCAAATAGGTTCAAATGTCGAATCAAATGGTTACATTTGTATTTGATTTTGATAATTTAGATTGCTTTTAATTTTGCTAAAGGAGCCGTAGTTCTTTTAAAGAAATGTTAAAAAATCAAATCTGTATTATAAAACTTGCCAAATAGGTGGTATTAGAAGAGGAAAAATAACGAGAAAAGGCTATTCGTGACGAAATTCCACTACACACACTACACACACTATCAAGACGAAGTGGTGATATCAATTTTAATATGATATTTAACGCAAATATATTTTTGGACCTTTATTTGTAATAATGCCCTCCAAACCGATTTTCGATCACGGACATCAGTATCACCTGAGACTAGCCATCTACGTAGGACAGGTTTTCAAAGTGCACAATTGTGTGTGCAAACACACTCTTTTCCCTAACTCTGATAGTTCGATGGGGTGGCAATACGATACGACCGGAAAGAGATCAGGCGCAAGACCAATAGTTAATACGTGCTTTCCGAGGCACGGGGGTGTAACACCACCAACTTCCTGACTCGAGGATGCTTCTGATAATTTCTTGACAGAAAAGTCCATTAATCGATTTGAGCCCAACCCGGCATTCGAATACGTGACCACATGTCGCAGTTGCGCTTACGACCACAAGCCCAACGAAGTAGTTATTTGTAGTAATAGGTGAATATACCTTAAAACTATATTATCAATCGAGGCTGCTTACGTTGTTTGATCGATAAAAATATTTAAAAATATTATTGTTTCAGATTCAAGCAATGGACGAAATTAGTTGAGAATGAAGACCTGCACATGTATCAATTGAAAAGCTTCACATGTTAAAACATATTTAGGCCAAGCATTTCAAATCCGAAGATTATAAAAACAAGAAAACCCATCCAAAACGAACTGCTATTCCATCCGTGGTCTTAAAGCTTCCACAATTATATGTATGTTAATTAGATTTACTCTACATGTAGCAAAAGATAATATCCCTCTATAGTCACGTTTTGGTTCTTGTACTAATAATTATTCTGTTGTTTTGGTAAGAATTAAAAGATAATATCCCTCTAAAGTCACGTTTTGGTTCTTGTACTATTATTTATTCTGTTGTTTTGCTAAGGATTCGATTATACATATAACTAAACTCAAAGTTATTTGTAAACTACCTCATTATAAATGTTTACCGTATTTAATGATTCATCTACAAACATTGACAATAATAAGCACTAATATTGAAAGCAACTATCAGTAAACGATATCTGCGAGTAGTATGTACCTCTGTGAAGAAGCCTAGCCATTTGTACATAGTATTTGTTACACTTAAAAGCAAATCAATCCAATCAGTGTTAAAAATAACATTATTTTTACCCACTCTCTTTAAAAAAAAACTTTGACGTTAAACAGGAGACAATAGAGGCAGTTTACATACACATTTTTTTTAAATGTTACCCCCACACTAGGATTTTTTCCTGTATCGTGGAGGCAGTTTACAAACATAAATTGCACAAGGACAAACATCCAGACCCGAAACAATTATTTGTAGGCCATACAAACACTTTTTCGAACCCGCGGCCCCCAGCGCGGCAACTAATTGCTACTGCGCCACAGAGTCGTTACGTTAAATTATACTAGAACAAGCATCCAGACGAAGAATATTTATTTTAGGACATAGAAACACTTGTTCAATGAGGGACCGAACCTGCAGTGCCATGCCATAGCCAAATGATTAGACACTGCGCTACGGAGTCATTTATTTTTAATTAATAATTACTAATATTATTATATATTGTTTATTTTTTGTTTTTATACATATTTTTTTACCTAATAATTGTAGAGATATAATAAATTGATGTTAAAATCAGAAATTATTCATTATAAATCATTGATGTAAATGTCAAAATACAGGTCTTATCCTGATCGGCATTTTTACTCAAACCCCACAAAATAATATAAACTTTTATAATGTTTTATTTATTTCTCATAAATCATTCCATATAAAGATCTAACTTTTATTGTATAAAAATATCCATAAAGAATATATCGATAAAATTATTCGAAGATAGACATTTACAGCTCTATTATAATTCACCTATGTTGTCAGCATTGTTTGTCAAAAATTAAATGTCATGTCTTGATGTTGGTAGGGTAGCTTGGCACCCTTTCATACATTTATTTTTACTAATGCTCGGGCCACACTAATGAGAAATGCCATTAATTATCGTGTTGATGGACGTTGAATGTAGGTGTGGCCACGACTTAACGCGTTAATTTGACAACGGCATTAACAATGCCGTTTGCCGTTTGGCGATAACTCGAGTGGCGGTACATCAAAGAGATTAACGCACGAAATAACGCGTTGAAGCGGCCACACTACGTTTATCTCATTGTGCACGGTGAGCGCAACGGGGTCGCACGTATGGCTATGATGGAGTGGAATAATGAAAAAGTTATTACGTTTCTTGAGATTCTGGAAACAGAGCCGTGTTTGTGGGATCCGAGACTCAAGTTTTAAGAATCGTACATCGCAAAATTATGCTTGCTACCTTATTACCTTTTAAAACAACTATCTAAGAAATTAAAAAGAAGAAGGAAAGCCTAATGGGTTATTATAGAAATAATAATAATTTACACTCATCAAATATTATAGAGTATTAGCGTCAACGTCCACCTTGCTTGAAATTCAAGGAACATTAACGTAAAGTGACCATACGTCCCGTTTTGAACGGGACTGTTCCTTTTCTCGGTCACCTGTCCCGTTGTCCCCAAACAAAGCTCCGGGACGGAAAATAGTCCCGTTTTCCGAAACCACGCGAAATTTTAAAACTATGTCATAAAAAACACAGTCGAATTGAGTACCTCCTCCTTTTGAATTCGGTAGAAAAAGTAACAAGAAAGAAAAATAAACTTAATTTTCTCAAAAACTGAGTTTCCTAGCGCTGAAACTTAATAAACGTATGTTAAAGTAGAAAGTAAAAGAAAGTAGCAAAAGTAGATCTTTGGAACAGTAGTCATTTAATTTGAAAGTTCTATTTTGGGTAGGCATTCTTAACATAAACCATGGCATTACTAATAGGTATTAGACACCTTTTTGCATAGTTACCTAATTATTATATATTATGCGTGTATGCGTAATTTAAATTTTCTAATGTTACAGGCGTCTTAAAACTTAGACGATTGTCCCTTTTAATTTAAACTTAAATTAGATTTTGAATAACGAAAATTATTAAAAACTAGCTCTACCCGCGACGTCGACCGCGTGTAAGTTAGGGTTTTAATTTTTCTGCGCGGAATACTAATTTTTTTCTAAAATAAAAGTAGCCTAAGTTACTCCTTATAACATCAGCTATCTGCCAGTGAAAATACCGTCAAAATCGGTCCAGCCATTTCGGAGATTAGCCGGAACAAATAGACAGACAGACAAAAATTAAAAAAATTGTGTTTTTGTTATAAGTACCATATATATTTTCATATGCATTTAGTAAAAAGCTGTTCTTTTGACATTACAAACAGATACTTCAATTTTATAGATGTATAAAATTGAAGTATCGGTTCTAAAATGATAATTTGACTAAATAACTATGATGTTATTACGCTAGGTTTAGTAGAAGTACTTATCGCAATAGAAATTTTAAAAATATGACTGAATTATGTATTTGGTACCCTTCGCCTTTCGTTCACTGACTGGACCTAATTCAAAGATTTTAAACTGCTCAAGCTCTTTTCTCTACCTCTAATTTTATTAAGGTGTTTACCAAGGCTGTCCAAGGGAACTTCTGTTAGCCATCTGTTCTATCTCTGCACAGGGAGAACGACTCACTGGCCAATGCCGCAAAGGAGAAAATCGATATTTTAGGTTCTCTTTTTGAGTGTAACTTGAATCTCGATAACGGGGGTACACACCGCCAACCATCTCGCGGTGTGATTGCCCCATACTGTACGTGCTGTTTACACAGCGCTCAGTGTGCAAAGCACTCCTCGCCCTGGAGGTTAACAAGTCGAGTAAGCCTGATGGAGTCCCTCCTATTGCGCTGAAGACGGGTGCTCCGGAATTAGCACCGGTTCTAACTCGTCTATTCCAGTACTCCTACTCCCTAGGCGTAATCCTAAACATATGGATGATAGCTTTAGCCGCTCAGACCCATCCAATGGCAGGCTTATCACCATCGCCATCATTTCCTCCAAAATAATGAAATCCATTGTAAACTGCCAGGTCATAAGGTACCTGATGGGACCTGATGAGGACCACCAGCCGATTACGGAGCGCTATTTCTAGTTCTAATCTTCTAATTTACCTGACTCATAGATGAGCGGAAGCAGTAGAGTCCAAGAGGAAGGCCTTGGTCGTTACTTTGGGAATAGCAAAGGTCTCGATGGGCTTTAGGCTGCCCGAGAAATCGTGCAATCAGTTTTCTTGCAGATCGGAGCTTTAAGGTCATAGTAGACTGCATACTCTGAATACGAGCCTATTAATGCTAGTGTTCCACAAGGCAGAGTGTTATCACCTACGCTGTTTCATCTGTATATCAATAATATATTGCTGCTACTGGTTGTAACACTGGTGATGCTTTTTACACCGACCGTATTAGTATTTATCGGGAACACATCATCGAGTATCGGAACAAATTTGTGTCTGAAGTCGAGTCCAGTAAACAAAACCTCGGTTCGGGGACGACTCTAGCTCAGTTTAAACTTCAGAAGACACAAGTTTGCGCGTTTACCGCTAAAAAGATCCCCTTTGTCGTATTTCCTCAATTTCAGGGCACTCCCCATGCTGCCGCAGCCAGCATCGGAATCCTCGGCATCGACATATAGAATGACGTACAGTTGCGCGGTTACTTGGAAGGGAAGGCTAAATTTGCCTCTAAAAAGCTTGGCGTACTCAGCGGAGCGGGACAGTATTTCATGCCAGCACACCGTTTGCAACTTTACAATGCGCCAATTCGCCCTCACATGGATTACTGTTTTCATCTCTGGACCGGGGCAGCCCAGTGCCAGATCCTTCCACTCGACCGCATCCAGCGAAAAGTGGCTCGAGTCGCCGACGACAGAGTTCTTTCTGATCAGCTCGATTCAAGGGCGCTGCGAGATGTTGAGTTTACTTCCTTGCAAGACTTCTTTGTGGAATCATCTACCATCGGCGATTTTTCCAGACCGCGACTTAAAGACCTTCAAGAAACGAGCTTACTCCTTTTAAAAAGGCCATCAGCGCACCTGCAATTTTCCTGGTTGTTCATGGGCGATGGTTGATACTGATTATCAGAAAAATTTGATTTAATGTGGGCGAAACCACGGGGTGGAAAGCTAGAAAATATAAACATTTAGTAAATAAATTTGTGGGTTGGGCAGGCACAGACAGGACAGTCTGGTGGAGGGCGCATATTCAAGTTAGCCTAGGGCTGTCGGAACTTCCCCCCGAACGGGTTCCCGCCTTGTCGTGGCGGGGGGGCTTAGTAGCCGTGGCTTGGTCACCCTTGGCTGGCCGTTGTGTGCCGGCCCGAAGTGGCCACTCCGAGTGGGCTTGGCGAGCCCACTTCGGATGTGTGTCGGTGGGCTGCGGCGAGAGGGGTGTCCTCTCCCCCTACCGCTGCAGCCGAGGTGGAGTCGCGGGGGAAGAGGAGTGTTGGTATGGCGATGCGCCACTCACCCTATCCTCTGCGACTCTGACGGGGCCGCACCGTTGATGCTTTGGTGGTGGGACTGCGGGGGGAGAGGAGTGTCGGTATTGCGAGGCGCCGTTCTCCCTACCCTCCGCGGCCGAAACTTGGTTGGCGGCGGAGCCAAAGACCAGATCCGCCGCTGGGGTCGGGAAAGCGGGTGCTACCGAGCGCTCGATTTTCCTGGCCCCATGGCCTCCGCGTATCGGACTCGGGGGCCCGTTACGCAGGTGGAGTTGGAGGCCGTGGAGGAAGGCGTGTCTTGTGTTCCTGATGCGCCTTGCCTGAGAAGGAGAATGGGGAGGAGAAGTCCTCCCCGAGAAGGGGCTGCCATGGGGCGGCCGGCGCTGGTGGGGCCGCGGATGTGTGCGAAAGCGTTCCCGTGGCCCTGCCAATATGCGGCGAAGGTGGAACACCATGGGGTTTTAGTCGGTGCGAGTCCAACATAACCCGTCCTTGCCCCCGCGAGGCGGGTATGCGTAGGCATTCCCTCATGTATAAAAAAAAAGGGCTGTCGGAACTATAAATCAGGCACTGCGTACATCCATAGAGCATTAGAACACAACCCGTTTATTTCCGCTACTCGGTGCGACACAAAGGTGTATGTGTACTCAACCATCCCAAAACAATTCTGGAGTCTGACCAGAAGAAGACCAGAGCCTTTCTGAAGTCATTTTTGGTGATATTACATCGTAGCGCATTTGACACTTTATTACAGTGGCGTGAAACCACAGAATAAATAATAGTACCTACTACGTAGTGATACTATCAGGGCGCCGTATAGTTCTAGTCGAAGGATAGTTTTGGTCTTCAGTGATACAACCTTAGTCTTTGCGCATAAAAGACGAACCGTACAATTACCTAACGTATCAAATGAACGCATATATAACCCCTGCGAATGCTTTTCGGGATGCATCGGAAAATGAGTATAACTCGAGTTTTATTAGATTACTACAACTCGCATGGCGCGGAACGCTGATATGTTTTATATAATGAAAATTGTTAATTAGTCTTTTTCATGATTTAATTATTTATTTATTTAATCTTTATTGTGTTACACCTTAATCTAAGGATTACAATGGGCGGACTTCGTTCATTTCGAGTTTCGAGCCGTCGTCGACCGTTATGTCGTCACAGCTGACGGTACCGATTACAAAACTATTACTGTAAGTGTTTAATTGTAAGAAGTTCGATTTTTAGCTTGTTGCTCTGTACAGAGTAATATATAATAAGGAAGGGTTGGACCTGCGTCAGTTGATTTCGCGCGCTGCGTCGTTTCGATACTATCGTAGTGTGCGTCGATTGCCGTATAGGCGCTGCTATTGTGTGCGTGCTAGAGCATCGTCAACTACGACCGCAATTTTTGATCGTTGTACGTATTTACTTTCGTACAGTATATTTCAATTAGTATAAAGTTCGCACATTATTATTATACCAGATAGTTACCTCATTATAGTTATTTTGATGGTAGCTGAGCTTTCTTACCAGTCGGAATGGGGTAAAATAAATACAAGTATCAATGCGTCACTAAACATAAAAAAGAATGTTTTTATGAAAAGTGAGTACTGCCTGAAATTATCGACTCGAGAAAAGCTCGGTCAATGCCGTTGCGGCAAATATTTTTCTAATAAAAAAATATGGTAATTGACTACTAACCAAATATAACTAATATTTTTTTAATCTGCACTTACAGATTAAAAAAATATTAGTTATATTTGGTTGTTTTATTTATTAAAACAGGTTGCAACCGTACTATTTATTTATTTATACCACTTTGCTACCGGTAGTAGATATAATCTATTATTAACCGACATCGGTAAATAATCTATTACTGCGTAACAATTAAAATATTTATGTGTACTTATATTGAAGAAAACTTGTATTACGGAAGATCAAGATCGTTTAGTCACCACGCTCACAGTATCATAGTGCGAGCGAGTGAATAGATATGAAAGAAAGTATTGCTCGCGTAGCTCGCCGCCCGCTCGGTGCGTAAAATACCTAAATTTGCGTAACACCGAAATGTGAGAGGGCTCTTAAGGGTTGCAAAGATGAGTAGAACTCATTATTGTCAGTCTATCAAAAGTCTACTGAAATGAACATAGGCCTCCCCAATAAATTGTCAAGTAGCTGGATATTTGCTATAGTTGCCACGCTTAGTAGGCGGGTTGGCAACCGCAACTATTATTATTTTGATCTGTTGTCAGGAAGATGATGCTGCCCATCTCCTGTTTGTTTTCCTATGTCGCCTCTTACGATGGGACGATATTTGGTGGCGGATTCTCTTTCAGCACCACAACAAGGCGAACATTTTTCTACTCCCGTTCATGAGTGTAGTGCTTCCCACGTTCACTGTGAATAAAATTTATAAGGAATAAAACTAAGTTTAAGGATTTTATCGCGTTTAATTTAAACTTTTTTAATTCCCGATGTTTTGGGCACTTTACAGCACCCATGGTCACGGGAGGACTGAGGTGTTTGACGACCTGATGTCATAGTTGAAATAGAATAGAATAAATGCAGTAGTATGCTTGGGATTGAATTTTATTTTATTAACTATGGGGTCTTTAGCAGATGGTAGCTCTCAGCCATATTCCGTATTAAAATTAGGATGTTTTTTATAATTTCAATAGCCTCGTGAATCATCATTGGTAGGAATCGGTATTCTATTGCAAGGATTTGTTGTCTATCAGATTCGATATAATGGTTGGGACGATACTAAACATGTTGACATACTTTAGACTTCCCGGAGCGTCGGTGCTTAACATCAACGATATGTTCTTTTACGCGGGTTTTTGTGGAACTTTCATCCAAAGATGCGTAAAAAAACCCCACGTAAAAAAAATTAAAATTAAACGTGATAAAATCCGTAATATTAGTTTTATTCCATGTGTAGTATATATAATTATAGACCTGCATTTATGAAATTTTGAAGTCTACTCTAACTTAAAAAAATATCTACATCTGTTTTATGGTGCCATTCAATATTAAATAGGACCAATGATATGAATAAAATATCTCAAATAAACATTATACCGTAAATTGATAGAAGACCATG
The DNA here is from genome assembly GCA_029286625.1 of Parnassius orleans. Classification (NCBI taxonomy): domain Eukaryota; kingdom Metazoa; phylum Arthropoda; class Insecta; order Lepidoptera; family Papilionidae; genus Parnassius; species Parnassius orleans. The sequence goes on from JAGSMP010000032.1 coordinate 3,515,602, forward strand.
AAATTCAAACAATTAAAACTAAATTAATTTTAACTATGAATTAATGTAGAGTAAAATGTAAATGATAATATGCATACATCGGAATACATGCCCGTTATAAAAAATAGTAGGTGTTTCTAGACATATATATTCTCGTGTTCCTGTAGCATATTATATCTATGCCAAATACCAATCATCTACGTCTAATTCTTTTAGAATTCAAAAAAAAAGATATTTGACAGACATAGAGACAGACACCGAGTTCTCTAAAAGTGATCGAATTTCGCTAAATTTGGCACGGAACAGCATTTAATGATGTTCCTAAATTCAAGCTCACGCGAGCGAAGCCGCGGGTAAAAAGCTAATACATAAATAAGTCCCCCAGTTACGATCTTCCTATTTGGTCCTTTGGTCCCACTTTTAGTCCTTATAGCGGTCAAACCACGAACTCACTTATGCTCATTAGCAAGAAAGCCCACGTAATGTGATAGGCAACTACGGAACTTTACAACATTGTGCGTGGCTCGACACGCACTTGGCCAGTTTTTTAATATTGTATACGTATATTCTAATGTTATGTAAATAATGTAAAAAAAGTGTTTATTTAAATAATTTTATTCATATTAATTGTTAATACTGGGAATACTCCAAATAAAACCATACAGCATGCTTAACGATTAGTTATCAGATTTTATTAATTTAATCAATTTTCATTCTTGGGGTGACACCGCAATATACGCACCGGAAGCCACCCATGCTAGCTATGCCACTAGTAAAATACATGCTTGAATAAACAAAGTGGATAATACAAGGCAAGTAACTATAAATTTATTTGTCACAAATAATATAATAAATTAAACCTACATACTATAATAAATTAAAACTGATGGCTTACATAAGAAATGATCACTTAACACCAACGTTGCCAACTGTACGGATTTTTCCGTAGATCTACGGAATTTTTTCATAGTCTACGGAACTACGGAATTTGAGTTGAAATCTACGGAATTTGATTTTTTAATTTGTTAATTAATTTTTTTGTACTTCACAGTCCTTTCAGAATAATTAAATTTTTAAAAACTTAACAAAAAAAAACATTTTTTATCATGAGTGTAAACTTAGTCGACAATAGACAATTGAAAATTTTAACAATCGATATCTCAGCGGGAAAATTGAATTTGACAGATAAGAAAGGCAGATATTCTTTTCTCAAATACTTAGGTGCATTTATTTGAATTTTGGATGAATTATTTTTCACGATGAAATTAGTATAACTTTCTACAAATATTTAAGTGTTAATTACTTTTTTTTTACTAAAAATAATTTAATTAAAAGTAAACAATTAATTTTTAATCAATTTTTATGGTAGGGTCAGGTGGGGCATTTGTAATGAGATGTGCTTATTATTTATTTTACTAAAGAAAGTAGTGCTGACATCTCTGATATGTCTTAAGTACTTTTTGCACTACGCATAGACAAATTCTCGTGACAGTTTGACAGATTGATGCGTGGACGAAACGCCATTTGTTGAGTGACATCGATGCCGCGTGTTATGCAAATTTGTAACTTAACTTTAAATCGATATACATCTTGGAAAGAAACGTAAGTTAAAAGTTTATTTATAAAATGTGATACTATTCGGTATGAGAATTCACCTAAATATGGATTTTTGCTAAACTACCACAGATTGTTGTATTATGTCTATTATTACATTTACCCCTTGAAATTTAGGTGTCGGGGCAAAAGTAATTGCATGGCCAGGGGTAATTGCAATGTTTTATTTTTATTTTAGATGGTGCGAAATTATATCAAAAAGAATGGTTTAGAGCCTAAATACTCTGAAGAGAAATTACAAAGAGCTCTTGATGAAATTAGAGCTGGTACAATCACTACACATAAGGCGTCAGTCCTTTACGGAATTCCATTTGCAACATTATATTGTCGAAACAAAGGAACTAGAGGAGCAATAAAAAAAAGTAAAGGACGTAGGACTGCACTTCCTGAGAACGTCGAAAACGTTTTGGCAAATTCTGTTAAAACGCTGGCGAAATGGGGTTTTGGCCTCAGTCGAAAAGAAATTTTGGAGTTAGTAGGTCAATACGTGAAGGTGAATAAAATCGAAACCCCGTTTAAAGGAGGCATACCAGGAGAAGACTGGTTCCTTAATTTCAAAAAACGCCACAATTTGTCAATACGGAAGCCAGAACCATTGGGGTATGCCAGAAAAAAAGCTGCCACGGATCCATTTATCATCTATGGATACTTCAATCTGTTGAAAAAAGTTTTAACGGAGCTTAACTTAGAAGGTAAGCCCAAACAGATCTGGAATTTGGATGAAAGCAGCCTTAGCATAGATTCGTCGAAATCAAGAATTGTTGGAGAAAAAGGTGAAAGCTCATCCAGAGTTGTCAGTACATCAGGAAGAGAAAACACAACTTTTGTACTGGCTGCTAATGCTGCTGGCGGTCGGGCGCCACCTTTAATAATTTTCAAAGCAAAAATTATATGGGACCAGTGGAAGGCACCACCAGAGAAAGAATACCCTGGTACAGCCTACGCTACCACCCCGAATGGTTGGATGGAGACAGGAATATTTAAAAATTATTGTGAAGAAGTCCTTATACCAGCTCTGGGTAACGAGCGGCCAATCTTGGTCATATACGATGGCCACTCCACTCATGTTTCTCTAGAGTTAGTTGAAACTGCCTTGGCCAATGAAATAACAATTTTGAAATTGCCAGCCCACACAAGTGATCGATTGCAGCCCTTGGATGTTTCTGTTTTTAAGTCTTTTAAACAAAAATGGGACCAAACTATTGCAACATGGCAGCGACAAAATATTGGTCAAAAGATACCCAAAGCGTTGTTCTCACAGTTTTTGGGGGAGACTTGGATCAATGTCAGTGAAGACGTTATCATGAATGGATTTAGAAAATCAGGAATATATCCATTTAATTCTGAGGTCATTCCAAAAGAAAATTTCTCCAAAGAAGCTATAGAGCGCTGGGAGAAGCACCTTACTGGACAGCTTGCAAAAGATAATGAGGCGAGTTATTCGAACGAACAGTATCCTAATCTTGTTCGTTCAAATAACTTGTCACCCTCGATATTAATCCTACCAGCTACCGAGAAAGAGACCATTCCTACAATATCATCGATTGTCGGAGCAGATTTACATAATCTCGTATAGTCGAATGAGGTACAGGCTCTTAATTCCGCGCCAACAATATCATTAGAGCAGATGATTTTGTCAACTATACAGCAGAAACATCAGCCTATAATTAAACAAAAAAGACGCAAGGTGGCTTCTGGAGCAGAAGTGGTTACGTCTGCTAAAATGATTGAAGTGTTAAAGGAAAAACAAAATGTAAGCGCAAATAAAATACCAAAAAAATTAGAGCAATAAGTAAGACAGGAGAAAAAAGAAAAAAAAAGACTGCAGATTCAAATGATAACAGTACTGATGTAGGTTCAGAAAATGAAGTACACTATGCTGATTCTGACGAAAGCGGATAGAAGAGGAACTTGAAGTTTTTGAGTCAGATAATGAAAATACAATGGCGAAAATGAATAAAGAAAATGAAATAGAGGAGAAAATTGGACCGAATATCGGTATTAATAAATGGGTGATCGTTAAATATACTTTGATAAAAGGACATAAATATTATGTAGGCTTCGTGCAAAAAAAGAAAGACGATCGTTGGGAGGTTAAGTTTGTACGCCGCAAGGGCGCAACCTTTGTATGGCCTACCATAGAGGATGTGGATTTAATTACCGCTGATTCCATTGTCAAAATACTGCCTAATCCTGAAATAACTAAGCGTGGTATAATATACTTTGATTTTAAATTTAGAAACATGATTATTTCATAAAACTCCTTCTTGCAATGCTTTAACTGATTAAGAATAATTTTGTAGTCTCTAAGAAAAAGTTCATAACTTTGTAAGTTTTCACTTGATCTCATTGAAATAAAAACTGAAAGTTAATTTAATTTTAGTATTTTATTGCTATTACCCCTGATTTAAAACTATCTACAGTTTGAATAAACTGAGCAACATTATTACATTTGCCCCTGTTCTCCGGGTAAATGTAATAAGTGAACCATTTTATTTAAAACTTTGGTAAAGTTCTGTTAACGGATTATTTTAATTTAAGAAGTTACATAAAACTTTAGTTTACTAAATGCTTAATACACATGGCAATTATTACTTTTATACTTTTATAAACAAAAAAGTTGTCTACAGTTGAATATGTTATTCTAGTTATGGTACACGCATTTACCCCACCTGACCCTACATTTTTTTTTGAATTTACATCAAGAATTTTACATGATAAAGAATTTCTCCAAAAAAATGATCTATTCTATGACAAAAACAAAATTTTTCGATCCTCTTAAGAAGTAAGATCTACGGATATTTTAAAATAGCATCTGCGGAATTCTACGGAAATTTTTATACCAATCTACGGATTTGGAAAATTCGAGTTGGTAACACTGCTTAACACATTATGCCAGGTACAGACTAACCAAATGTATCCACGTGAGTAAAGAAACCGTACCGTACAGAGGCAGCTTCATACAACCGCGCTATGGTAGGTACACTACTACAAGCCAGACGCGCGTGTGTGCGTGAGCACTGGCGGCTCGTCACGTACAGAGAGAAACTGCTTTAACCCGGCTCGGCCAGTGCTCAAACTCAGGGTTATGTAAAGAATAATAAGTGTCAAATTTTGTTTATTAAAGAATTATTCGTGTTCAATGAAATATAAAAAGTGTAATTATGGTTTAATATAGTTGTTTGTATGAACAATAATAGAATAAATATAAATATATAATTTTTTTAATTATCCTAAAGACTCCACTAGGTAAGTAACTTGACTATAATTTATTATTTTTAATGGTAGATAGATACTTCATACATATAGGTATCTATTAACATTGAAAGAAAACGTAGTACGTAGTATCTAATAGTTATTTTTATAATGTGTATAATTGAATAATTACGTTTATAAGTTAAATACATAGGTTCATGTTTTTTTTTATTATTTTAGACGACAAGAGTGGTTAAAAGCTGTCGGACGAAAAGATTTCCTTTGAAAACTTTTTGATTATAAAAATTGTGAGGATCACTTCGAAAACCCTGTATTAAATTTAAAAAAAGGACCGTAAAATTTGGAAATGCTTTTCCAACGCTCAACTTGCCGACAAATGACGGTGCTTGTTCGAGTTCCAATCTATGTAAGAATGTATCTGAAATAAATGTATAAATTGCTTGAGCAAAAATTTTGTGAATATTTTGATCTCGAAAGAAACATTGTAAATATTGGTAATGAAATATTAAAACGTGTGCAAAATTGTATATTCGTTATGTCATGTGTGTGCTTTCCAATAGATTATTTAAGAAAAAACGACATTAGATTTAGAATTTACCAATTAATTAAAAGGCGCAACAAATTTTAGAAGAACAAAAATTATAAAAATAAAATATTTAGAATAAAAATAGTTTGTAAAAAAATATTCTACATTAAGTATTATAATAAAAGCTGACAAACGTTTTGTTATTTAATTTTATCTTCCTATGCCAACCCTACAAAAATATTCAACTCCTTAGAAGCTTTGCCTCTGTACGGTTTCTTTACTCATGTGGTATTACCAAACACCACTCTTCTTTCGTTTCTTCGGTGTTCCCACCATGTGGACATAATAGAAATGGCGAGAAAGCGTACGATAATCGACGAATCCTACTCTCTCAACCGACTAATAAAAGCACAATAGAGATTAACAGACCTCCGATACAAGTAGAATTTGTCAAATTCTCGGATTTTTTTTATATTACTTTGCCTCTAGAATTGGCGGCCTACACACGAAGGCTTCAGAGCGCAGAAAACATGATAGCTTTTTTGGAACTTTTTTACAAAAGATGGAACAAAAAACAGTTATTTTGTGCAAGAAAAGTTACAAAGATTGGAAATACTGCCAACTTAATTTCTTATAATATGAAGAATAAACATCAGATTCAGTATAAGGATATTAGGAGTGAGTCAAGTTCATCTCATGCGTGGTCTTGAAGGTAAGAGTTCTGCTTCCACGTCTGCCGATTCCAATTCTACATCAAAGAAAGTGCGTTTCCAGCAACTACAGCTTGCAAGGCCTAATGCATCGCTTACTAAGCAGAAACAAAAAAAAAATCTTAAGCTCTAATCCAAATGATTTGTCAAGACTTATAAACCTTTACAAATCGTGGAAAACAATGGTGTTATTAGTTTTTGACAGGGGAATAACTCTAGTGAAAAAAGTCACTCGAGTTTTATCTTCATTCGAGTGGCACTCGAACTCGTGACTAGAGTGAAAAAATTTCACTCGAGTCCCATCACTAAGAATCAGATTGCGCGCATATGAGCGCGATTCGGAATCTCACTCCGCGGAGCGCGCTCCAAAACCTACCTCCAAAGGCCGCTATTGTATCCTTTTTATTTCTTCAAAAACTTTAAGTCAGCACTTGGAATTTCCCCCATCGTGGAGGAGTTTTACATACCTACATGAATTACAACATTTAATTACATGCATGTGAATTAATTGGCCTTATAGTTCTTACATGCGAGATTCGAACTCACGTCGCGCAGCGCCACAGCCGAACGCTTAATCACTGTTTCCGAGCATATTTAGATCCCATAAATGGCGTTTATCATCATACAGATCTTATAAATACTTAAATTGTCGAGGTTTGGTCAATTTATTCTTTGCTCTGTGATCAGTGATCAAACATACGCTCTGTCGTCGTCCCAAATTCGGTCGCGCGTCCATACCACGTATGCATATTTGTTCTATTTCCCTTTGATATACTTACACAGCACAGCAGAGCACAGGCAAAGGCATGAGAAGGCCATTGTAGGCATACACATTTAGTGAAGTGTCAACACCCGCTCATTTGCATTCCTTTCTTAGCCTACACTACACTTGCTCTCAATCAGCTAGTGTGCATCTGGCATTACAACACTGAAATTTAGAAAACTATAAAACTATGAAACATTATCATTTCAAAGATATAATATGTTAGGTCCTTACATATGAAGTTAGAGTTTTGTCGTACTGACCACTTTGATCTGAAATATCTCCTCTTTGGTTAAGAATTCCAAATTCAAATTTATAAATTCATTTAGCTGGTACATTTGAGTTTTGAAAACAGTCATTCATTTGTTTTTTCCTCATTACTTTATTCTTTGGCGTCGCTTATTACCGCACAATGGGAAACATGAAATATCCGGTATATTTACGAGTACGAGTTCTACCGTGGCACCAGTGCTGCAGAAACAGCTCGAAGGATTAATGATGTGTACGGCGCTGGTGTCGCAAAAGAAAGCACGTTTTTGGTTTCAACGTTTTCGTTCTGGAAATTTCGACCTTCAGAACCAACCTCGTGGACGGCCGGAGACCAAAGTGAAAAATGAAGAATTAAAGGCTATTGTGGAAGCGGATCCATCACAAAGCACTTCAGAGATAGCTGCAGGCTTCGGGGTAAGTGATAAAACTATATTAATCCACTTGAAGCAAATCGGGAAAGTAAAAAAACTTGAACGATGGGTACCTCATGAATTGAGTGAATCGAACTTGCAAACACGATTCGACTGCTGTGTTACTTTGCTCAACCGACACAATAATGAAAGGATTTTAAATCGAATCATTACTTGTGATGAAAAGTGGTTACTGTACTCGTACTGTAATCGGAAGCGCTCGTCGCAGCCATTGCGACCCTGGAAAATTGAGTCAGAAAAAGTTACTTGTGAGTGTTTGGTGGACTAGCACTGGTGTTGTTCACTACAGCTTTCTAAAATCTGGCCAAACGATTACAGCAGATATCTATTATCAGCAACTGCAAACCATGAAGGAAGAACTAGCTGCTAAACAACCGAGATTGGTCAATCGCTCTAGGCCACTGCTGCTTCACGACAATGCAAGATCACACACTGCACAACAAACAACCACTAAGTTAGATGAGCTACAATTGGAATGTCTGCGACATCCACCATACTCCCCGGACTTTGCACCAACAGATTACCATTTTTTTCAGAATTTGGACAACTTCTTAGAAGGAAAAAAATTCAACTCCGATGCGGCAGTCCAAACCGCCTTCAAAGAGTTTATTGATTCTCACCCCCATGGTTTTTTTAGTAAAGGGATCAATGAACTACCTATGAGATGGCAAAAGTGCATAGATAACAACGGTGCATACTTTGATTAATTAAATATATTTTACAAAAAAAAATTGACTATATTCCTCCCGTACAAAATGCCAATTTCATATGTAAGGACCTAATAATATACAAAAGCCCATCCTATGTTGACAATGAAATTCTGCAGTTATTAGTCAATGTGTTATTGCACAATTAAAAACATAAAAATCAATACCTATTATTCTAACTGCATTTATATTCATTTATTTTCACAATATCTTCAACCACTAGTTTAGAATACTTTTATAATTTATATTGGCTTATATAGAAGTGTTGTCACATATTTTTTTCTATAACGATGTGTTGCTGATAAAACCATGACCCCATCTTTAATTGAAAGTGCATACAGATGATTTAACATAACATGATTGGGCTCTGGTAGTAATGTTGGCTCACACTGTAAGAAAAAAGAAGTGAAATAATTATCTCCTGGCTAATGTTTTTTAGTATGAAAAAACATAAAAAAAAAGAATTACAGAAAGTGGAGTATCCTTATTTAAAATAACTTGTAAAAGATGGGGTGGTAATATGGGAGGGCCTGAAACTTTTTCCCAAGGCTTAGATTGTGGTATTTCCTGAAACAAAAGATATTAAAATACCATATAAACTGTTTCTATTTTTTATTTAAAAGTTCTAATGGTATGTAACCTCACAATTTTTTTTACACATTTATAATTAGCGTCGGACCCAAGTTACAGCTTTGGCTTGGGCAGCTTTATACGCATATTCAGCCTTTAGCAAAAACCAGACGAACTTTTGGCCAAAGCTGAAGTTTTGAATATACCGCCAAAAGCAAAAGAATTTTGAAAAATAACAACAGTGTAGTAAACCCGCAAGTATGACTATTTTCCTATAAATGTCCCTAGAAAAGATTCTATTTTTAGCATATAACATAACACTTATTTTACCACATAATTTTATACTTCTATGAATTGTTTTGAAGTTATAAAAGTTTAAAAACTTAAGTGAAATTTATTCACTGATTTTCTTTTCAACATCAGACTAAGAAAAATTTTCAGTTGCATAAGATGTCGATGACTTATGGAACTGAAACATAATCCTTCACTGCAAACCATTTAAGGAAGCTCTGAGTCACTGAGCTACGGAAAGATCTATGCTCAGTTTCTCTGTGTGATAAAATCCATATTGAGGATATTCACGGAAAAACAGGATTAACTGACATGGCCATGTAGATCAGTAGGCTAAAATTGCACTGGGCCACCCATATATAGGACAGTCAACCACTTTTGATTGTTGAAGACATATGGAACCAAAATGTGAACCTTCACTGCCTACCATATATAAGGAAGCTCTGAGTCACTTAGAGAGCTTTGGATAGGTCTATCCTGACAGTATTTCTGCCTGATAACATGAGGATATCTACAGAAGAACAAGCATAACTGACATAGCCATGCAGTTCAATAGGCTGAAGGCTAGGCTAGGGCCACCCATAAAGCTTGAAGAACAGTCAACTAATGGGGAAGAAAGGTTCTTGAGTAAACACCTTATACTGACATGTGCAATGTCTTCCCACTAAATGGATTGATGACCTAATGAAACATGCAGAGAGTCTATAGATGGGTATGGCCCAAGACTGTACTTTGTAGCAATCTGTGTAGGAGGTCTATGTTTGGTAATAGATAATAAGCTGTAATAAGAATTTTTGTTTCATTTATGGAGTTTTTTGTAAATTTTCACATTTTTTGATGCAATTTATTTATATAATTGAATTTATATGCATTTATGTCATCATTTATAATAATATACAAAATTGAATTGGCACTTTTTTACTATTAGCTATTGCTAACCTAAATTTATAAGCACAATGAAAACCTCTGCTACGACTTTGGCCTCAGTCAAAGGTTGCAGAAAGCTTCAGCTTCAGCTTCACCCAAAAATTGACCTTTGGTTGAACTCTACTAATAAGATAAAAAAGAATAAGAAATTTGATTTTTAATAATTGTCTAATAAAATGCATTTTCATTAAAGCATTTAAAATTGAATGAATTACCTGTGAATATTCAGTTTGTGCACTACTATGAACTCCTTCACTGTCTTTTGCTAGTGCTTGAAAAACTTCAAAATCTGACAATTTTACTGTTACTAAATTATTTTTTGATCCCATCCCATTATCTATAACTTTCTGAAATGTTATAAACTCGAAGTTAACACATTATGACTACATTATTTATATTTATGTACAAGATACAGTACCACTGTTGGGTCATGCCTCCATTCTCCATCAACAAAATACTTATACTGATGTTCGCCCTCAGGCAAATCTATTATTGTTACAAAATCCCCATGAGACTTAACCATTGGAATAGTTTTCCAATCAGTGAAAGTACCACTAATGAAAACCTGAAATAATGGCTTATATTCATCATGATGTTAAATATGTAATTAAAGCCATACAAAATATATTTTTAAAGTTAAAAGAAATGAATCTCAATTTTAAGAAAGCGTTAAATGATACCTGTTTTCCTCCACCTTCCCATTTAAATACAGTAGGTAGAACCTTAACATCATCAGCAACATTAGTACTCTCAGTCAATGTATTTGATCTTTCCCTTGTTTCAAACTCCAAGTTACTTTCAGGCACTGCCTTTGTATAATATGGCGCGCCATCTTCTATAATACTGTCATCTTCTCGACCACTGCGGTCGTCAACTTTTTTGTCAAATGTGAATGCTTCTCCTTCCTTTGCAGGTGAAGATGGTCCTATATCGGGGGGCTTAACAGTGTTATCTTTATGCCATTCTTTAGGTTGATTACTTCCTGCGTTACCCATTTTAAGATACTATTATTTCAACAAAAAACAACCTTCAAACTGAATAATAGCAAAGAAGTTTTACATATTTAGACATCACTTCTTGTCACAGAACACTATTACTAGACATGAGACCGATATATCAAAACGTAACTAATAACGTTATGTTATCAAAATATCATATCATATCGATAAACCTAAGTACATAAACGTTATCACATATCCAACCAAAACGTAAAACGCAAACCTTGCTACATATTTATTTATCTATGACGCAAACTGGAACGATATGCCAACACGGCCCAAAATAGCTTGCTACCATAGACTTAGCATATACTAGCGTATAGACCAACATAGTGTGCAAGGGAGAAAAAAATTCCTTATGGCAAAAATGCAAGATAGAAAAGGATACCAAATCTCATGACTCTGTAACCGATTTTGAATGACAGGTCGGCACAATTCGGCACGCAAGAAATAGCTCCGAGATATTTTGTAATTTTTTAAAGTATAATAGTGGTTATGTTTAGCTTGCTACATATCTATTTATCTATGGTTATGTTTAGTAAGTAACTTTTTTCCAAAATGGTTAATTGTTCCGTGAGTGAGTGTGCTGTTAATAATAGAAATAATCCTGATAATTTCACATATCACAGGTAAATTCTCAAGACATCGTCAATGTTATGACTCGTTTATTTTTGGTTTAAATTTATGTTACATACTGTTTTAAATATAGGATATATTCAATTATTTTCTTAATTTTGATATTTTGCAAAGAAAAAAGTCACGTTGTTGATAATTTGCATGAATTTGATAAATACATTTTTATACAAAATATTTTACATGTACGCTAGGGATTGACTCAACTATATCAAAATTAATGTCGATATTTATCTTGAATGTTTATAATGAATCGATAGACTTGCCTACACAACAAGAAAATAAATCCTCGGTTTGCGTTCTAAAATGTAATTTTATTTTGCCGTTTTTCAAACAGATTCCCTCCGGATTCTATAATTAGAAAAAGTGGTTAAGGTTCATTGGACTCATTGGTTCATTTTGATTGGGTTGGTTGGAATGCAAAGAAGAACTCAACAATTTGCAGCAAACATTTTCTTGAGAAGTATAAAAGAAAAAGTAGAATAAAAACAATTTTATTAAAAGGAGTCATTTCTACATTAATTGTACCAGTAAGTATAATATTGTTATAATAAGACTTCAAAAATTTTACTTTCAAAACTTTAGATAAAAATAGACACCGATTTTTATACATTATAAAACTTTAGTACATTAAAGATAAAAAAATCTTGAGATTATCCTCCTTAAGCCATTATGAACCCAACTAAGTAACTATTTATCAACCAAAATTAATGTATAACCTTCTTAACCAACCGCACAGCCTCACGGTCACACTAGTACAATATTCATAGCATCACGCTATTTTCCCCAAGGGGTTGAGCGGAGCTTCAGATTATATTCCCAAGTCACAATGATAAAACTTTTAGCGTAGTTAGGTATAGATATTTAATAATGCTCCTGAAGCGCCACTAGACGCCCGCGCATGAGACGCGCTAGTATAAATTCCATATAATTAATATAATCAGTCGTTACTTTGCGGAAATACATTATATTAAAGTTATAAGAGTCTCTTTAAACTAGGTAAGACACATAATTTTATTTTATCTAGCGGATGTACGCAAGGTAATTTTTACCAACTTTAATAAATTCCATAGTAGTTGATACCCACACCGCTCGATGCTCGATTCATGCTTGATGGCCGACGATATTGTGCCGAGGGCTTAAATAGCGTGGTTCATCGCCTACAGGGTTAGTCGTAGAGAAGAGGAACTCGTGGTTAAGTAATAGCTGCGCGGATCAATAGATCTGCGAGATTAAGTTGCACTTGCCGCGGTCAGTCCATGAATGATGACCATTTTCTTAACATACCGAGATTGAGAGAATAGAGAGTGCATCTGTATCCTCAGACACTTGGTGCACTTTACTCTGTTAAGATCATTATGTTTTTAAAATTCATGCAGCTAAAATGATAATAAATTTATTATTACTTTATACTTTTCAGGGACAGATAAAAGAATATAAACATGAAGCATGATGAAGCCTCATAAACATATTGGCCTTTAAACAGAGCAATCTTATTTAACTGATTCCTACAAGTTTCCTTACTTAAATTAATAAGTTTACATTCATATTTAAATCGAATGTTAAAATAAACTTCTATAATGTATTTAATTATTAAATATATGTAATTATCAAAAGTAATACTTATATGATAAATAAAGCAGTCATTACGTATTTCGTGTCCCCGTTTTTTATTTTCCCATCAAAACATTTTATAAAATATTAAAAATATGTTAAATAATAATTTCCGGGGAAACTGCCCACGGCAGTAAATATTTTTCTCCAAAGATCATAGCTCGAAAATACAACATTCTGATCTGATTATTGGGGAGTTTATTTAGGTTTTTCGGTAAAGTCACCTGTGATTTTATACATTTGAATTAAAATCCAACAAAAGGCAGGTAGGTCCAGTTTATTCCCAGGAACATGTTATATGAATATTTTTTAATTATTTTAGAACTATCATTGTAAAATTCAGTTAATTTTTGAAGTTATTCAACATGCACTAAAAAATGTTTTATAATCTTTTTACCGCTTCCTTAACAATCATTTTCGATAGTCCTTTTAAGTAAAATATACATCACTAGCTAACGCACACAATGACAAATCAAAATTGGTCACGCGTTTTCGGGCTGTCAGGTGGTCTATACGCTAGTATATTCTAAGTCTATGCTTGCTACATATTTATTTATCTATGGCCCAAAACTAACCGATGTCCTTCGTTGATATTCGTTGTTTCTCGTTTAGCGACGGTATCATAAATACGTATGAAAGAAATGAAGCGAATATGGATTTTGTTGCGATGTTTTGGAAGTTATCACACAACTGTGCACATAGTGAAATATAATTAATTAGCAAATACAATAAGGTCGAATTTTAAATGGTTAAAATTGCCTAATTTTTAAGTTTGTGTAGTTGTAAGAGTTGTCAAATTTAAGTGATCTTTAGAACATTAGGCACAAGACTTAGATTTGTATGACCATATTATATTTGGTTTAGGCAACTTTTTGTTTATGTTTTGGATGGAAAGTGTAGAATTTGAATTTTTTTCAAAACGCAACAATTACGCACTTGACCTTGGTGGCGCGTGCCATTCACTAAGATATTATCTATAAAATTATAATTTTTTGACATTGCGTTTGTGCATTTATTTGCAATATATTTGTGTGCGTTTTGTACATTAGTTTTAATTCAGACAATTATATGTAAAGTGAAAATATAGTATACCTAGTATAGTTTAAGTTGATTTAGACTCTTTTAATATTTTAAATAGGGTTGATCATTAACGAAAAAAGCTATCTTCTCAAGCCCCACAAAGTTGAGGAAATTACATTTTTTAAATGAAAATCTTGATAAAAACAATTTGATAAATCAAAAATTTTTAAATAAAAAAGAAAAAATTTAAAAGGAAAAAAATGTGAATACGTCTGTAAATATTTTTACGCCTTGTGTAATCATTTGTAAATACACAAAATTTTTATTTTTATTTCTTATGTACCTCTTGTGAGAAAGTTAATCATAACGTAGTAGACGTTATGATTAACTTCCTTTATTGTGCAATGTGCGTTGTCTATTTTGTATTTTGTAGAATTCGAATTTAAAACTTTTATGCTGGTCCTAAGCCCAGTTAAGCATGAAGGAAAATCGCCAACTTAAATAATTATTAGTAAATAAACTACCTAAAATAATTTTCTATATATTATATAAATTATGTTTATTTCATATGAATACACTTTAATTATAGACTTTGAAATCAAACTCTGATCCTACGTCTCACTTTGAAAAAATAAAGGGTAATAAAACTGCATAACAATGAATTTACTTAAATAATATATTAACATACATGTCTAAATATTACATCTAAAATTATATTAGAACCTCTGACTTCTAAACTAAAATAGTCTAAGTAATTCGTAAAATAAATGTTTCACTGGTTCTACAGTTTGCGGTTATGTTTCGGTTATCGTTTGTGCATTCAGTAGCAAACCATTACTACTGATATCGATATTTGAAAACGGTTTTCAGTAACGATATGAAAACTAAATATCGGTTATGTAACCGTTGCAGCTAAAAACTGAAAACGCCCCCATGCTTACTATAATCACTTACTCCTTGCGGACTGCTTCTTGTCATAGATAAATAGATATGTAGTAAGCTACTTCTTGTGCAAAGATTTTTAGATTTAGTAGAAACTTTATAATTTGTGGTAGGCATAGATAAATAAATATGTAGCAAGCTATAGTCTTTGCGTTATAGCATAGCATGGTGCGGGCATAGACTTAGAATATACTGGCGTAAGTATATTCCATAGACTTAGAATATACTGGCGTATAGACCAACATAGTGTGCAAGGGAGAAGAAAATTCTTTATGGCAAAAATGCAAGAGAGTGTAATAGTGGTTATTTTTAGTAACTAACTTTTTTCCAAAATTGTTACTTGTTCCGTGAGTGTCTGTGGTGTTAATAATAGAAATAATCCTGATAATTGCACATTTCACAGGTAAATTCTTAAGACGTCGTCAATGTTATGACGCGTTTATTTTTGGTTAAATTTTATGTTATATACTGTTCAAAATACAGGGTATTTTTGAAACGCTCCCGAAAACGAAGACAGACGACAGTACTAACTATATCTTAGATGATGGGTGAAATATAAAATCGATCCTGATGAAAAAAATTCATCTTTTCACAACGTTTTATTAGCTTTATTCACGCTCCATCGTGTTAGTATAAAACATCGTGTTAAATAAAACGTTAATTTCATTAAAATAAAACATGAAAATACTTAAACATAAAAGCAGCAGTGGAATTACTGAATTACAATCAGCTGACTAGGGTCAATGTACGCGCGAACGCCGAATTCGCGCGGCCCGTAACTACGATGGTACCACAATATATAATAATTTACAACACTTGTCTAAATACCTAACTTATCTACTTAACCTACTATTTTGACACTGTGCTTGTCTCCACGTAGCCACTTTAATTCAAATTCACAGGTTAAATAAACCAAATAACTGGTTCGATTCCCCGCTAATGAAAAAATACTTAAATGAAAAGTTAACAAGGTTAGAGTTATGCGTTTTATTCATCGTGTAGGTATGTTTATTATTCTGATGTATTCAGTTATGTACCTATTCAGATCAGTTCAGTACCAAGTTATTTAAAAAAATAGGTATGAAACAGCTTACCGCTCTAAATCCTCCGTGGTCTTATGAGATGCGGCTCAAATTGTGCTCCATTCATTTCGAGGCAGATGTGGGCTCGGTGTTGCGTCTCCTCATGCAGGCGGGGCATTATCGTGTGGTCTTCGACACAGTCCGCACGTAGTTTGTCGAAAACATCCACGATCCTTTGGCGCATTTCGTCAGCACTATCACACTCACGATTAAAACCCTTTCTTTCACATACCCCACAGAAAGAAGTCTAACGGGGTCAGATCTGGTCAACCAACTGTTCATTTCTAAAGTTTAGGTATCCCTGTCCGTTAAGTCGCTGTGGCAGAAACACTGGTCCCAGTATGCGATCCTTAAATAAACCTGCCCATACGTTAACCGACCATCGGGTTTGGTGCCCGGTTTGTCGAACAGCGTACAGGTTAACCTCTGAATACACGTGTATTTCTTCGGTTCCACATGCCGTTTCTGGTAAATGTCGACTCGTCCGTCCAGATAACGTGCTCAATGGAACCAGGCACACGTTGTTGTTGGTCTAATAACCAACGGCAGAAAACTCGTCGGCGGTCGTGATCGCCGGGAACTAAAGCTTGCACTTTGTGCACTTTGTATGGCCGCATTCGGTTACGCTTTAACACTTTGTGAACTGAACAGTATGACACATTTGTTCCATCCCGACGTCTTAACAATTTAGCGATACTTCGTGTACCTAGGTTCCGATACCGGCGAACGACATCTAAAATGCGGTCCTCGGAGTGAACAGTTATTTGACTTCCACCTCCTGCCGCTACTGGAGCAATGGGCCGATTTTCCAACACTCGCTGAAATGCTGCTGTTATCAGACGAGAGTCAGCTGGGTGTCGAGCGGTCGGGAATTTCTCTCGGTAAATTCGTAATGCGCGAAGCATTCCGCGAGCTTCTCCAAGGCACATTAACATGTTGCCGTATTCACGAGCACTATAAACGTACGCGTTAGGCATTATTAAAACAAAAAAGAAACACAAAACGTAACAACAAGAATAACACGTAATAACAAGTAGGTAATACCAAGTAATAACAATAAGAATTTAATAAAAAAAAACAATTGAACTGTCGCTTGCGCATGCGTGTCCAAGTCAACACGGAACTGTCTCAAAACTAAAATCAATAATTAATCCCGCCAAAACTGAAGCCTACACTTTGAACATTCCACAGACCGTCAAATGTTATGACATTGCCAACTTTTATTTTATAAGTTTAGTTTCCATATGATCCCTACGACTACTCTTTCATATGGAATTTAGAAGTTATAGTTGTAATTTTTTAATACAATTAGACAATCAATTGTACCCTGACGAAACAAGCAGTTCGTTACTACAAAATGATATTGAAATTAATAAACGTACTTACTTGGGTTTGGTTATCTTTGATTTTGTACAAGAAAATAGAAATAAAATGGTATTGAATAATTTAATAGTTAAAATCAATTGCAATTATGATCGACAGGTAATTAATCTAAAAATAATTATTTTACTTTACTTTTATTGACTTTCCGTTTTAATCCATCCAATACTTTGATTTGAAAAGAGGTACGTCAAAACTATTAAAAATTACTTGCAAGTTTTATTGTAATTGCCGCCTCTAATTCTTATATCGCTTGCAAACAAATCTTAGTAGGTAAATTTGGGGAATTTATATGTTGACGCTGACGCGAGGTGACACACAGTCGGCCGGGCGGCGGCAGCGCGTGGTACGAAGGGGCGCGACGGGGAATGCTCGCCAGTATTACTGTGCGCGCACGCTATTGGTTCCTCATTCTTCCCGCGCTTTGAAAAGCGATGTTTCCCAATGTACAGTCGCACACACAGCTTTCTTTGCACGACGCGCGACGATGGTTTTAAAAGGAAGGAAAGAAAAATTATTTATATCTATTGTTTTATGACTGAACTAGTGAACGAAAAGGTAAATAGAAGGTGAATGGGAAAATTGTGCAGTAAAGTTAAATGTATTGAGGAAGAATACCGAAAAAATTACCATGTCGGAAACATTTATCATTCGCATTGATGATGATGATTCTGATGAGTGATGATGAAGTAGCATCCAGTAACACCAATACACCATCGACATTTGGCTTCCATGTTCCATGTTCCAACGGTATAATGAACAGCGTGTCACCCTTAGCTTAAGTTTTCTTGTTACAAACTACTTTATTTTACGATAGAAATAAAAAATAATGCTCAAGCAAACATTATCCATTTTGAATTTCAACCTCTTCCAAAGTTCTAAGTAGCTAGTAAAGTACCTATTATGATTCTACAATAAAACCATTAATTACTATTATAATATTATAAAACAACAGCCTAGTACCATGTAGTACTTTAGAACGCGACTGTACCCATGCGCAGACACACCCCCTCCACTATCGCTCAGCGTTCTTTTTACGTGACGTTGAGTTTGGCTTCGACGCGGATATTGACCCTAGTCAGCTGATTTTATGGTTTATTTATTTTAAATTCCATTGCTGCTTTAATGTTTAAGTATTTTCATTTTATACTAACACGATGGAGCGTGAATAAAGCTAATAAAACGTTGTGAAAAGATGATTTTTTTTTCATCAGGATCGATTTTATATTTCACCCATCATCTAAGATATAGTTAGTACTGTCGTCTGTCTTCGTTTTCGGGAGCGTTTCAAAAATACCCTGTATAGAATATACTCAATTATTTTGTTAATTTTGATATTTTGCAAAGAAAAAAGTCGCGTTGTTGATAATTTGTAAGAACTTGGTAAATACAATTTTATACAAAATATTTTACATGTACGCTAGGGATTGACTCAACTATATCAAAATTAATGTCGATATTTATCTTGAATGTTTATAATGAATCGATAGACTTGCCCACACAACAAGAAAATAAATCCTCGCTTTGCGTTCTAAAATGTAATTTTATTTTGCCGTTTGTCAAACAGATTCCCTCCGGATTCTATAATTAGAAAAAATGGTTAATGTTAATTGGACGGGTTGGTTGGAATCCAAAGAAAAACTCAACGATTTTCAGCAAACATTTTCTTGAAAATGTATAAAAGAAAAAGTAGAATAAAAACAATTTTATTAAAAGGAGTCATTTCTACATTATTTGTACCAGTAAGTATAATAATGTTATAATAAGACTTCAAAAATTTAACTTTCAAAAGTTTAGATAAAAATAGAGACAAATTTTTATACATTATAAAACTGTAGTACATTAAAGATAAAAAAATCTTGAGATTATCCTCTTTAAGCCATTATAAAACCAACTAAGTATCTATTTATCAACCAAAATAAATGTATAACCTTACTTAACCAACCACACAGACTCACGGTCACACTAGTACAATATTCATAGCATCACTCTATTTTCCCCAAGGGGTTGAGCGGGGCTTCCGATTATATTCCTAAGTCACAATGATAAAACTTTTAGTGAAGTTAGGTATAGATATTTAGTAATGCTCCTGAAGCGCCACTATACGCCCGCGCATGAGACGCGATTGTATAAATTCCATAGTATTTGATACTCACAACGCTCGATGACTGATTCATGCTTGATGGCCGACAACATTGTGCCGAGGACTTAAATAGCGTGGTTTATCGCCTACAGCGTTAGTCGTAGAGAAGAGGAACTCGTGGTTAAGTAATAGCTGCGCGGATCAATAGATCTGCGAGATTAAGTTGCACTTGCCGCGGTCAGTCCATGAATGAGTGACCATTTTCTTAACATACCGAGATTGAGAGAATAGAGAGTGCATCTGTATCCTCAGACACTTAGTGCACTTTACTCTGTTAAGATCATTATGTTTTTAAAATTCATGCAGCTAAAATATTAATAAGTTTATTATTACTTTATACTTTTCAGTGACAGATGAAAGAATATAAACATGAAGCACGATGAAGCCTCATAAACATATTGGCCTTTAAACAGAGCAATCTTATTTAACTGATTCCTACAAGTTTCCTTACTTAAATTATTAAGTTTACATTCATATTTAAGTCGAATGTTAAAATAAACTTCTATAATGTATTTAATTAGTAATTATTAAATGTTTGTAATTATCAAAAGTAATACTTGTAGAAAGGTCATTTAGAATATAGAGAACTTAAATGGAAAGCTTTATTCCCACTTCTTATGAAGGATGTTATTATGATGTATAGAGTCACATGAAAAGGCTTTTAGAATAGAATAGAATCACTTTTATTCAATATAGTACTACTACCACCGGTTCGGATAAAACCTCTGTCCTGGGAAGAACCAGCAAGAAACCCAGCGGGACTTTTCTTTTAAATAAGGTTAATTTACAATAGATTACTTAATACAACTATAAATTGTACACAGACTAATTTTGTAGTTAAGAATAATAATTAATTCGTTTGCACGAATTAATTATCCAAAGAGTCAAGGATAAGCTAGTAACGGAATACGACAAGCGCACCGTTCCACGCCAGAGCCAAGACTGCCCTAATGGTGGCCACTCTGTCCGTTTTATACAACCAGAACGGGCGCCACCGCAGGTGCATTGGCGCAGGTGTGCGGTGCACGTGTTGTTTACAAGAATTCTGTCTAGCTACACCAACGCCGCCGCACGTGCAGTGGTGCTGGTGCCGTCACGGCCATGCTGACATGCGTGCGTCCTCGCACGCGCTCCATGACAATCTTAGTTATCTGTAGACAGAAGAACATCGTCCGATTATCCTGACAAAAACCATAAATGTTTACACATTCAGCAACATATTCTGGTGCAATGGTGCTGGTGCCGTCACGGCCATGCCGACACGCGTGCGTCCTCGCACACGCTCCATGACAATCTTAGTTATCTGTAGACAGAAGAACATCGTTCGATTATCCTGACAAAAACCATAAATGTTTACACATTTAGCAACATATTCTGGTCCGGTCTATAATGACCCTGCAGATATTAACAATTAGCTCTGGTCCGATCTATATCGACCCTTCAGGCAATTAGCATTGGACCGGTTCCTTTGAACCCTGCAACACTAATCAGTTTTGGTCCGGCAAAATGCCCTTCAAAACTTTTTTTTTTAATAGAATCATTCTTTTTCTATTTTCTCTTATTTTTTCATGTACTGTTTATGCTAGTCCGGAATCACTATTCCCTATAGCCAAATCATTGGACCGGCACAAAGCCCTGCAATGATAGTAAGAACCATTTTTTTTTCTTACTCTTTTTTTTTCAATTCAGTATAGAGCAATTACAGTTCGACCATACCGCAAACATGTCCCTGTCACAATCACACAGTAGTGTAACGTGAGGAACGTAGTGACATGATAATACCAAAGTATGCAAACCAACAGCAACACGACACATCCTAGTGTAACACAGACCAGCCTCCCAGCAACACCATCTTCCTTTCCTGCACTAGAAGAATTACTCCGCTAGAGTGATGCAACATCTATATTTTCAATAAGCGCAGACACGGCCACCTCCGACTGTCGCAAGTCTTCGTTCTGTTGACAGTAAACAGCATACGGTCTATCAGTTATCACCACCTGCTAACAGATATTAACACTTGTTAAATATTACAATGCTCGACCATCTGACCAAGCCTCAGACGTCCATTTACAGCGCCAAAGCACCATGTGTTCGGCGGCCGCTCGAATTACCTTGCCGTAAGATCTGCCGATAAGTTATAGACTGTAGCGGTGTATGCTCAATCTTAACAGCGCTCGGCCGTACCTGACCATGTCCGATTTGGCCGTCACAACATCTTCCTCATTGATCATTGTTGTAGAGACTTCTACGAATTCCTCGACATCAAACCATAATCTTGTCGACCACATAATATTGGGAGTAAGCTGCAACACTTATCAACACATTAGAACACCAAAAGGCCACTTATTATTTTCAATTCATAGAACGTTAAAGTTATTCAATTATTTTGTTACATCGCTTAAAACATTTCACTTTAAATCTTTTCTCTACACTTTAATGATACGTCAATATCGTAAGTAAGACAGCAAATTTCATTACGGCATTTAACATAAAAATTGAGTCATCCATGTGAAATTGCATTATTATAGGTCTTTCACAAATATAATAATCCTCATACTATTCGAAGATTATATGTAGGCAATAATGAGGACTTTATCCCACTTCTGATGTAGAAAGGTCATTTATAATATAGAGAACTTAAATGGAAAGCTTTATTCCCACTTCTTATGAAGGATGTTATTATGATGTATAGAGTCACATGAAAAGGCTTTTAGAATAGAATAGAATCACTTTTATTCAATATAGTACTACTACCACCGGTTCGGATAAAACCTCTGTCCTGGGAAGAACCAGCAAGAAACCCAGCGGGACTTTTCTTTTAAATAAGGTTAATTTACAATAGATTACTTAATACAACTATAAATTGTACACAGATTAATTTTGTAGTTAAGAATAATAATTAATTCGTTTGCACGAATTAATTATCCAAAGAGTCAAGGATAAGCTAGTAACGGAATACGACAAGCGCACCGTTCCACGCCAGAGCCAAGACTGCCCTAATGGTGGCCGCTCTGTCCGTTTTATACAACCAGAACGGGCGCCACCGCAGGTGCATTGGCGCAGGTGTGCGGTGCACGTGTTGTTTACAAGAATTCTGTCTAGCTATACCGACGCCGCCGCACGTGCAGTGGTGCTGGTGCCGTCATACTTATATGAAAAATAAAGCAGTCATGTAATCCGTGTCCCTGTTTTTATTTCCCCATCAAAACATTTTATAAAATATAAATAGGTATATACTTAGTTAAGTATCTACCTATTTATATTAACAATATGTTAAAAAAGAAATTCCGGGGAAACTGCCATGGCCGTAAATATTTTTCTCCAAAGATCATAGCTCGAAAATACAACTTTCCGATCTGATTCTTGGGGAGTTTTTTTTAAGTTTATCGGTAGAGTCACCTGGGATTTTATACATTTGAATTAAAATCCAACAAAAGGCAGGTAGGTTCAGCTTATTCCCAGGAACATGTTATATGAATATTTTTAATTATTTTAGAACTATCATGGTAAAAATTCAGTAAATTTTTGAAGTTATTCATTTTCGTGCATTAAACAATTTTAAGTCTTTACCGCTTCCTTAACAATCATTTTTCGATAGTCCTTGTAAGTAAAATGTACATCACTAGCTAACGCACACAATGACAAATCAAAATTAGTCACGCGTTTTCGGGCTGTCAGGTCAACTATACGCCAGTATATTCTAAGTCTATGGTATATTCTAAGTCTATGGGTGCGGGTGACAGCTTACACTTTTGGACCGGGTACGTTCCGGCCTACAAATATTAAAATTTCGAAATAAAAAAATCTCATTTTATAGATCTTAATTTGCCCTTTCGACCTACGTTAATTATTTTATAAGCCCGTTTTTCGTTTTCCCAGGAAAAATCGAAATAGGATTTCCTATTTTCTTATATTTCAAATAGTCATATCTCTTTGAAAAATTATTATTGTTTACTCCACCAAGCGTAAAAAAATTGCCCTTGTGCTACTTTAATTTGCACGCGTGCAAATTCTTAAAAATATTCAATAATTAACAAATAAACAATAAAAAAACTGTCGTGGCATTTTCAAGCCAATTATTTGTGCATTGCGCATGCGCGACAAAATGAGGTAGAGCGAGGTCGAGCCTATGTTCAAAGCGTATGATCGTGAGTACTGCTTTGAATACTGGAGTGCGGGTAAGATGCATAGAAAGAGGTGCTGGTTACAGTTCATGACTTCCCAGATTCAATACTATCTTTCCACTTACTATATCGACCAAGTCACTATGACATTATATATATATATATCTATATATATATATATATATATATATATATATATAGATATAATGTAGCCCGTGTAGTGGCGGGTAAGAATACCCACTACCCCATATCTTCCCGTGGGTGTCGTAAGAGGCGACAGAGGGAAACTGAGGCAGAAGATGGGCAGCAGCATCCTTCTGATAAAAGCAAAAACCAATAAAAAAATTGCGGTTGCCAACCCGCTCGCCAAGCGTAGCAACTATGGCAATATGGGGTATATTACCCCCCCCCCTCCCCATGAGCAATGACACTAATAAACGGCCCCCAGTCCTCGGCGGCCCCCCTATTCCTGGCTACGGTGGCGACCATGGTAACGGTGGGGCAGGGGGTGCTGAGGATCTCCGGTGGAGGTTCGGTTGCCACCTACGACGACTCGACCTGGCAACTTATAACGCACGCACCCTGAGGACTGACGAGAAGATCCAGGAGCTGGAAGAAGAGATAGACAAGTTGCGCTGGAATATTATAGGATTATCCGATGTCCGAAGAGAGGGGGAGGACACGGTAATCCTCGAATCCGGCAACTTGTTCCATCACCGGGAGGGCGACCATCTGTCCCAAGGAGGTGTCGGATTTATCGTCCACAAGTCTCTCGTTAACAACGTTGTAAAGATTGGGAGTGTGTCGACGAAGGTTGCGTACCTTATACTCAGAATCACCAAACGGTATTCGCTGAAGGTCATACAGGTTTACGCACCAACCTCGGCACACCCCGATGAGGAGGTGGAGGAAATGTATGAGGATATCTCTAGAGCCATGCATTCCTCCAAAACCCACTATACGGTGTTAATGGGAGACTTCAACGCAAAACTAGGCACAAGAGAGAACGGTGAGCTGAAAGTAGGGAAATTCGGATTAGGGCAACGGAAACCAAGGGGCCTGAAGCTGGCCGACTTCATGTAGAAAGAGGGACTCTTTATGATGAACTCTTTCTTCCAGAAGCGGCCCCACAGGAAGTGGACCTGGTCGTGCCCCGACGATTCGACAAAAAATGAGATTTATGACGACTAGACGGCAACTGTTCAGTGATGTCTCAGTGATCGCGAGGGTGAAAACTGGTAGCGATCACCGAATAGTTAGAGGCACACTGAACCTAAACGTTAAGTTGGAGAGGTGTCGTCTAATGAAGTCAACGTTCCGTCCCCCTCGTGCTCTAATCCAAAGTCCCGAAATCTTTCAGCTCGAGTTACAAAACCGTTTTCAGTGCCTAGAAGATTGCAATGTAGTGGACGATATGAATGACAAGCTCGTGGAAACTGTCCATGCGGACGGAGCTAAGTTTTGCAAGACCCGCCGCAGAAGAACACAAAAACTCTCCGATCACACTCTTAATCTCTTGGCTGTTAGACGGGAAATGCAGCTGCAGTCTTCAGTAGATTTGATAGCATATAGGCAACTGAACAGACAGATCTCCAAATGCATGCGGCGGGACTTACGCAAATTTAATACTGCTCGTATTGAAGAAGCGATCGAGCAGAACCAGGGCTCTAAAGTCTTTCCCAGAGATCTGGCTGCCAGAAAGAGCCAACTGTCGAAGCTGAAGACCGATTGTGGCAGTATCGTTTCCGGGACACCTGAGATTTTGAGTGAGATTGAGAGGTTCTATGGGCAGCTGTACACGTCATCGTTGGAGCCACACGCAAGTGTGAGTAACGATCCAAGAGCAAGTCTTATCCGACACTATTCCGATGATATTCCGGACGTCAGTCTGAGCGAGATTAGAATGGCTCTCCAGCAACTTAAAAACGGCAAGTCCCCGGGCGAGGATGGAATTACAGTGGAGCTTCTGAAAGCGGGTGGAAAACCGGTACTTGAAGTGCTTCAGAAGCTCTTTAATTGTCTTGCGTATGTGGACTATGAGAAAGCCTTTGATTCCGTCGAAATTTGGGCGGTGCTGCAGTCCCTTCAGCGGTGTCAAGTGGACTGCCGGTACATCGAAGTGCTGAAGTGTTTGTACAGTAGGGCTACGATGGCGAGTACAGAACCAGAATACGAAACCTATCCAACTGCAGAGAGGTGTAAGACAGGGTGACGTAATATCCCCGAAACTCTTCACCGCTGCGTTGGAAGACGTTTTCAAGCTGGACTAGAAAGGATACGGTATTAACGTCAATAGCGAGTACATCACTCACCTTCGATTTGCCGACGATATAGTCCTTATGGCAGAATCGCTGAAGGACCTAAGCACTATGCTCAATGACCTCAATAGTGTCTCCCAACGGATAGGTCTTAAGATGAACATGGACAAAACAAAAATCATGTTTAACGTCCATGTCACACCTATACCGGTAGTTGTTGGGAGCACTAAGCTCGAAGTTGTTGACGAATATGTTTACCTGGGACAACTAGTCCGACTAGGTAAGTCCAACTTTGACCGAGAGGTCAATCGACGGATTCAACTCGGCTGGGCAGCGTTCGGGAGATTACGACACATCTTCTCATCAGATATACCTCAAAATCTTAAAACTAGATTATACAACCAGTGCGTGTTGACAGTGATGACCTATGGATCTGAGACGTGGTCCTTCACTGCTGGCCGTATGAGGAAGCTCAAAGTCGCTCTGCGAGCTATGGAGAGGGCTATGCTCGGCGTCTCTCTGCGTGATAGACTTAAAAACGAGGCTATCCACAGTAGAACCAGAGTGACCGACATAGCCCAAAGAATTAGATGCTGAAGTGGCAATGAGCCGGCCATATAACTCGATGAACCGACAACCGATGGGGAAGAAAGGTGCTCGAGTGGCAGCCTCGTACCGGCAAACGAAGTGTAGGGCGTCCCCCCACTAGATGGAGTGACGACCTGGTAAGACATGCAGGAAGTCAATGGGTGCAGGTGGCTCGGGACCGTGCTTTGTGGTATTCCTTGGGGGAGGCCTATGTTCAGCAGTGGACTTGTGAAGGGCTGTAATGATGATGATGATCGATATAAAAATTAAAACCGAAACATATATTTCTTTATAAACTACAATGCATGTAAAATTAAGTTAAAGTTTAATACAAATTATCACATAATAGTGACATAATAGTTGTTCCCGGACCTCGCCCGCATGGTTTTTTTTACGATTGGATTTCATGGGTTTTAATTTTTTTGCGCGGAATCCTAATTTTTTTCTAAAATAAAATTAGCCTGTGTTACTCCTTATAACATCAGCTATCTATCAGTGCCAGCTATAAGCCGGAACAAACAGACATTAAGACAAACATTTTAAAAATTGTTTTTGTCTTTTTGTTATGAATACCGTATATACTTTCATATGTATTTAGTAAAAGGCTGTTATTTTGATATTACAAACAGACACTTCAATGTATGTTTCAATGTCAGTGCATTTAAGTTGTCTAAAAGACGACAGCTTAAATGCACTGACATTCTTGAAATCTAGGACCTTTGTTGGTAGTGAAATTATTTTTTATTTTTGGTATACTTATTTTAATTAAAGTTCTTAATAGTTATTTCAATGCTTTATTTTTTTCCTACTCAAAATACTAGCCCTATATTTCTATTAAAAAAAAAAGAGTTTACTCAGAAGGACAGTTACCGACAAAACTGCAAAGACCTCGCAACGTCGGCAAAAAAATGGTGGCTAGTTTTTTTCGCGGAGCGGACATTTGTCGACGTCAATGCTGGAAAATTGTAGGTCAGTCAACTCTGAATGGTGTACTACAGTTGCATTACCCAAAGCTTTTCAAGCTGTGCGGGAGAGAAGACCAAACACCGGGCTTCGGGGAATCATGCTGCATCACGATAACGCCTCTTCACATACCTCCCTTAGAATAAAAGCATTTATTGAGGAATCTGGTGTTGAAACTCTAAATGGGTGCCCTACAGCCCTGACTTAGCTCCTTGTGATTTCTTTTTGTTCCCAAGAGTCAAAGAAAAAATAAAAGGCAAGTTTTTTTCAAGCGCCGAAGCAGCCGTGGCTGCCTACGAAGAAGCGATTTCCGACCTGTCAGATCAAGACTGGCAAAAGTGTTTTCAGAGTTGGTTTAGGCGAATGGAACTTTGTATAGAGCATGTTGGAGAATATTTTGAAAAGATGTAAAATAAATATTAATAGTATCTAGAATAGTTTTTAATAGTAGTCAATGTACGCTTATCAAATGTAAGGTCGCTGAGGAATCCAAATTAGCTTTAAACAAGTCAGGGTTCCCCATCATTAAAGGGTTTGGATAAGATGTTAGTTTCTCAGACTGGGGGCGACTAAATCTAGTCCAGTTCAATCCCCAGAAGACACAAGTTTGCGCATTTACCGCCAAAAAGAACCTCTTTGTCGTATCTCCTCAGTTTCAAGGCACTCCCCTTGTTGCCTCAGCCAGTATCGGAATCATCGGTGTCGACATATCGAGTGATGTGCAGTTTCGTGGTCACTTGGAAGAGAAGGCTAAATTGGCCTCTAAAAAGACAACCACTTGCAACTTTACAAGGCGCAGGTTCGGCCCCACATGGAATACTGTTCCCATCTCTGGGCAGGGGCTCCCCAGTGCCAGCTCCTTCCACTTGACCGCATCCAGCGCAGAGCGGCTCGAATCGTCGACGACCGAGTTCTTTCCAATCGGCTGGACTCACTGGCACTGCGTATAGATGTTGCATCTCTTTGCGTATTTTATCGCATCTATCACGGGGAGTGCTCTGAGGAATTGTTTGGACTGATTCCAGCCGCTCAATTTCACCATCGCACATCGCGACAGAACTCGAGATATCATCCATACCATCTGGATGATTGGCAGTCTACCACTGTGCGATTTAGAAGACCAACAAAGGGTGCATACAAGGATCTACCTGCGGACCTTTGCTGTGGAACCTGCAACTCGACCCACTACTAAGGGAGATAGAAAATCTAGGCACACACATACAAGCGTATGCAGATGACATATTGATCACTGCGAAAGGGGAAGCAGCAAAGGACCTAGAACAAGAACTTAATACAGCACTTGATCACATCCTTGTGTGGGCTAAAACGAGGAAGATGAAACTAGCGGCTCAGAAGACGCAAGCCATTCTACTAACTAAGAAATTAAAATATGAAACACCTACGTTATCCCTCGATAATAAAGTAATAACGTTCTCTGATAGCATAACAATTCTTGGACTTACGATTGACGCCAATCTCAACTTTGTAAAGCACGTAGATGCGGTAACGCAAAAGGCTATCCAACTTTACAAAAAGGTCTCAAGAACGGCATGAGCTAACTGGGGTCTTAATTCTGAAATTCTCAGAACAATATATATAACAGTAGTCGAACCAACAGTCTTATATGCGGCGGGGGCATGGGGCTCAACGGCAAACAAAAAGCAAATAAAAACAAGACTCGACAGAATCACTAGGATTTTTGCAACAATGGTTTGCAAAGCACACCGCACAGCATCCTTGACATCATGCACAACACTAGCCCGAATCATCCCATTAGATCTAAGAGCCCAAGAAAATGCCGAGATCTACATGATTAAGAGGGGTAAACCCATTGCGCATTTACCTGGCAGAACACTAGCCAAATCTATAAGCCCTCACACGCTACCACACCCAGCAGATAGGATAAGGCAATGTTTTGAACTGATAACATCTGAAAACGATATAAAGGCTATTGAAAACGACTGGCCGTGCATATACACCGATGGCAGCAAAATCGCAGGTAAAGTAGGCGCTGCCGTTACTTGTTGGGAGAATGGTAGAGAAATCCACAAGACCAAGTTAAGACTCGGAAGCCATTGCAGTGTCTACCAAGCGGAACTTGCTGCTATTTTAAAAGCCACTGAAATAATGCTGCGTAGACGCACTCTTAAGAAAGCAAATATCTTGAGTGATTCACGATCAGCTCTGGAATGCCTAACAAATCCAAACACCTTACACCCCATAGCAGCGGAGATTTTAGATCGCATCATGGAAATAGAAAGGCAACAGGGAAGAGTGAGCTTATTTTGGATCAAAGCCCACTGCGGCATCCAGGGGAATGAAAAGGCTGACGAATTAGCCAAGTCGGCAGCGGAAACATCAAAACAGACACCGGGCTTCGGGGAATCATGCTGCATCACGATAACGCCTCTTCACATACCTCCCTTAGAATAAAAGCATTTATTGAGGAATCTGGTGTTGAAACTCTAAGTGGGTGCCCTACAGCCCTGACTTAGCTCCTTGTGATTTCTTTTTGTTCCCAAGAGTCAAAGAAAAATAAAAGGCAAGTTTTTTCAAGCGCCGAAGCAGCCGTGGCTGCCTACGAAAAACGATTTCCGACCTGTCAAATCAAGACTGGCAAAAGTGTTTTCAGAGTTGGTTTAGGCGAATGGAACTTTATAGAGCATGTTGGAGAATATTTTGAAAAGATGTAAAATAAATATTAATAGTATCTAGAATAGTTTTTAATAGTAGTCAATGTACGCTTATCAAATGTAAGGTCGCTGAGGAATCCAAATTAGCTTTAAACAAGTCAGGGTTCCCCATCATTAAAGGGTTTGGATAAGATGTTAGTTTCTCAGACTGGGGCGACTAAATCTAGTCCAGTTCAATCCCCAGAAGACACAAGTTTGCATTTACCGCCAAAAGAACCTCTTTGTCGTATCTCCTCAGTTTCAAGGCACTCCCTTGTTGCCTCAGCCAGTATCGGAATCATCGGTGTCGACATCGAGTGATGTGCAGTTTCGTGGTCACTTGGAAGAAGGCTAAATTGGCCTCTAAAAAGACAACCACTTGCAACTTTACAAGGCGCAGGTTCCCTTACATGGAATACTGTTCCCATCTCTGGGCAGGGGCTCCCCAGTAGCTCCTTCCACTTGACCGCATCCAGCGCAGAGCGGCTCGAATCGTCGACGACCGAGTTCTTTCCAATCGGCTGGACTCACTGGCACTGCGTATAGATGTTGCATCTCTTTGCGTATTTTATCGCATCTATCACGGGGAGTGCTCTGAGGAATTGTTTGGACTGATTCCAGCCGCTCAATTTCACCATCGCACATCGCGACAGAACTCGAGATATCATCCATACCATCTGGATGATTGGCAGTCTACCACTGTGCGATTTAGAAGACCAACAAAGGGTGCATACAAGGATCTACCTGCGGACCTTTGCTGTGGAACCTGCAACTCGACCCACTACTAAGGGAGATAGAAAATCTAGGCACACACATACAAGCGTATGCAGATGACATATTGATCACTGCGAAAGGGGAAGCAGCAAAGGACCTAGAACAAGAACTTAATACAGCACTTGATCACATCCTTGTGTGGGCTAAAACGAGGAAGATGAAACTAGCGGCTCAGAAGACGCAAGCCATTCTACTAACTAAGAAATTAAAATATGAAACACCTACGTTATCCCTCGATAATAAAGTAATAACGTTCTCTGATAGCATAACAATTCTTGGACTTACGATTGACGCCAATCTCAACTTTGTAAAGCACGTAGATGCGGTAACGCAAAAGGCTATCCAACTTTACAAAAAGGTCTCAAGAACGGCATGAGCTAACTGGGGTCTTAATTCTGAAATTCTCAGAACAATATATATAACAGTAGTCGAACCAACAGTCTTATATGCGGCGGGGGCATGGGGCTCAACGGCAAACAAAAAGCAAATAAAAACAAGACTCGACAGAATCACTAGGATTTTTGCAACAATGGTTTGCAAAGCACACCGCACAGCATCCTTGACATCATACAACACTAGCCGAATCATCCCATTAGATCTAGAGCCCAAGAAAATGCCGAGATCTACATGATTAAGAGGTAAACCGCGCATTTACCTGGCAGAACACTAGCCAAATCTATAAGCCCTCACACGCTACCACACCCAGCAGATAGGATAAGGCAATGTTTTGAACTGATAACATCTGAAAACGATATAAAGGCTATTGAAAACGACTGGCCGTGCATATACACCGATGGCAGCAAAATCGCAGGTAAAGTAGGCGCTGCCGTTACTTGTTGGGAGAATGGTAGAAATCCACAAGACTAAGTTAAGACTCGGAAGCCATTGCAGTGTCTACCAAGCGGAACTTGCTGCTATTTTAAAAGCCACTGAAATAATGCTGCGTAGACGCACTCTTAAGAAAGCAAATATCTTGAGTGATTCACGATCAGCTCTGGAATGCCTAACAAATCCAAACACCTTACACCCCATAGCAGCGGAGATTTTAGATCGCATCATGGAAATAGAAAGGCAACAGGGAAGAGTGAGCTTATTTTGGATCAAAGCCCACTGCGGCATCCAGGGGAATGAAAAGGCTGACGAATTAGCCAAGTCGGCAGCGGAAACATCAAAACAGACACCGGTATACGATTGCTTCCCTCTGTCCTTCGCAAAGCGCCACATTAGGGATAACACTTTGCTGATCTGGCAAGAACGGTACACAACATCAGACACAGGTAGAGTCACAAAGAAGTTCTTCCCAAACGTGATCCAGGCGTACACAACAATAAAGAAGATTGCAGTCAGTAACCTGAGATGTCAAATTTTCACGGGACATGGGGGTTTTAAAGCATGCTTACATAGATTTAAGTTAGCGCAGAGCCCATACTGTGAATGTGACCACCTAACACCACAGACTGTAGAACACATTCTCATAGATTGCCCTAGACATACAGCTCTAAGACTTTGTTGCGAACACCGTATGGGCTTTGCGCTGAGAGAAGACACTCTGTGTAGGGCAGTCAACGACAATGACAGTCGAACTCATTTCCTTGAATTCGCCGAAAGGTGCCTGAGGAAAGTATTACAAGGAAATGGGTCCAAGATATATTAGCCTTAAACATAGTTGTAGTTGCAGTAATTATAAGTAGGCAATAGTAATAGTACGAATAGTGATAGTAATATTTATCATAAGTAGTACGACACTTACTCTCAAAAGATAAACCTATATAATATATATCAATATACGCTGTGGTTATCAATCCTGAGCTTTTATATACCAATAAAGGCTCAGGATTGATAACAATAGCGCTTCTTCCTGATGATATTAAACTTAGGCAATTAGAGTAATACTGATTAACAGTAGTAAGGAAAACTAGAAATAGTGTGAAGTAAGATTAAAGTAGATAAAAGTTAATTAGTAATAAAGAACATCTTGCATAAGATAGTTAGTCACTAATATTGTATATCAAGTATCTGATAACAAATACTTAAGACAGAAAAAAAAAATGTAATACCAGTAAGTAGTTTCATTAACAGCAGCTAGGAAAATAAGAAATAGTTAGCAATAAGATCTATGTAAGCAATAGTTAGTATAAAAGTATATCCAAATTGCCACATGCGCACGGCTTGTAATGACCTCCGACAAAATGTTCAGGAAAAAAAAAAAATATATATAGGCGAAATGGTGTGGTTATCCATTTATATAGAAATAAGTGGCAACTAGAGATAACAAGACGATGTACTCAAGAAAATAATAATTATAAAAAAAAAAACAGAAGAAATCTAAAGTGATAAAATAAAATCTAAAAGATATAAAAGGTGCTGTAAAATAAATAACAGCAGATGAAATGAGAAGAAAAAAAAACATGTGTTGAGGGACGATTTATAAAAGCAGATGTTCTCATAAGACAGTCACTCACGGAGCTGCCATTGGTCACTATATACAAGCACATAGCTGACTTTATAGGTATATTGTGATGATAATAAGCTAAACCAGCTAGAAGTGCTCAATTCTTAAAATGTATCTGTAGAAGGCTTAAACTCATTAAAACACACACTAAGGGTACCGACTAAACAGGTCTATTTGGGCCCGGGTATGTTTGTTTAAAGGAACGTAATGATTACTTTATCTTTCGTGGGGCATATGAGCTTACTATAATGTATATATAATGTACTAAAATATATTACTAATAGTAAAGGGCGGTGTTGTTCTAGTTGATTGTTCTGGCCAGCCATTGAAAAACTCTCTGAAAATAGGATCATTGCACGTGCTACAGTATTACCCGATAACAAACGGCTAAAGGACAAGTCCCTAGAATTTTATGTTAACACAATAAGGGAAAGCCTTTCGAGACACCAAAAGATATCATAGTCTTTAGAAACTAAGCATATATGCTCAATGTAGTAGTAGTACCACGAGCAAATAAAGAGATTGAACGATACAATCGAACAATCTTGAACTCATTGGCTTTGAAGAAAAGGACTAGGACATATAGGGTAAAAGAGGGTAATGGGAGTCACTTAAGCGAGAATTCAAATAAAAGCTTATTTCACAATAAAATCTTTATTGAAACAACATAATAACAAAATTTACTTATTTAGCTATCAATTGAGATCAGTTTTAATCAATTTGGCAATCAGCTTTTGAAATAAATACGGTTCAAAAAAATAACAGATTTGATCCCCATTGCACTGAGGTGAGGGCAATGGTAGTCACCCTGTGGATAATCAGAGTCAGATATATTTTACATCTCTTTTGTAGACTTGTAAATGGTATATCAATAGTTATAGCAGCTTTTCATATGGAATAACCCTATTGATCAATAAGCTGGACAGCTTTTTTCAAACTATCGGTAGACTAAGTAGTATTTTTGGTAATTCTGTTTTGTAGATGCCGAATGTACGGGCATTCGGCATCTACAAAACAAAAAAGCAGTATATACCTAACATGTAGTAAAATAAGTCTATAGGCATACTATACTACATTCTTTACTTGTAATAATCAATTGCGGGCAATGGGAGTATCCTGACTCCCATTGCTCACAACTACACTAATGAGAATAAAGTCAGAAATATAAAATATAGAAATTATTATGGTAATCAAAGGTGTACATCACTATTATGAATGTCAGACCAATTACACATAAAAGTCTCATTTAGATCCATTATGAAATTCGAAACTTACCGTTTGTTTTCTTTCGACAAAAATTTACATCAGCGGGGCGCAAAAACAAAAAGCAGCTATCATTTCAAAACGCGCGGCGGTTACTGGTGCGAGTCATTCGAAACAGTGGTGGAGAGCACGGAGCGGGGCGTAGATGTCATTTACGCGACTGGGGATGATGTGTAGTTTTGTAGATAAGTAGGTGACCACTATTACCCGCTGACTCCCATTACCCACTCTTCTCCTATGTACAAAACTTACACCTGAGTTTGAACAACACCATGAATAAAGGAATCGGCAAGTGCGGCACCTACAGAAGTAGGTTTTGGTCAAAGAACAGTCGGAAAACATCTTGAAGGCAGCATTGGAACCAGATGAAAATAATCGAGAAGTGATAAGAATTACTGTGGAAAACAATATTAACAGTTTCCCTGTCCGCGATATAGACACTATAGTCAAACAATAGAAATGTTCATATATGATTCATGGGACAGGGAAAGGGTTAAAGAAATACAAAAGAAAATGAAGGAGCAACAACAACAAAACACACACACACGCACAAACTATTTTTTGTTATTATTAAGATTTAAGTTTTTTTATTATTAAGACTATTTTAGATATTATTTAAAAAGTGAACATTTTTTAAGAAATTTTCTACGGAAGAGCAGGTATATATTTACTTAAAAGGATGTCCCAACAACGGTTTAATGTATCTATTTTAACAAACCATGTAATAATCATAAATTATAAATAAAAAATCATCAATGTAGTCAAAGTCAATTAAATACGCATTATTAAAGATAACTCAAAAACTACTGGTTGATCTTGATCAAATTTATATGGGACCACATGAGAAGCATCAGCTTTCAAATAAAAAAAGAATCATCAAAATCGGTTCACCCAGAAAAAAGTTCTGAGGTAACACAATAAAAAAATACAGTCGACTTAAGTACCTCCTCCTTTTTTGAAGTCGGTTAAAAGTCAAAGTAGGTATTTTCGTTACAAACTTAAATATTTGGGCTATGTAGTGTTCATTCTACGTGAGATTGCTTGAAGTTCAAGCGCGCATGACCCTAAACGAACGACGGTGGAACCTGCTTACCTACTTCCAAAAATTTATACTATTCTAAGTGTAGTAGATCCCGCTGGGGTGAGTTCTTATTTATTTTGACAATAGCAAAGATTGAATGACGGCTGATGGAATGACGCTTATTCCATGGAAAAATGGGCGCTCCTTAGTATGGGATGCGACTTGTGTTGACATATTAGCGTCAACACATCTTGCGGCGACTACACACAAGGCAGGTCCGGCTGCTGCTGTTGCCAAGTCTAACAAACGGCGCAAAATGCTTATTTTAATGAATACTGTTAGGTGATTCTGAGTATAAGGTACGCAACCCTCGTCGACACACTCCCAACCTTAGAAACGTTGTTAACGAGAGACTTGTGGACGATAAATCCGACACCTCCTTGGTACAGATGGTCGCCCGGTGATAGAACAAGTTACTGGATTTGAGGATTACCGTGTCCTCCCCTCTCTTCGGACCTTAGATAATCCTATAATATTCCAGCACAACTTGTCTATCTCTTCTTCCAGCCCCGGGATCATCTCGTCAGCCCTTAGGGTGCGTGCGTTATATGTTGTCAGGTGGAGTCGTCTTAGGCTGTGGCAACCGAACCTCCACCGGAGATTCTTAGTACCCCCTGCGCCGCCGTTACTATAGTCACTACCGTAATCAAAATTCAATGTCTAAATAAAAATTCAATGTATATATGTATTTGGATGACAGTACCATTTTTCCATAGAGTAGTTAGTTAAAAAAGTGTAAAAATTAATGTTTCTTTCGGAAGTATTAGTTATATTTCATATTAATTAGATTAGAAACGAATAAGCCAATCTAAGGATATTCCTAAAAGTAGAAAAATTAAAAAAAAGAGTTAAAAATGTGCCAAAAATAAAGAGGAAATCATCGAGGCATTGTTTTGTGTATTAATATAATACTGTAGAAAGTGATAAACATTCATTTAAAACTTATTTCTCAATTAAATGACATTGTGTGACAAAAAACTTTACCTCAGTTCCAACCATGTCCCAACTAGCAACACTTGCTGAGTAGGAGATTGTTCGCGACGGTGAAAAGTGTTTGGAAACAAAGTGATTGAAAAATAATATTAAAAGTATTTGTGACAAACCTAAGTGAAAAGTGCAATAATATAATTTTACAACATGTTTACAACCTTAGTATTATAGCATAGAGCATCGTTTGGTAATAGCTAAGAAAATAACTGTTATTTGTACAAACAAAAAGTCGACCAATCAGAGCGCTACACGTATAGAACATTCTAGAAATTATTAATTAACTGCGTAATATTTAGTCCCAAAAACGATGGAAATAATTTTTATGCTCTAGAAGAATTGTAAACATGGCAATGAATTATATTAAGGTTTATAGATTAAATAAAAATTAAAGAATTAATATACCCAAATATTGTGAAAATTTGGGATATTTTTGTTAATAAATTTTTACATTGTTAATATATTAAGAAACCTTTATAATGTTCTAATAGACAACTAAATTACCGATCTAACCATTTACATTAGTACATTAGCGTAAGAATTAATCATATATAGATAAATTGTAAATTATGATAATTCTATAGTGAAAATACTAAACAATAAAGAGGCAAAACAGACAATGGCAAGCGGCTCACTTTAAGGTAACGCTCGAGTCTACCTTATGGCTTCGGGGCCCAGTAACATTGTAAGGATCTCCTAAGTGTGTGTTGTTTGTGGATTAGCAGTGGTCCCAAACAACCGCCGGTACGACATACTCCGCTAAGCGTTGAGTCCGTATACTCCGCGAGGCGTCGAGGTCACCGGCCCTTAGGCAGATTCTTGGCACTCAAGCGCGTTCCGTGCCTTGTGTGTCAGTCGCGTGCGCGAGTGCTCTCAAGCACTTCCCCCAACCCTTTCATAAAGAAAGGGATAGGTAGTGCCCCAAGTGTTGCGACCATTATATTCGCTCCCACCCGATCCGAACGTCGTACGTCGCGTACTAAGCTACTCAACTACGTTAGGTAGGGTCATAGACAGGACACACTCACAACAGTAGTAACCAACAGTAAACTACAATGACCGGCAAGGGGAAGGGGGAGCCCCCCCCCCACCCCCTCGCGTTAGGAAACCCCCGGATCGTCCGGGATATTGGATAGGCCATTAATGGTTAGGGATCTCGCGAATCCGGAACGGTCAAGGACCGTGAGCTCGTTCAGCCAGATTCCCAAAACGACCAGGTAGCCTTCATCGCCGCCTAAGGAGCCCGCACCGTGCGCCGCGCTCGCGCTCACCGCGCCTGAGTGCATGAGCGAACGCGAACCGTCGCCCTTACCGCAGTGGGCGAAGAAATCGGCCAGGAGGCACACGCCACCAGAAACCGAAGCCTCCATATACGAGAAAAGACAATGCGTCGTCTCGTCCGACTCGTCACTACCGTCATCTTCGGATGAAGAAGAGCAACTTCCTGCGGTGGCAATTGGAAGTCACAAATCGCCACCGAAATCGCCATCTCCGAGAAAACCAACCCCTCCTATCTCACCGGAACGACGTAGCAACGCGGCCGTGTATGAGCAAGGAGGGGAGGAATCATATGGCTGGGATAGCACCACGTATGCTACCCTAGCCTCCTCGGACGGACAACCCACACAAAACCCGTCTGGATTACCACTGGATGATGGCCAACGACCATCAACAAGCTACGCGCAACTGGCAGCAGCCCCGGCAGTACCAAGGAAGGTGGCTGAAGCACCCAAACCAACCGAGGAGGCCGAGAAGGATATCCTCCCATAGTAGCAGAATGCCTCCCGAACTGGACGAAGCACTTCGAGGTGCTGCAACAGGAAGTTGGGACATCCTCCGAATGCTCGTCCGTTCGGGAAGGGGGTGCGCTTCTCCCCCCAGAGCCCGGAAGAATTCCGGGCTATACAAATATTTGATGGAGATTACCAAAGATATACCAGCCATGTCCTGATACTGCTACACCCCCGAAGAGGAGAAACCCACAAAAGTGGGCATTAGGGGGCTGCCAGTAGACACGGACACTAAGGCAATAGGGGAGGCTATCCAGGCATTAGGATTCCCTATCCGCTACGTGAAGGCAATCCCCGCAGAGGCAGGCCGGGGTGCCTGTACTTCGCGCAACTGGACCACCTAAGCCAAGAAAGGCTCAAAGACCTGTACAACACAAACGAGCTCCTTTATATGAAAGGAGTCACGATAGAAGCCTGGCAAGGACGAGTGGGCCCAGCACAATGCCACCGCTGCCAGGCTTTCGGACACGCCTCATATAACTGCTTTCGACCAATTAAATGCGTCCGTTGCGCGGGGGAACACGCCGCAAGTCAATGCCCGAGGGGTAGGGACGAAGCACCCACATGCGCAAATTGTGCGAAAACCATACAGCCAACGACCGCCGATGTCCGGTATTGAGGAGGATTGCCCGGAAGCAAGGGATTACACTTCCGGGTCTGCTTCCGGAAGCTCCGAAGCGGACCCTAGAGAGTCGCCCGAGGACAGTTGAATGCTTATGGATGCCCACCCCTCTTCGTTTATTTCATAAATGAAGAGGGGTGGGCAACTCATAGAAGGAGGGGCGAGAAACAGCCCCATCACCCCCCGCAACCGCAACCGCAACCACAACAACTACAACAACAACAACAACAACAAATGGAAGTCGTTGAAGTCGACACTAGAGCAACCACCGGAGCGACTCTCCAGCCCCCCGCTAATGACGCTACAGAGCGTCTAGTACCAAAAAAGAAAAGCGGGGGCGTAGGAAGAAGAGCAAAACGCAACAACCTCCTCAAACCGTTACCTCTACCCCTACTCCAGCGGTCACGATAGCCTCCAAGGCGCAGGTTACCGCTAAGGACCGAAAACCACCGTAGGTAGAGCACCAGAAAGGCTCTGCGAACATAGACCCGCTCTACGACTAGAGCGCGCTCTACAATACGAAGAGAAGCCCAGCCGAGACCAGAGCCATATAAAACAACAATTAGAACACCATCAACAAATACGGAAAGCCGACGCCATACAGATTGGTCGGTATAGCCATAGAAGTCGGCACACAGGTCTGGCCGACATCCGAGCCAGGACCGACTATAACAGCCATAATGAGGGCATTGGCGCAACTACTGGCTCGGCATTACAGGCTAGTAACCTGCGCCTATTATACTGGAATCAGACGGGATACAACATAAGATCCATGAACTCCGCACAGTCGCCCAGCAACAGGACATACAGGTGATATTGCTGGGAGAGACAAAATTAAACCCATCAACGCATCTTAAGCTGCCAAATTACCATATTTATAGAAGGGACGAGGTCAATCCTCATGGGACCGCCTACAGAGGCACGGCGGTACTAGTGAGGAGAGACATCGTCCACCAACAACTGGCTTTACCAACATATGAAACGATGCGCTCTATCGGCATAAAAATGGAGGCGACGGGCGAGGAACTAAGGATCTACGCAGCATACCGCCCGCCAGGGACTCCATTCTGCTCCTCAGACATCCGGACGGTGATGGAAGGCAAAGTACCTACATCGTCGCGGGGACCTAAACGCGAAACACCCGGCGTGGGGTCCAGGTGATCACCCGCCGGGTCGTGAACTATATGAAGACGCTGAGAGAAACAGCTACGACGTTTTGGTCCCGAGGAACCTACGCACGTCCTACGGACACGAAGAAATCCGGATGTATTGGATATCGTGCTCTCTAGGAACGTCAACTGCCCAATAGTGGTGAGGTGCTGTACGACCTGAACTCACAGCACCTCCCGATCCTAATCACCCTTGCCTCAAGGCGGTGACTACGCTGCGGGCTCTTAGAAGAAAGATTAATTGGAGACTCTACCAGAGCCACCTAAAGGGAGATCTCCAACATACACCAATCAATACAGCGGACGACGTAGAGGCCGCTGCAACAAGAATACGAAAACAATACAAGAGGCCCTACACGGCCTCTACGATCGTCCCATCCACAGGAAGAAAGGAAGAGCTGCCGCGAGAGATATGCGTGCAGCTCAAACGTAAAGAGCACTAAGAAGCTCTGGGCGCGTACTCGCTGTCCCAGAATGAAAACAAAATTGAACACAACGGATGAACTGTCGGTTGCAGTCCGGGCTCACAGAGGAGGCCTGGGGCGGCGCATATCAAAGCAGAGGAGGAAGATGCGTCGCTCTACATACTGAACCGACAGTTAACAAAACCAGATCCCCGTTTTCCCACTGACCAACAACGCGGGCGAACGTTGTTACGAGGCCAAAGGTAGAGCGGATATCCGGTTCGGTTCCTGTCGACGCCCGCGCCACCGCTTGCAGGAGAGTGGTATATATCCCCGCCGAACTGCGGAGGACGGTAGCCCGCCTGCAACCTGGAAGGCGCCGGGGCACGACGGTATAACCAACGCAGCACTCCGACAGCCCAAACAGAATACTTGTAGAGTTAGGTCGACTCTACAACGGTATACTGGACATCCCACTTCCGGAGGACTGGAAGATCGGCAAAGTGATCGTACTGCGAAACCCGGGAAGGACAGGCGTAGAGCAGCCAGTTATAGGCCGATCACGCTACTACCGCATAGCTAAA
Organism: Parnassius orleans; assembly: GCA_029286625.1. Taxonomy (NCBI): domain Eukaryota; kingdom Metazoa; phylum Arthropoda; class Insecta; order Lepidoptera; family Papilionidae; genus Parnassius; species Parnassius orleans. The sequence goes on from JAGSMP010000032.1 coordinate 3,557,149, forward strand.
CTGTGTGAAAGATTGTTGCTAAGAAGCTTCCGCCCGTGCGTACAACTTCGGGCGGAACAGCACTGGATTCAGGAGGGGCCACTCAACAGCAACGCAGCTGACCAGGGTGCTGCACTACCTTGCGGCCGAGTACAACCGTGGCCGCACATCGTTGGGCGTCTTTCTCGACATAAAGAAGGTGTTCGACAGAGTGTGGCACTCTGGATTACTTTACAAATTAGAAACACAAACAAGTACCCCTCCTGCTATGTTGCGGCTAGTGGCGTCATTCCTTAGAGATAGGAAGTTCTACGTCTGTGTAGAGGACGCCGAGTCCGCAGCGAGACCAATTAGAGCCGGCGTGCCACAGGGCAGCTGTCTATCGCCGATCCTGTACGCGGCTTACACTAAAGACATCCCTACCCTGGCAGACCACCTGCGCGAATGGGAAGACGATGTTGAACTGGCGTTATACGCGGACGATAGCGCCTACTTCACATCGTCTAGAAGAGCCCACATAGCCACTGCCAGGATGCAGTGCCTGCTGGACCTGCTGCCACCATGGCTGGACGAGTGGAGGATGGCCGTCAATGTTGGCAAGACGACCGCTCTGCTCACTCGCCGCTTCAGGAACTTCCTACCACCTTTGATGCTCAGGGGCCAGGAAATCAAGTATGAAGGCCGCAACACCGGATGCCGGATAGATCGGATGTTGCGCATGACCGCGCAAGTCGATATCGTCGTCCGCAACGCCAGATGTGCGCGGGCGGCGCTCCGTCCCGTCCTGGCATCCAAGCTACCGCTAAAGACGAAGCTGAAACTTTATATAATAACCCGCAATGCCGCAGACAGGCCAACTTAGACGCCCATAGGCAAATTTAGCCTATAGACCGACCTAACCGCCAGAATAGGCCGACATAGCCTCCTATGTAGGCCATACTAGACGACCATCAACAATTTGGGAAAAATTTTTACCAACAAAAAAGTGACCGGGGAACCGAACCCCGAACTTCTGAAAAATTAAACCAACAACGCCATAACGGCTCCACGACCGGTGCATAGTGATGCACCGCGAGGAGATCAAAGGGAACATGCCGGAGCCTGCTGTGCTAAATAGCACACATGCAGACGACAGGAGAGTAACATTGTAGTAGCTGAAGTGACTAGTAGCAGAACCAAGAAGTAGCTGAATATAGAACATAGTGAATAGTAGTTAGCAACATAGTAGCTGATAATAGCATTTACACAAGTGATAGTAATAGCTAGTTGTACAACATAGTACCTGATAATAACAGCTAGTAAACAGTGATAATAAAAGCAGATAGCACTAGTAGTAGTAAGTTACTACCGAACAATTTAAAGAAATAGTCAACTGAAGAAATCGTCTGAAAATATAGTGACCAATCGATATAGAACAACCGTAGTTGACCAACCGTATTCAATAATCGTGGTCAATAACCAATAGTCAGAAGATTTCCGCCGAACAGTTGAGCAGTCGAACCGCTGGCCACTGCCTTGCCATTTGTATTCTAATTCGTGCATTTTGATTTAACCTCAGTCCACAGTACCCCAGCTGCACCCACAAAGACGGCAGTAGATCCTCCGGAACCTATAGGTGTAGGACGTGAGCGACTCGCAGAGTACTTTCGATAACACCCAGTTTCGCCCGTCCGGCACATTCGCTGGTCCTTCGAGACGGATATATCCGTTGTCCTTCGGAACCTGATAAATCCGTTGGTCCTTCGGAACCGAATACATAGTCGCTGCCGTATAGAAGCTACTGGATTTCGCCGAGTCAAGATGCCGATCACTCGCTCGCAAGGAAGGGGAGCCAAGACGTGGACCGTTGATCTGGAAGGAGGTTCATCGGACAATGCCGCCGCCATCCACCACCAGATGCCACCACGCTCGCCGTCGACAATAGAGGGCGCTGAAACGCCGTGTTGCTCTCCCGGGGGGATACCTGCCCGCGCCGGCCACTACAACCCGGACAATGAAGCAGAGGGAACAGATAGAAGGCAACGAGGACATTCGCCGTGCATCGTCGCCGATAGCCCGGGAAGACACCCGCGCCGAAGAGCCACCGAGGGGCCCCACCACTAACAGTACGAAGTCAAAGAAGACTATTCGGCCCAATAGAAGAATTTTGAAAACTCGTGAAGAAGTATTGAAGATCAAACTGGTACTCGCACAGATCTCATTACATAAGGCTGAAGAAGAAGAATCAGATGACTACGATAAAGATGGTCACTCCAAAAGTGAGTACGTTCGATCCTGGCTGGAAGATGCCGCAGCCAAGAAGCAGCCAACTCAAGACGCAACTACCGGAGGCCCGCATTAAAACAGTACCAAAGCCACCCCTGGAAGTCGTCCACGTCAGTGAGCCGCAACAGGAGCTCACACACCAGGGTCCCTATCCAGTAGATGTACCCAAGAATCTCATTCCACAGAAGCTCAACCCGGAACCCTCCACCAATGAAGACAGGGGGCTCCGACCATTTATAGTAGAGCTCATCATATCGCCGCACTCACTGACAAATCAAAACCAGAGAGTGCGCCACTATCGTCGCATACTTTCGCAGCGTCGACAGCTATAATGACACTGCCAAGCTTCAACGGAGCACACACCAGATTTCATTCCGTGCCATCTGAGACAACCGAGGCTACTTCAATGATATTGAAACACTGCGAGACTAAGAAGACGTCTACATGGAAGAGCCTTGAAACAGTTAGCTCAGAATTCATCGGGCATGCTAAGCCAGATGAGATCATGCGTGAGCTAGAGCTGCAATTTGGACGTCCGGATTCAATCGTACAAGCAGAGACCGAGAAGTTACAAGGATTAGCACGCTGTACAGAAGCACCTAGAGACGTCTGCATTCGCGAGCAAAGTGAGGGATGCGTCGTCACACTTCGAGCACTGAAGAGAGACCTGCCAAACTCTCTACGCGCCCAGTGGTATAGAATCTACACCGAGAATTACGACTCCAGACCAGACCTCGGCTGCTTTAGCGATTTTGTCACCGAACAAGCTCGCTTCTGCAGTGCATTGCACCTCAGAAATTATCAACGAAGCGCAGAGCAACTGCCGTCTAGTACATAGAACACACAGCTACTACCAAACCGTCTCCGAGATGCAGTGTGTGAAAAAGAAGGTCACTACGGATCCGACTGCAACAAATTTAAAGAAGCAGATGTAAACAAAAGTTGGGAACTCGCAAAGAAAAATAATTTATGTTTCCACTGTCTGCGCTACAAAAATCAAACACACAGATGCAAAACCATCAAGTGTGGAATAGAAGGATGCACCGCGACACACAATCGACTTCTCCACTGTAATAAAAAGGAGAAGACAGAGGTTATAGAAAAGGAACCACAAGAAACCGTGGCTAACTCATTGGCTGTGTCAAAGCATCAAGCGTATTTAAAAAATAATTCCAGTAAGAGTAATTGGACCGGCGGGATCTGTAAACACACACGCCCTGCTGGACGATGGGTCAACAGTCTCATTAATGGATGAAGAGAACGCCGAACAGATTGGAGCTACAGGGCGGTTGGACCCTTTTAAGATCACCGCTATCGGGAACACTACTCTCGATCCACCGGGGTCCCGAAGATTCAAAGTTACGCTGAAGAGTCTCCACAGCAGAAGGTACCGTTCAGAGCACGCACGGTCACAAGCCTGAACTTAGGGCAGCAGACTGTGTGTGCAACAGACATAGCAAAGTGCAATCACTTAGTAGACCTAAAGGAGCAGCTGATATATGACTCCGGCAACCCGAGGATCCTGATAGGACAGGACAATTGGAGACTTCTGATAGCCACTCAAGTCCGCAGAGGTCCGCCGCACCAGCCAATCGCCTCGCTCACAGAACTAGGATGGGTGCTACACAGGGCACATACTAAAGCCCTGCATCAGCGCGTCCACGCGGCCAATGAGCTGCACACGAGCAAGGAGACCATAAATCATCAACTCCGCGAATATTTCGCGCTAGAATCTCTTATCATCAACCCAAGAAGACCAGACTCCGATCCAGGAAGAAAGCTGAAGATATACTTAATAGCAGCACCGTCAGTTGAAGACGGGCATAGAAAAACGCTTCTCTGGAAAAAAGGATATCGAGATGCCTGGCAATTATGAAACAGCAATCAGAGGCTCGCTTCCATGGAAAAGAAATTAGATCGAGACGCAGATCTAAAACAGAAATATAGTGAACAAATGAACTCCCTAGTACAAAGGATACGCCGAGATAGCGCCGGAAACTAGCACACCAGGAAAGCCATGGTACCTGCCCACTTTGACGTCCACAACCGATGAAGTCAGAGAAGTTTCGAATAGTGCACGATGCCGCAACCAAAACAAAGGGGTGGCATTGAACGACTTCTGCTCACGGGTCCAGATCTACTGCAATCATTACAGGGGTCATGATGCGTTTTCGCCATCATAGTATCGCTGTTTCCGCGGACATAGCCGAAATGTTCATGCAGTTAAAGTCAGACCCGAAGACAGAGACGCCTTAAGATATCTCTGGAGGGATCGACGTGATGAAGCTCCACAAGAATATAGAATGACGTCGATCATCTTCGGTGCAGCCAATTCACCCTGCACAGCCATATCCGCCAAAAACTGGAATGCTAAGAAACATATAGACAAGTATCCAGAAGCCGTAGAAGCCATCATCCAAAGCCACTATATGGACGACTATCTCGACAGTTTCCAGTCCCTGGAAGAGGCAACGCCAATTTCAAAGGAAGTACGCGACATACGAAACGCGCACTTCAACGAAAATGGGTTTTCAACGCACCAGTTATAAAGAATTAGAACCTGACCGCGAAGTAACTGAGTCAGTCAACCTGGGCAACAAAGGGAACCGAGGAAAATACTCGGATTAATCTGGGAACCGAGTACCGATCAGTTGAGCTTCAACCTCAAGCTCGCACGACTTCCAATCAATGCTGCATAAGACACAACCAAAGGAAGCACTCAAAATAGTAATGTCGTTGTACGACCCGCCAGCCTCGCCTCCCCAGTTACAATTCGAGCGAAGCAGATGCTGCTAGAAGCATGGAGACGAGGAACCGACTGGGACCAGGAGTTGGACGAAGACCTGACTAACCAGTGGTCCATGGGTCCAACACCTGGAACGACTCAAGTCAGTGAGCATACCAAGATGCTACCCAGGATTCAGCAACGCACGTACATTCAAGTCCACGTGTTCACCGATGCCAGTGAAAGCGCCTACGCAACGCCAGTCTACTGAAGTCAACACCCGATGGGACAATACACGTAGTCTCATCATGGCCAAGGCGAAGTAGCTCCGCTCAAAGTGACGTCTATACCTCGCTTCGAATTACAAGCCGCCGTGATGGGAGGCCGCGTAGCCGCCGTCATCCAAGAGCATCGCGTGAAGCCCGACGCCGTCACTTATTGGACTGACAGCAAAACAGTCCTCATGGATAAAAAGGGCTCTAGAACTTACAAACCTTTCGTCGCCCACCGAATAGCAGCAATCGAGGAACACAGTAAAGTGGAGGACTGGCGCTGGGTACCAACCAAATTAAACACAGCTGACATCGCCACCAGGGACGTACCACCGAACTTCAACTCAAATCACGAGTGGTACAACGGTCCATAATTTTTGTATAAAGAACCGTCAGCATGGCCGACCGAAAGACCCACGTCCTCCGAACCTACCGGCGAGGAAAGATCCTTGACCATCACAGAATCGCGTCATGCTCCGCAACTCCGAGAAACCGTCCCCGATCCAGTAAAGTTTTCTAGATGGGAACGTTTATTGCAAGCTACGGCCAGAGTGCTACAATTTATAATTCTCTGCCGCAAAATCACAGATATAACCTTCTACAAAAGGTCTAGAAAGAAAAAGAACAAGATCCCGACTGGAGGAAACCGATAAATAATACGCGACACTTCGCGCAACCTCCCAGTCGAATGAAAAGTACAGATGTCAAAAAATACATCACACTCGAGGCCGTTTTCATCAGAGAGGGCGAAAAGCTCCTAATCCGTGTCATCCTAGAAGACTCCTTCAAACGAGAGATAGCCGATCTCCGTAAAGATAAAAAGGTCGCCCATGACAGCCGCCTACGACCGCCCCAAATGGAATTGAAAGACGGGATCATCGCTCTACGAAGTCGCATAGCCGCCGTGAAGGGAGTCACGGAAGTGATCATTACATCACGCAACTTTACATCGACTGGACGCATCGTAGCCTGCATCATTGCGGAACCGATCCTACCATCAACGAGGTTCGACAGCACTACTGGGTGATACGACTTCGACCCACCACGAAAAAGATAGTGAGCCAATGCGTAAAGTGTCGCATTAAAAGCGCACGTCGCTCATCACCAGACCGTTCACCTGCACCGGTCTGGACTATTTTGGGCCACTCTCCGTCACTGTGGGACGTCAACACCAGAAGAGATACGTGGCTCTCTTCACCTGCCTCACATCCAGAGCTGTCAACTTGGAAGTTGTCGCAAGTCTCAGCGTTGACTCCGCAATACTGGCCTTAAGAAGATTCGCAGCGAGCCGAGGGTGCCCTACCGAGATTTACTCAGACAACGGCACCAACATGCACGGTGCAGATAAGGAACTTCGGGAGGCTTTTCAAGAAGAAGCCAGTCGACGAGGCATAGTGTGGCGTTTTATCACCCCCTCCGCGCCTTTCATGGGAGGGGTGTGGGAAAGTCTCGTCCGATGCGTGAAGACCGCATTATACACCGTCCTTCATGAGAAACATCCACATGAAGAAGTCTTAGCTACGCTGCTCTGCAAGGTGGAGTACACAGTAAATAGCAGACCATTGACTCACATCTCTGTAGACAGCGACGACAACGAGGCCATCACTCCCAATCACTTCCTTTTGGGAGGATCTGCGAGACTGTCGACACCTGTGTCGACAGTCTCGCAGTCGTGAGTGTTTGATGAGAAGGACATAGCAAAAAAGCACTGGCGACGTTCCCAGATACTCGCCGACATGTTCTGGCAGCGTTGGGTCCGAGAATATCTACCGGAACTTCAAAACCGGCGGGAGCTTCATGGACGAGGCCCCAATCTCCAGGTGGGCGATCCAGTCCTAATAGCCGACAGCCAGTTACCTCGTAACACCTGGCCACGGGAAAGGTGGTAGCTGTATACCCCGTGCGGACGGACCGGACGGACACTAATTACGCACCGCAAACGGCCTAATTAAAGGCCAACCAGGAAACTCGTGCCGCTGCCGAGTAGAAGCAACGTCGCTCACCGAAATGGATGCAGCGCCGCTGTGAGAAGATCGTCGCGACACTGCACGGCAGGAGAGATGTTCGCGATGGTGAAAAGTGTTGTTTGGAAACAAAGTGATTGAAAAATAATATTAAAAGTATTTGTGACAAACCTAAGTGAAAAGTGCAACAATATAATTTTACAACATGTTTACAACCTTAGTATTATAGTATAGAGCATCGTTTAGTAATAGTTAAGAAAATAACTCTTATTTGTACAAACAAAAAGTCGACCAATCAGGGCGCTACACGTATAGAACATTCTAGAAATTATTAATTAACTGCGTAATATTTAGTCCCGAAAATGATGGAAATAATTTTTAAGCTCTAGAAGAATTGTAAACATGGTATTAAATTAGATTAAGGTTTATAGATTAAATAAAAATTAAAGAATTAATGTACCCAAATATTGTGAAAATTTGGGATATTTTTGTTAACTTTTTACATTGTTAATATATTAATAAACCTTTATAATGCTCTAATAGACAACTAAATCACCGATCTAACCTTGTACATTAGTAAATTAGCGTAAGAATTAATCATATATAGATAAATTGTAAATTATAATTCTATAGTGAAAATATTAAACAATAAAGAGGCAAAACAGACAATGGCAAGCGGCTCACTTTAAGGTAACGCTCGAGTCTACCTTATGGCTTCAGGGCCCAGTAACATTGTAGTAGCTGAAGTGACTAGTAGCAGACCAGAGTAGCTGAATATAGAACATAGTGAATAGCAGCTAGCAACATAGTAGCTGATAATAGCATTTACACAAGTGATAGTAATAGCTAGTTGTACAACATAGTAGCTGATAATAGCAGCTAGTAAACAGTGATGATAAAAGCAGATAGCACTAGTAGTAGTAAGTTACTACCGAACAATTTAAAGATAGTCAACTGAAGAAATCGTCTGAAAATATAGTGACCAACCGATAGTGAACAACCGATATAGAACAACCGTAGTTGACCAACCGTATTCAACAACCGTGGTCAATAACCAATAGTCAGAAGATTTCCGCCGAACAGTTGAGCAGTCGAACCGCTGGCAACTGCCTTGCCATTTGTATTCTATTTCGTGCATTTTGATTTAACCTCAGTCCACAGTACCCCAGCTGCACCCACAAAGACGGCGGTAGAAGTATCCTCCGGAACCTATAGGTGTAGGACGTGAGCGACTCATGAAGTACTTTCGATAACACTTACTCCCGAGTTTCGCCCGTCCGGCACAGAGATAAAGATTACCCTCACCCTCATTACCAGGGCGTAGCGTGCCTTAGACGGGCCCTGTATCAAAATTTGTTGGGGCCCAATAGATTTTTCACAAAAGGAACAAAACCGCTCGCATTGAATTAAAATAATTATATATTGATTATAAGTTGTACTTACAATTAATACTCCTAGGTACTAAGCTAGCCAAACAATTCAAATCAAATATACATTTTTCTTGCCTTTTATTCGGCGAACTTATTTATTAAATCATTCATAGCTGACGACGATTTCAGTTTTCCATTTCTGCCTCTATAGACAATAGTGACAAGTCTGATAGCCTTTCCTGTTGGGAAAGGACTGTAAGGACCCCTGTGGCCAGGGCCCCGTATCATTGATACGGCTGATACGGCGGTAGCTACGCCCTGCTCATTACCTAAGTATGCTCCATTGGGCGTGTCAGGGCTGTAATTTTAAATTTTCGTAAATTTGAAAAGTTTTCTTAATGTTATTATAATATTGATGATTTGCGTTCTATGATGCTCAAATAATCGAATGAAATGAATTAGAAAATTTGACTAAACGTAACTATAGAATAGGTATTTATAATTCTAATAGGGTATGTTCAATATTATTAAGGTTTATGTCAACAATAAAGTATAAAGTGGCCACCATTTTAAAACCCTTGTTTCTTGATCGATTGTTATCAAACTCATTATCTGAAAGTCTTTCTGGTGACGAAAATGAACCCGATGTCAAATTTGTTAAAAATATCGCTTTATTTAAATTATTTGTTTCTGGACCAATTGCTTTTAAAATGAGGAGTGCACGTGGTCTATGAATTAATAAAAATTCGTCGTCAAAACAAGCAAGTGGCTGCCGTTATAAAAAACTTTTATAAACCGATTGTTATCAAAATCGTTATCTGAAATTCCTTGTGATCATGAAACATAAATACATAGTCAAATATTTAAAAATGATCGCCATATTAAAATTTTTGTTTTGGACTGATTGCTTTTGAAATCAATACCTAGGAGGTCGCGTTGTCTATGAATATAAATTCGTGTCAAAATTAAAAACAATAGCCGCCATCTTAAGTTCTGAAAGTCCTGAATACCTGAATATGAAAAAGGAATGTGTGGACTTGACGTTGAGTTACAGCTTTAGCTACCTATATTAAGTTTACTAAGCTATTTCTCCAAGCGGCAGGAAGGATGATTTACTATGCGTTGCTCAAAGTTTGCGTGCTACTAGATATATACAAATGTTAGATTATAAATAACAGTCCATTTATTAAACAAATGAAAATAGCCTAATGCAATGCTGTCATAAAATTTATTATCTTATTTTTCAAATACATAAAGACATTGACTATAGATATTTGATAAATTTTACCATTAAGATTGATAATACCATAAAGCCTTTAGATACACATTTAAACAATTAGTCATGTACATATTTAACTATAATATTAATTCAAATAAGTGGACACCAGAACACCAGATACATTATAAATCTAAACTTGTGTATAAATAAGTTCCTACGCATACATGATTTTATATATAAATATATTTTATTGTTTGAAGGTTACAATTATTTACAGTCATTAGCAGATTCTGTTTATGCGCAAGAAATGTATGAAATAATCGCGCTCATAGTAGAATACTCGACAAGTCCTGAATTTTCTGATATTTGTTTATAAGGATTATTAAAGTTTCAGTGTACCAACAAAACGAACAAACTTGTCTATAAATAGATGGGAGAACTAGAAGGCAAACTGTAGCTGTCTAGCAAAGTTTTGAGTAGCTGTAGGTACTATGTGCACTCACCAGAGCGCAATTTTTTATCTCTCACTAAATTGAAAATGAAATGTAATGAAAACCAAGATAAATACATAAAGTCATATATCTAGCAATAATATATTTAACAAAATGTAAATAGGCTTCATTTCTCATATATTAAAATTATTAACAGATTTTTGAGCATTCGTCTTAATCTCAATTATATACATATTATAGAATAAGGGTGTGCAAACAGTACGCAGTCCACCTGATGGTAAGAGGATGGCCCACAGAGATATACATTTATCCTCAATTAAGAATCAAAATGCAGATGCGTTGTCACCCTGAGGACTGAGATGGAATGCCTCGTTTCAGTAAAAAAGGTCTCCGGTTCTCTACACTCACCATTCAAAACACCTGGTATTCTGTGAGGCGTGGTCCTACCTCAGTCGAGCCGAGTGATTCTGGCGTGGCTCTACCACGTAAAAAATTAAAATAAATAAAAATTAATTAGTTTTATATGTCATTACGTGTTAAATATATCAGACGTAAGTAATTTTGTTACTACTGGCTATGTTTTTAAATGATAAGTATTATGACTGGTAACAAAATGAAAACTAAATCTGGGCACCTGTTAAGCGAGTTTATTTCTGCGCCGGGTAGAAAAAGTTAAATTTTAAAAGTCCTTCAGAAGCTGTTCAATTCCCTTATCCATGGTGGTGCTATTCGAGGGCATGGAGCCCAAGTGTGGTGGTCTTCTTCTTCGAAAGCGACAACGTTCTATTCAAGAACTACCGATTTCCCTCTGGACCCACGTCTACGTGCTGTTTTCGAATCATAATCACCAATCGTATGGCTCACAGAATTGATGACCGCATACTTTCCCAAGCCGGTTTTCGAAACTTTAGTACCATAGACAATCTGCCACTATGTCTAACGTATGTGGACTATGGAAAGCCATTGATTTCGTCGAAATTTGGCCGGTGTTACAGTCCCTCCATCGGTCGCAGGGTGATTGTCGGTGTATTGAAGTGTTTTAGTGTTTGTACAGTAGGGTTATAATTACTAATACAATTACAGATATTTATAGGACGGGATGACGTTATATCCCGAAACTCTTTCCACTGTATTCAAGGATATTTTCAATCTACTGGACTGGAAAGGTTACGGTATCAACATCACTAAGGCATAACCTTAGCATCGTTAAGCTAAACTGCTTAAATCCTGCTGCTCAATGACTCTTAGAACTGTCTCCCATCGGACCTGTCTTAGGATGAACAGGGACAAGTCAAAGATCATACGTAACGTCCGTCTCTACCGGTAGTTGTGAAAAAAGGTCAATCGATGGATCCTACTTCGCTGGGCAGCGTCCGGAAGATTACGACAAATCTCTCGTCACGTATTCCTCAAATTTTGAAAAAAAGTGTACAACTAATGCGTGTTAGTAGTGATGACATATGTATCTGAGTAGTGGTCCTTTGAAACCGATTGGTAAAAAAGGTTCTAGAGTAACAGCCTCTTAGCGATAAAGCGAAGTTTAGGGCAGCTTCTCACTAGATGGAATGACGACCAAGAAATGCAGGAAGTCCATGGATGCAGGTGAATTAGGACCTTCTTTTGTGGCATTACTTGGAGGAGGCCCATGTTCAACAGTAGACTAGTGAAATTTTGTAATAATGATGATGAAAGAACGTGTAAGTGCCTTATTAAAAAACGAATTGTGTGTATGGACATTTACTACTCAAACGCTCGAAAACGGCCGTACAGATTTTGATGAAAAGTCTAGATTAACAATTATGATATCTCCGGAAGCGGGATCTACGTGAGTAAAACCACGAGGCGCTGCTGGTACTCATAAAGGTTAAGAGAACACCAATTTAATAGTCAAAGTACAAGTGTATGTCTTTTCAATGTTTCAGATTTTTTTGTATATATTTGAAAAGATTTTTTTAATTTTTAAACTGCACTCCTGAATAATTACTATTCCTGTAATTGACACGTTTGCCTTCTAGACCATCGACATATTTTAAATTAGGTTTAGGTGAATTATTTATGATTATTTTTTGCAAGTAGGCTAATGTTGATATTTGTCGATTAAAGTACAAATCCTTGTCAAATCAACTATAATCATAGTCCAATGCATTTTATTTAGATTAAAACAGCCTATATCCCAAAATTTTGTACAAGTTATTGTGCAAAATTTTACAAGTGTTTTTCGTACGCAGAAATTACCTCGCGCGTCGCCCATTTTACTCGAACTCTATGTACGTTGTTGGGCTGCTGGTGATAGCTGGGCGTTCAAGAATATCAGCGAGTTGGGGACCGACGGGTCATTCAACTTCAAAAACCACTAAGTCAAACACCACAAAATAATTTTATGGGATTTATATTCGAGAACATCTAGAACTTATGTTATAAGTATTTTAATAAATTAAAATTGTATATAAATTTTAATCGATATTAACAATAAAATTTTAGCGTCTGAAATAATAATAACAGTGAAATAAAAATGTTCTTAACATTATAACCAGACAAAGTATGGAATAGGCTCACAAAGGCTAAACAATAATGACATTGATACATTAATTTAAAAAGTACTACTATAAAAAGTAGGAAATTAAATTTTACGTAGTATTTTATTATTATGGTGTCAACGATGCAATAATGCTATACATAAATTTGCTTTATAACAAGGACTCAAAAACGAAAATATAAAACGGCTATTAATATGTCAGCATAGAATAAATTAATGTGCGTTGTAATACAAGTTTTGTGGCATCATAGGTAACAGCTTGTTTCAATATTGTTAAAATATAGCGCGGTAATGTTTTACCACGTTAGACAGTATTATTTATAATAAATAAAGTATTAATATTCAAAGAGTTCCTTGATATAAAACAAATATTATGTTTGGAATATTAAAGCACTTTACAACACGTTTCGTGTTCGCGTATCTTTACAACTTTATAGAAAATAATTTAAATACATATTATGTCCAATCAAAATAATTATGACATTACAGTAGCGCAATGACTAAGGTTTTTTTGTTGTTTCGTTCTAATTTCCGAAAAAGTATACAATTATGTATTGTTGTCTAATAATTTCTTTTTCAAGTCTTACTATATATAAAAAGTATTCGCGATATACAGGAAATGCCTAGTAAAATAATGTTATTTTAAAATAGCGAACACGCCGTGTTTTCTGTAAACCTGTCAGGTATAATATACGTTTTGATTCAAAGTGTGAATGATCGTTAATGATATAGGAAATCAAATAGCTAACAAATACAGCAACTCATTGCGTACATATTATGCATATTCTGGTTTAAATGATTTTAGTAAAATACTAAATAACTATTGCAGACAGTAAATTCTCTGCGAATTAATATTATAATATAAGCAATAAATAATTCTTGAACAATAATTTTTTTTTAAATAACTATTTAGCTAAAATACATAACATAAATCTATCTCTGAAATAGTATATGTATATAATTTATATCGTTAACAAACATATTTTTTATACATAACTAAAACTATTATTTTTAGATTACTAACAATGTCAGCATAATAAGGCAGTAAATTATATTGCAATATATGGAACTGTAAAGTTTCTGGACTATAAAAGATTTGTAGAATAACTAAAAGCATTAACTATCATACATGTAATAAATTATGTATTTTGGTAACAATAAAGCTATACAGTACACATGTCATAATCAAGTATACAACATTCTATTTTTATAATTGTGCTAGATTATTTCAGTTGTATTTAAGGTTCACTAAATTATAAATATATCCTAAAATAAGAAATCTGCATCACGAATCGGTACCTGGCTTGTGCTTTTAAAGCATAAGTTAAGTAAAATAATCTAGGATAAACAAAAGTTTTCATATCACAGTATTTTCATTAGTTCAAAACAAAAACATACCAACTTGCAACAAGCTACCTTTATGATTTCATTATTACTTCAGATCAAAACAGTCGTCTTTAAAATATGAAAGTAGGTAAAAAAGAAATATCATTGATATTGAAAATGGAGTAACATGTCATTTCATGATCAATTTATATTAATATTATTATTTATAAATTTGTAATACTTTTATAAGACTGCTCAATAAATAATACATTTGTATTCGAGTGTTCATACTGAATCTACACCTATTAGCTAAGCAATATAAAATTTCAATAATATATAGTAAACAAAATTATTGTCATGGAGTTTATAAGCATATTTGGTTTATACATTATATTCCGCGATTTATTTACAAATTCTCATTAAGGATGTTGCAAAATGTTTTCTACACTAGCGTAAGTACCAAACACAAAACCTGTTAAGCCAAATAGGATAATGGCGATATTTTTCCATAACATCCAGTCGTCTTTGCAGAGTCGGTCCGGCCAGAAAGTCATGATCTCGATGAATGGTGGGAAAATGATCGCTAGAGCTGAACTGCTAAAAGCACCCACGAGGGAAATGATACCACTCAAGTTGGGAATCAAAGCTGCCGCCACAACTGTAGAAAACACAAATTATTAGTGTTATGTAACTTAATGTTTTCTTTTATTTACGTGAGGACTACACATTGAATAAAACTATTTTACGGATTTTATCGCGTTTAATTTTCTTATTTTTAAGCCCCGACGTTTAACATCGGGACGTAAAACATCTCAGTCCCAAATAAAAAAAGTGTGAAAATCAATATTTATGTGCGTTAACTATTTTGCGAACATTGTACGCACGACTGCTTACAGCATGTTGTAGTGCATGCGCTGTAGTGTTCTAATACACGCGGACTCTGCTTTTGTTTCCCAACCGCAGCAAACATTTTGTGCAATAACACAATTTATTGGTTTAGGTCTAGAAGTGTTGCGACTATATCCGGGTATCATACTCGCTAACACTGCATGCTGCATAATCTCATCCCGCAAAGGTTACATATTAGGGCATGGGTACTTTAGGATGAGCCTGTTGTTCAGGCGTACATCATTTGCTTGGTCTACGGTTTTTTTTCACCAATGTGGCATACTATAATTGGCAGACAGACAAACAAAATTTACGAAAATTTTTCGAAAGGAATCGATCGAATCATTATACATATTAAGTAGCGTAATTTTTAAAGTAACTGTATACTCGAAAGCTGATTGTAGCAGGTCCGATATTTGAGTCAAAATTTGTAGGATATTTTCCTCCACGTTTTGAGTTCCATGTCCATAAGGTCTCTACCAGATCTCTAGAATTTGTAAAAGGATGTCTGTGTACGTGCTGTAGTTTTTTTAAAACGAAACCATTATAGATGATATTACGTGATATACATATTTTACGCCTATTAAAATGAACATTAAGTTACAGTCTGTTAAAATACATATTTCATTTTTTTTATAGAATAAGGGTGACAAACGAGCACACAGTCCACCTGATGGTAAGTGGATGCCGTGGCCCATAGACAATCTACATTTGTTGTCCCCCCCTGAGGACTAAGATGGAATACCTCGTTTCCAGTAAAAAGGGTCGCCGGTTCTCAACACTCACCATACGAAACACAGCAACATTAAGCTGCTATTTTACGCTGGTATTCTGTGAGAGCGTGGTCCTACCCCGGTCGAACACACCCATTGGTGCTACAACCATAATATAGCTGCAGCGTGGCTCTACCACGTTTTATGTAAGGCTATATAATGTTTACGTGCGTGCGTGCATGCGTGCGTGTGTGCATGTTTGGAGTGTGCTCGCGACATTATAAAACATGCACGTCAAAATCTTACCTAGATAGGTACGTATGATGTAGGTTATGAGTATATTAAAGATATTGATAAACATAGTTGCGTACATAAAACGGCAGATATCAGTGTCCGAATTTCTAAACGAAAGGGAAATATGTCACGCGGAAATAATATAGTTATCAATGTGACACGAATCGCTAATTAATTTAACACGATAACAATACAACATAATATGCGGTAGGTATAAAAATATCTACTACGCGAACATTCGCTAAATTATGCCATATGCGTTTCTGTAACAGTGTAATTTTAGTAATACAAACAGATTTTCATATGTAATGCATTCGAAAGACTTGCGAATATTTAAATTTTAGCGATAAACATGCGTGCAATAGTGAATGCAATAATTGACAATAACCCCTAAATAAAGATAACCCATAGTCATGTTGGTACATATTTAGGTCCGTTATCAAAATATTGTTTGGTATTGATCTGAATGCTGGTAAAGTGACCTGTGAAAAACATGCCAAATAAATAAATAAAACTAGTAAATTAGAATGTAAAAATTATTAACGTTATTTAATCAACGTTTACTTTTATTACTACTAATACGTTATTAATCCTTTTATAACGTACTAACTATGCCCGGTATGCGTTGTAAGGCCTCACTTTTGGCGGAATCAGAAACCTTAAGCGGCTCGGCGTACAATCACTCACTCAAGTTTCATCGTAACACGGATAAATGGTATTATAGAAACGTATAGAAGACGAACAAAAAACATATAGAGACAAGAAAAAAAATAGACATCTCGCATGGGCGCGAACTTACCAAAGTTTCGTAGCCCATGAATGGAATAGAAACGCATATATTACAGTCTAAGTTTTTATACGGATCTTAGCTAATAATTAATTTCAACATCTTTAAGATTTTACGAAAGTTTTATACGAAAAGTTATATGAAGTCAACCTTCAGCCCTGTTTCTTACTCTTGCAACATCTTCAAGATACAAACATACATCATCGAATATCATTATCATATAGCATCACTTAACCCGATCTTCGGCTTGTACAGATCGTCACTGCATCTAGCCAGGGGGAGGGACTCCTACATTGTATTTACCTACGTTAATGCACCAAACTAGCTTTAAGAATCTTACCATCAACGATATTCGAATTTCGAATCTGGTATGACATAGCGACAATACGTCAAGAAGTTTCATTCAGTATGTTCAGCGTATTTTGAAGTTCTATCATGATGACATCGTAATACGGAGATATAACGTTCCACTGTTACAATTCACGCTGCAACTGGATTACTTTTGTTAGAGACCCCCCCCCCCATACTTAAGCGGAAATCGAAATCCGATCCGTCGGTAGAGTGGCGGGTTAGTGTGACACTGGGTTTGTCGTATTTAGGGTCAAGTTACCGATTCTGTGAGGAACATAGTCCACCGTAGTAGCTTTCGGCTCGATCGGGAAAGGACCACGTTTGCATAGAATTACAGCGTGAAATAGCAGCATAATACAGCTATGTTTCTTACGGTCAGTTACAAGAACCGGAGACACTTTTAACGGGGTAATCAAGAAAAAATAAAAGAAGAAAATTTATTCTAAACTAGCGGGTATCCGGCGCGTTGCTACCACAGAACAATTAATTGTAGAAATACCGTTTTAAATTTGGAAGAGTTATATTGTTTAATTAGGAATGGTGATACATTAATTGAAGTTAAATGATATAAAACTTTCAAATAAATTTTTGGTAAGATACGCGCCACCTACTGTAAGTTAATTGTACTATGCCTACATCAACTTCGCATAAGTGCAAGCAATAAATTGTAAAAGTTTTAGTACAATCTGATGAACGGTATGGCAGCGCATAAATACGAACAAACAAAAACTATATTAGATTATTATATTATAGTTTTGTTTGTTCATGATATTAATAATGATGTTTTCGTGGTCGTTTTCGACCTGAAGATAACTTTCGATAACAGTCGAAATTCGCGCAAATGTCTATGTACCAAAATACTATATATTAACAAAGGCATACACAAATGTCCGATTACAAACCGTTTTCCTAGCAACTTCTGACCGTTTCTAAATAAACTACAAAAACTATTGATTGCACTGTAATGTTATTATATTGCAATCAATATTATCGAATATACACGCAAATAGTGCCACTATGCGTATATATTCGATACTCCCCATCGTATCCTATGTATGTATATAATGGTTATTACGCTATAAAATCGGAGGAGGTTGTGATGGAGTCAGTATTAGACACGAGGACAATCGTAACATAACTACTTCGATTATAAATTATTTCTTCAATACATATGTTTGCTTTGGCCAGGTTTCGAAAATTCATAAAAGTAAAGTGAAATTGCAGCCTATATCCCACCGCTAGGGACGGGCCTCCTGTAATTTCTGAGTGTTAGTAAATATAGAGCGATTAGACCGCCGTGCTGCTCCAGTGCGTGTTGGCGGACTTCACATGTCCTCGAAATATTATACCTCAGACGTGCAGATTTCCTCACGATGTTTTCTTTCACCGCCGTGTTTCAGCAAAATGCAATAAACTACATTGGTGACGGTAGCGATCAAACTTACGTTGCACACGTAGTTTAAATTTACACAGACGATTGACTCCTGAGCTACTACGGCTTGTAATCAAGTTGTAATGTAATATAAATCAATACTCACATGTCAAAAACACCAAAACAAAACAGTAGCAGCTTCGCCATGTTTAAGTGCGTAATCTGACGTCAGTTTCGATTTCACGTATGGCCAAACTATATTCATGGGCACGTAGAACTGCAAGCCATATGACAGAAATATGGACAATGCCATCACAGCACGAACACTTTGCGCCAATCTAAAAATATAGATGTTCGAAAATTGGTCAATTGTTAACTGGAATATGATAATATTATGATTACTAGATTTAACATAGTATTTTGTATAACGTACAAATCATCTGGTAGATTAAGAGTGATGCTGCCATGAACATTATCTCCATATTTCAAGTAACCAAAAAATCCGATGGCCGTATACAGTACTGCTACTATGACCATTCCTGTATTGAGGACGCCAGTCCAACCACCAAAGTCTTCTGGTGTCTTCATGTTATTTTCAAGGGGCAAAACCTGAAAATAAATGTCATATAATTCATAACAATGTAATTAATGTATAAGTTTAGATACGATGTCTACCAACTATACTATACTACTATATTACGATGTCTACCAACTATACTATACTAACTATAATCTAACCGTGTAGAGGCGGTGTAAGAATATCCACTATCCCATATTGTCCCGAGAAACAAACCAGAGGATGTGCAGTAGCGTCTGTTTTTTAAATAGAATATGGGTGACAAACGAGCACACAGTCCTCCTGATGGTAAGTGGATTCTGTGGCCTTAGACATCTACATTTATCCTCAATTAAGAATCAAAATGCAGATGCGTTGTCACCCTGAGGACTGAGATGGAATGCCTCGTTTCCAGTAAAAAGGGTCGCGTCTTCCTAATAACAACTAAAAAATTAAAAACTGCCGTTACCAACCCGCCTGCCAAGCGTGGCAACTATGGCAAATATCGAGCAGGCAATCTGGTGGAAGTCTATGTTTAGCAGTGAACTTTTAATAGGCTGTACTACCGTACTACCGTAACGTTACGCATCGCATCTGTTACTGTTACGTAGGCTGTAACTGTAACAGTAACGGTAACGGTAACAGATGCGATATTATGTTCCCACTACTAACTTACCTTTTGTTGTTAAATTGTAAGTTCGCTATATTTTGTTTGAAGTAACTTCAGAACCGACTAACGAAAACTAAAGGGTATTCATAATGCAATTATGAATCGAATGATTTTTATATACTTACGATATTATCTCTAATATCTCTTCCCGACATATACAAAAGTTCACCAACGTACGAATATACAAACGTAAAACATGTTGAGTGACTCATCGTTTATAACACCTACAGTAGAATGGAACTTCATCGCCCTCGAAACGTAGAAATATATTGAAATTTGGTCTTTCAAATATCGCATACAGTAAAATGACTTCCAAATAGAATATCTATTGGAAGTCATCATATCGCAAAGATTAATCTAATTAATAGCTGAGATTAAACGTAGTTGCGCTCTGTCTGTTACAGGAAAGCGTGCCATAAGACCTAAATATAAAAGTTATCAGTTATAAGAATCTAAATCTAAATCAAAAATCATAAAAAATTTATCGTCCCGTAAATAATCCATTCCTTGAAATGACGTGTCCCAAGGGTGAATTAATCGCATTCTCGACTGACAGACGGTACCTATATTGTAATTCAAGCATATCAGACGCCTTTTATATAAATTGCTACGACGGCCTGTCGCCTCTTTGATTATTTTATTTATCAGAATAATATTATGGCAGAGATTGTAATGTTTACACAATACCGGAGGATAAATAATTATGTAAATAAATTATTCAAACTGAAATTTCTAGAGTTTTTAGAGACTAGCTGATTCCCGCGACTTCGTCCGCGTTGCTTGATATTATAATAACAAAGTTTTCATATGTGCGAAAAAAACATCAAAAGATCGCAAGGAAAAATATACTTTGCTTAGAAAATTTCTTTGTAAACAATGTTATTCGTTGCTCCGTTTGTAGCTAAAATAAGTACCTACTTACATAAATTATCTGGGTTAGTAGGTAACACGACGTACAGTGGTCGTGTGAAAAAACCCGTATAAAATCGTTGTTTCTTAAAACTTTAATAACTTTATTAAATGAAGATATCGCAATATATTTTTTTAGACAAGGCCAAGTGTCTAAGAAATAAAACTTAGAAAACCTAATTGAAATCTATCCAGTAGTTTTTCCGTGATGCGCGCACAACTGCAAACCTCTATCATTTTATTTATATAGAAGATAGATTACTTTAGAAAGAAAGTGTACAATATAAAATCAAATTACTAAAATATTTATATTAATTTCAATTTTATACCTACACTTTCATGACAAAAAGGTCATGACAGACGGATAGACGGACAGACGAACAACAAAGTGATCCTGTAAGGGTTTAGTTTTTTTTCCTTTTAAGGTACGGAACTCTAAAAAGAAGAAGCAATCAAATCGTTTCAGCCATTTCCAAGAAATCAGTGAACATACAAGAAATAGAGTCGAATATAGAACCTTTTCGTTTTTTGAACTCGATTAAAACTGCCCGTTTTAACAACAGGTAATGATTTATTGTCAAAAGGAGTGCATATTGAGCAATTTTCAGAAGAAAAACAACTCGTCATGATTCTGAAGTCAGTGAAAAAGTTATTAAGTCATTTCATCAAGTCGTTCTCTAAGTATTTTTGTTATATCATACCATTTTTTACCAACGGAAAAACGGTGGGCGACGAAAAAAAATCCCATCTGGTGATGGATCCCTAGGTGGTAAAACGCACTGTCCTAATGAAACAAAAGCCTATTCACTCTTGCCTTAAAGACGCCCAGATTGTAATCGGACGGAAAGACAGATGCCTGCAAATTATTCCACTCCTTTGCTGTACGCATTACGAAAGACGAAGCAACCCATTTGGTTCGAATGCTTGGAATGTCGACAATAAAGGGGTGAAGGCCTACCGACCGCCTGGTTGTCCGATGGTGGAAAGAGGAGGAAGGAATTAAGGCATGTAGCTCCTGCCCACACTCCGAAATGCATCCTATATAATACCGGGAGGTTAGCTACTAGCTACTCTGTGCCTATGGTCGAGACTGACAAGATTGGTTCTAACCAAATCAAGGCCAGCAATAATCCTTTTTACTGAGTCCAACGGTGCTAAGTGGCGTTTAACAACACCAGAAGTAACAGTAGTACACATATCGTAATATTTATTAGAAAAAATCATTAAATGGCTGGTTGAGAACAGAGTGATCCAAGTAGCATTTGTAAATTTCGAGATATGGAGCAAAACGCTTTTCATGGCTACCGTGATGGCATTTAATAGATTATTACCATTGTGTAAAATTGGTGTAGAAAGACTTTAGGCTATTTATAAAAATATCTCTATTACCACCCTTGTCCAAATTTTCAAAGTCATAATCATCTGAGTAGTCATCATTGAAGTAAATTCTACTATCTCCTTTATGAATTTTTTCTCATTTTGAAATTAAGATCTGATATCAAAAATGCCGATAGCACTTGGATCACTCCATACTTTAAGTTGAGGTGTACCAAAAGGTACTAACTCAGTTTCTAAAATGCGACTTGGATCACTTCTGTTCTCAACTAGCCAAATCTTAGAAATTAAGTTTCGTAATCAGATTTGGACAGAATTAATATACACTACGTAAATACTTTCGTTATCTCGTTACTGTAACGAGCAAAATTAATACTATTCTCATTACCAGAAACAGGTGAAATATTCTCTTATTTAGTACCTAATCAATAACCGCTCGACGAGGCCCACTACGCTTGTCGTCGAAATTATATATACAACGTAATATTTATTAAACTTACACAGAAAAATTATAATTGATAAATATAGTAGGAGCTCAGACTCCAGATGTCAAATATTGTTTTAATAAAAATTGTTAAAACAGGGCTGTTATTAGTTTGAGAGAGTTCCCGTCATAATTGCCATATTTGTTATATGTGTTGACGCAAGCACTCCCAGACCTACATATTATCGTTTCGCCACTTATTATTATTGATTTTCAGACGATTATTGCGTCATACACCAGCAACCTCAGGATTATATAATATTCTTGTAAAAAAAAGGAGAAATTTAAACGAAAAAACCTATAATACCAAGGCGATAAATTAAATAATTTTACAATAAAAATATAAATTCATACATTTGCATCACTACTAAAAATAATTTTAAAAACTACTAAATTACTTCGACCACTTTAGGGTAAAATGGAAGCTGATATGCTGATTGTTTATGCCTGTAGACAGACTTCTACACGACGGAATTTTCCCTAGATGGAATAACCTAACGAAACAATGTATGTCAAGCGCTGTCAGCGAGTAGATTGAAAGTTATTAGTTAGTTATTGCCAATAGTTTTAGTTCTTTATGTTTAATGCAATAACATTCATCTGGAACTAGTGGCAAACCCGATTTTATTACAAAACCTTAACATTTTTCTATTAAGTATCCTAACTTAAAATATGCACGTATTGTACACAAAACTGTTCTCAAGAAATCTCGTCAAATCCGGCAAGCACTTTTAGAATTTTAAGCAAATACACAGGCGGACAAGTAACACTAATATACTAATGTTTTGTGATATCCCTTACTCTTAAGGCGCAAAGACGAAAGGTTTTGCTGTAAGGCGTACCTTACACGCTTATGCAGGCGTCAGTCAATTCCATCAGTCATAAATTACACATGAATGTTAGAATCATATCGACATTACTATACTATATAACTTTGGTCAAATTTAACCACCGAACATCGCGACAAAATTCGCGATACTATCCATATATCCATACCACATAATATCCATTGGATGATTGGCGGTCCACCACTGCGATTTGCGATTGCGACATAAGTTTTTTTCCTCACACTTCTTTGTGGAATCGACTACCACCAGCCACTTTTCCATATCGATACGACTTGAGGCTTCAAGAAAAGAGCCTACTCTATTTTAAAAGGCAACGCGCCTGCAACTCTCATGGTGATGCCGATGTTCACGGCCGGCGGCAGCCACTCAACCAGCACGTGAGCTGCATGCTCGTTTGCCCCATAAATTAAAAAAAATACACTCATTCTGACTTGATGAGATTTGTGATTTGATCATAAGGAATATTTTACAGGAAATGCACGTTACCATTTGTGATAAAATGGTAATTCATTCTAGAAAAGCTTGTATTGGGATTTTGACGTGTTAAAAGAAAGCATTGGGTAATTAGTAGATTGGTTATTGAAAAGGGGTTTTATACACATTTGAACTTATTGGCCGAAATACGGAACTCGCAAGAGGATAACGTCTATGCGAATTATTTTCGCATGAAAGATGCCTATTTTGATAACATTTTGGTCTTAGTAAGGCCACACTTAATTAAACAAGATATGTGTAAGGAAAAAGCAAGAAAAACTGGCAGTAATAATTGAATTATGAAAAATACTCATTAAGCTCATTGGCCGAAACAGTAAACGCGCAAGAGGTAAACGACAATACGAATAATTTCCAATTTTTTCAACCGACTTCAAAAAAGGAGGAGGTTTTCATTTAGACTGTATTTTTTTGTGTTACTTCAGAACTTTTTTCTAGATGAACCGATTTTGATGATTCTTTTTATTTGAAAGCTGGAGCTTCTCATATGGTCCCATATAAATTTGATCAAGATCTGACCAGTAGTTTTTGAGTTATCCTTAATAACGCGTATTTAATTGACTTCGGCTACATTGATGATGTTTTCATTTTATTTATATTGAAGTCGGTTGTACAACATTTTAAATTTTACCACTTGTTTTAAAATAAAATCCTTCTCTGGCTATAGTACATTAGACAGCAGTTTAGGTGAAGGGCTGCGGACAGAGGGCATTTCCGCGTGATCTGCGTCTTTGTTTTCATCATTGTCTGCATACTTTCTGACGGGTAATTAACGAAATGCCATTAACGCACGCCATATACACGTTCATTCAAGTCATAATAAGTGATGGTTGTATGACAAAAAAATCAATTATCCAGCTATTCATCAATCAATTTCATGCAAACATCAGTCCTCACATTAGACGGTAGGATATCCGTCAGTCGTAGCAGTGACTGTGGTAAAACTATCAGCAAAACCTACTCTAAGGTACATTAGGTTAGGTAAGGTAGGTCTAAGGTAAGCGCCTAAGCGTGTAAGGTACACCTAAAGAATGATGCTTATATGTGTATGAGATAAACCTTACGTCGCCAAAACACGGCGAATGTATTTGCATGAAATAAAGTGGGTTGACTATGAAATATGCTGATCATTAAGTAAAGCGGTTGTGATAGGCTAGACAAAATTATTTGTAGCAATAACAAATTATTTTCTACATCATCAGCCTGAAAAGTCCACAATTAGACACGGGTCTCTTCTGCTATGTGATGGATTTGTCTTAATCTCACAGCTTCCAATTGCCTTGGCAATTGGCAATTAGAAGCTGTGAGATCTGTCTGGCATTTCTCATATTGATTGGATTACACCGTCACCACACAGTCAAATAATAAATAATATAATTTAACATAATATATAGAATCATTTTACATCAAACACAACATGACACAGTTATCAGTGCAATAAATAATAAAAACTCACCACTCCAATGCCCTCAAATGCATAGATAGCAGTCCCAAAGTATAAAGGTAAATGATGCCAACCTGCAAATGCTTTCACTGTACTGGTATGTGGCAAATTTTGAAGTATGTAGTAAAATGTTATTACTAGGCCCCAAGCAGTCATTATGGAAGCAATCAGAGAAACTGGAGTCAAATATTTTAAGTTCTTCACCATTGCCAATGCCAAAATACAAGGAAATAATATAGCCAGGTAAGTGTGTACAGTGAGATTTACGTGGAAATATTGCATTGTATCTTGAAGGTTAGTAGCCACAAACAAAAAGTACACAGCAAAATCCCAATTGTGTTATTACAAAAATACATTGACAATATTCCTGAAACAATTAAATAGTTTTCATGTGAATATATTTCTTGTCCTATTTATTTTATAAATTGTAAAAGTGATATGATTTATTGAGGCATGAATTACAGTGCATATTATTGTGATAAGTTACAACTATCAGTAATTTATAAGAGTATAATTTGCTATTTGTATCAATGAAGTGGAAAACTACATGACATTTGTTTGATAGAATACAAATGGGATTTATAGATTTGAATTATATCAATTATATTTATTTCTAAGAACCCTGTATATCTATATATCACAGGTTTAACAAATTTCAGCACAGCCAAAAACTTTGAAAGATGAAGTTATTAGTCACTTTAATAGCTGTTATGGAAATCCTTCCAGCAGTGAGCCAATTATGTATAAAGATCCAGCACATTGCCAACTGGATCAGGAAGCATTTATGATTTTATACCAACATCTTCACATGAGGATATTTAGCATTCAGTGCCATGGCATCATTTTCTTCAACTTTTTAGTTTCACATAACTTTCTGAGAAGCCCATGTTATAGCCTATTAAATAAACTATCTGAGTAAACTTAATATTATTATTAAAAATGATGTATCAGTCAATTATATTTTTATTTAAAACAAGATTTTTGCTTTTTAGTGTAAAATTCCTACAATTTTGCTTTGAATGGCTTTGGATTTTTGTAAAAAATTTGAAATTTATGTAAAATTTTATTGTATTGTTTCTCAATAACATTAAATGTTAGAAATGTTTCTCTAACTGTTAGATTAGATTTTCTCATAGAATATTAGAAAAATCATAAAACAAATAGGTACACTAATTGTAAGAAAAGAATTAAGTGATAGATACCTATTTATTTTGTATTACCGACATATTTTTTGTTATGTGTTAATAATTTGTCTGTGTTAAAGTTAACAAATAGGAAATTAATATTTAGAGACCTAAAACAATATTTTTAGTTAAAAAGATGTAATTATTTGTCATTACATTCAGGGCTATTAGAAACTAAACAAGTCTATTAATGCACACTCCCCTTATCTTACCGGATTAGTGACATTCACATAACAATCAGTTTTAGTACATACCTACATAGTTGATAAATAAACAGTTTAAACACAAACAACATATTTTCCACTGCTTATTTAGGTTGTACAAAACATTAACAAACAACTGAGTCTACACTAAACATTTATATCACATAACAATTACGAAAGCGTGAACTCTCAATTATTGAAACATATCTTAAACTTTATAATAATAATAACAGAAAAGTAATAAAAATAATAAAAGCATATTATATATTTTATTTTAAGCATATATATTTGCTTTAAAATGTTATATTGTTTATTTCTGAATTTATTTTTAATAGAGTTTTAGCTTTTATTATTTAATAGCATTTTATAACCATATGCAGGAAAATAGACTTCGTTCATCACCCAATAACAATGTAATGCTGGACATCGATCGTGGAATATTATTGAGAAAAATTATTATAAATTTTATTAATAAGGAATTTACAATTAAGCAGAAGATTTATATTCAATTAGAAACATTTATCCATTATTACAATTTTCATGTTTTGTAAGATAAATTAAAATTTCAAAAATTATTATAATATTTCAACATGTGCATGACAGCACATTCTTCAAAAGGCCTATATTCTGCAGTGGCTTAAAATACTGATGAACAGGTAGAACAATAACAATAAAATACAATACTTAAACATTATAACATATATGCCGTACGGATAAAGAATGGGATTAGAAATGGCCAATACAACATGAAAAGTACCAATAACGAAAATCCACTAATAAGGATATATTGTTATAACATGATATTATTTGGTAATTTGGAAATTTTCTATTAATGGGGAAATATTTGAAATTAATTGTAGCAGTAGGTATATTCATTTAGGTATTTAATAGCGTGTCACTTGTTATAAATATTATTTCCAACCCAAGCGAAGCCAGCTCTGGCTTGATCTATTAATGTGGCGTTATTAAGTCATTAAAGACCATTTATTTTATCTTATCAATATTTATATTTTAATAAAATCTTTAAATTTTTCAGATAAAGTTTAGTCTAGATCACTCCTGGTATTACTCTCTATTTATTCGCGAAGTTTAGTTACAATCGGTTCAGCTATTCCGAAGATTAGCTCGGACAGATCATGTCTCAATAGCATGTAAATATTTTATACAAAAATATTAACAAACAAACTCTACAATAATTATGAAGAAAGTTTTCAGAACGCGTCGTACCTCACAAATTAGCAAAACTGGACTGAAGTTTTAGAACGTACGAAAAACTCATATCGCAATGTATTTTTTTTTGTAGTCTTTACCGGCAGATGTGAGTATAGATAGCGACAATGTGCGAGCGAGAGGTGAATAGAGGCGACGCCATTTTCAATCCCATTCTTTAACGCTGGGTACATGAGTTTTATTATATATGATATAGGTTTAAACGTGGTGACCAAGCTGTAGCTATATTAATTGTATAGTTGTAGCACGATGGGTCAGCTCGACCGGGGAAGGACCACGCTCTCACGGAATACCAGCGTAAAATAGCAGCTTACGCTGCTGTGTTTCGTATGGTGAGTGTAGAGAACCGGAGACCCTTTTGCAAATGAGGCATTCCATCTAAGTCCTCACGGGTGAAAATGCATCATTTTGATTTGTAATAGAGGATAGATGTAGATGTCTATGGGCACATAACCACTTACCATCAGGTGGACTGTGTGCTCGTTTGTCACCCTTATCCTATAAAAATTGATTAAAATACATAAATTATTTTCATAATTGACAAAATTTTACTCACTTCATCTTTTTAGCATGTGATCGTAATAATACTGGTCCCAAAAGCATCTTCAACAACTTCTGCAAAACTCATTGCTGGTCTTTCATTTCTTATGCAGCTCAGTTAGAACATCGAACTAATATATGCATACAGTGTGTACATATAGCTCCCATAAATAAAGTGCCAAAAACACCTAAATAAAATAAAATGTCAATAAAGAGAGGCTCATATTTTGAAATTATTGCAAAATATTTAATAGTTTTAAATAATTCAAATTTCATAACACAAATTGTTTTCCCCGTAAGTAATGTAAATAAAATTATATTTTTAAATTCATAATCAGTACAATTATTAACCGTGAAATTTTAATAATAATAATTTTACAAGTTTACTACAGATTTATTAAGACTCAAATTATTACCAACCAAAAAATAGCCCTGCATTTTTAAAAGCATCGGGCATTGCCAAAATGCCCGTGCCAATATTTCCTTTAAGCAAATGTATCATAGTATCAAAGTTAGACGTGGGATGTTCAAGGCATCTTTCAGATGCAGGATGGTACTCATTTTTCGTCTTTTCAGCTTTAGGTGACAGTACTGGCCCTGTCCCTAACTCGACGGTTTGAATATCTGTATTGTCCAGAGGACTGCTTGGTCCTATAAGTAGTGGTTGCTTTTCGTCGCTCATTTTTATTTACGTGATAATCGATAAATTCAAATGATCACACAATTTTTCACATCATATAAATAATAACTTTCTAATCGTGAGATCTGGTCACAGACGAATAAATATTAAGTTTGCAAGCCCCTAGCGCATAATTTGGACACACTAAACCTCTCAAGCAAAACAAGTATATTTTTTCGTCGCTCAAGTTACACTCACAGATTAACTAGGTATCGGAGTTGCGGATTACGGAGTTACACTGACTGACTGACCACAAACCAGTGTTGCCAACGGATGAAATAGCAATCCGCCAGACAAGGCTCCTCAAACCACCAGAAAATCACTAACAAAAGATGTCCCCTCTGAAAACCACTAAAATTTCCACTAAGATATATGAATATGATTAAAGCAAAAAAAAGTAAAAGTACGTTTATTATTAAAATCTCATTGTTGTTAATATAATTTTTTACTTTTAGTAATTAAAAAATAAAGTTGCTTAAGATATTATTTACATTAATAAATCGTCTTCAGATGAATCTGCATTTTCATTTTCAGCCTTACTGTTATCCTTATCGGACTGATATGACTCCTTCGTCCCAATTTGTTTTATAAGATTTAAAGGAATTTCATAATTGTTGCAGCACTTTCCATTAACTGCATACCGCAGCGTATTTTTAAATTGATTTCAAAGAGTTAGCATTCTGTTTCCTGCTTTGTTTTTATAATATTCATGCTACTAAAAGTCTTTCCACATCGGCATTCGAATGTAATACCAAAAGTGTAATCGCAAATGTTGCTAATTCTTGAAATCGAGCAACACCTTGTGCATCTTTGAATTTCAAGACTTCGCTCAAAAATTTTTGTATCTTTTGTTTCATTCCATCTCAGTAAATGAATTTGCTGCCATTGATCGTCAATTTTGCAATTAATTCTGTACTTGTTACGAACCAGCCATTATATCAACAAGATTTTCTTTGTTGTGATGCAGGGCTTTTCGACACTTATACGGGATATTTGTTTCATAGAGTAATATTTTCCGGCAATCTGTTTTTTATTTCGTCAATGAGACAAACTATAAACTGTACCCTATTCCGCAATACTTCTTCCTCTTCCGGAAAACCTTTCTCTTTCATTTCTTGAATATGTTTTTCGAATCGGAATCCCAGGTAGCATCTTTGGTCCAAATAGTCACGAATATTTTGAGTAAAGATATCTATCTTATGTGTGAGGCAACGTTACTTTGGTGACAAGCGTATCAATCAAGTTTGTTAATTCACCGCACAATAAGGTGTGGTCCGTATTTTTTGACTCAAACATTTTATTAACTCTGTTTATATCAATCAAAATTGGATAAATAAATGATACATATGCATAGTTTATATCATTCGCATACATAGAGTGCAATAGCTCTGACGTGTGGCACCTTTCGTGCAACTTAGCAATCGAAAAATGAGTTTTAAGCAGCCATTGCGTATAAATTCTCGACACAGCAGACTCTATGGATAACCATCTAGTCTGACAGGCTTGAACAATTTTAAGAGGCTTCTGTCCATCGTTGATGGATTTGTATAGCTCTTTATAGATAACTTGTCTGGAAGACGAGCGAGCAAACCAATCATATGTCTCTCTAATTAAAATTCAAGATTTCGCGGAAGAAATTCCTTTGCTGCTGAAACAGCCAGTTGCAAGGTGGCATAAACAACGTACCAAAACTAAGTGCAGTATTTCTTGTTTCAATCGGAAAAACTCCATTATTTACGCCAACCATCACCGAAGCATTATCTGTGCCAATACCCATTAAGTTTTCAATTCGCAAGTCGAAATGTTTAGCGTCCGCTTTATGAAACAATACCTTCAGCATTACATGCGTCGAGTTCACAAGGTCCAAATAAGTTGAAACTATTTTTTATGTGTAGTGCTGTAATAAATTATAACTAAACCCAAATATTTTTGTACAGCAATATCTGTGGATTCATCTATTAATAAACTGTATGGTTGATCTTTAATGTCGTTTTTATAAGTTCTGTAAAATGAGATGCTAAAATATTTTTATTACATACGTGCACTTAGTTCGGTGCATGCATTTATTATTTCTTTTTCATGGCTATAGTTAATAACTTCTCTAAATGATCAACTGTTCGTATATGCTTGTATGCATTGCTGTAAATAAGGCAACTCTGGCTTCATCTTTCTTTTTATTATCAGTAGACTCCTTTTGAATGTCAGCTTAGGTTGTTTGGTGATAACCTATAAACAAATAATGAAATATATAAGAAAAATTTAAATGCAACCTCATTAATTGACCAAGTTCGAACCGTTATAAATAACAAAGACAAAGCTATAATTTACCTTTCTATTTTGTTGGTGCTTTTCGAAAGAGCATGTGTTTTAAATCTCCGTAGTGACTTCTTAATATCGTTCCACAAAACTTGCATTTTGCTACTTGGATGGTACTTTCAACTGCTTGAAGCCATTCTTTTAAATCAGGATCTTGAAGCCAAGAATCCTAAATTTTAAGAATATTGAGGTTTCGGCATGACGTCGTATGAATAATATTTTTATTTAAAATGTGTAATCGCAAAACGAAACAAAACAAACAACAACGCATTGAGGCACTGAATCCGGTGATCGTGCGTGACCGAGTTCAAAACATTGGACTAAGTATTGTAAAATGCTGTCAAATAGAATAGAAAGCGGAAATTATATCCCTCTCAACTATTTAGTATTCGGAGGCGAGATACAGATGATCTCGCCCTTGCATTCCATCGTTTTATATTAGTTGCCTTTACTAAATATATTTAACAGAACCCCGTGAATGCTTTCAATCAATGTCTATGAAATGGATTGGTGTTGCCTGCGTAATAAAATATACTCCTAAAAATATATAGGTTTATATTTGAAAGTATAAAATATGGCTAAATAGACGTTTGAAACGACTATTTATATGAAACGACTCGTTTCTTATAATTTATTATAAAATTCCTAATCCGCTAAAAAAACCACTAGCCACTAAAAGCAAAAATTTGCCACTAAAAGGGGTTCCAAACCACCAGATTTAGTGGAAAATCCATAAAATTAACAACACTGCCACAAACTAGCGATGGGCGATTGTTGCAAAAAAAAAAAACAATCGACTGAATCGAAAATTGTGCTATTGCGCATTCGATTGTCGATTTAGTAGTTACAATGATTATTCGAATAACAATCAACAAACTACTAATTGTACGCACATCGCACACTGTAACAACGACGTGTGCTTGTGCGTGCAGGGTGTTGATGCGTCGATGTTTTAAGTATTACATAATACATATTTTAATATGTTTACTAGTTGGTTATTGACTTTTTTAGAGAAAGGTCACGCGCGGGTTATGAATGACCGGCTTGACGCAATGCCTAAAAATCATAATATAATGTAAATATTGAATTAATAAACTTTTAAATACGCTTAGCTTAATAAGACTTTTTAATACTAGAAAGTCCTGTACCTATTAAAGTATGAAGAAATGTTTATTGAATTAAAATTTCACGCGTAAAATATAAGCAATAAAATTAACATCAAAAATTTAAAAATAAAAATTAAATTCAAACTGTTAATTTTATCTGCTAAAAAAATTAACACATAACTTTTAACAAATAAATAAATTTTAACATTATCGCCATGTCTAGAATGGATGTTCCCTCAATCGATGATTTGATTACAATACAAAACAGACAATTGTCAATTACAAGATTACAATACAAATAATCTATTGGCGCCAATCGCATGCCTAATAACTGCAGTCGTAAGCAGATGATCAGGTGAAACAGATGATCTTTTGTACTTATTTAGTAGTACGCATAATGGGTGCGCTGCGCTACAAATTAGTAGTTAAAGTTGACACAGTAACCGAGTCAGTAATTGACGCCCGCCGCACGCCGTCGATAACAATCGACTACCATGGATTGTTATCGAATTTTATCGACTAAACTGAATAATCGACTAATTCGATTAGTTTTAGTAATAATCGCCCATCGTTACCACAAACTACGCCCATATATTCTATGTCTATGCCACAAACTAAATGTAGTGATTATATTCTCTTTGCCACAAACACAAACTATAAAAGTTGCTGAGTGTGACTGTGATCACTGACTTAGAAGTATAATGGACTGGGCATACCTACAGAATTAGCGTGACTACCTACAATACACTGGCGCATAAAATGGCCGCCTTTTATAGGTTGTAACTCAGCAATATGGGCAGCTGATATCGATATTTTTTACTAATATGGTTGTTCTCATTTCATATAATTGAATTTGTTACTTTATTTATTTTATTCCGTACGTATTTATATAGGTACAGGGCTATATTTTCAATCGTCAAATAACTTATCTGAGGAATAAATAATGTATGTGGCAGTTTTATGGCTTTGTGTAGATAGAAATTAATCCATAGCCTAATTGTGTAACACACCAAAATGACAAACCATACCAATTTGACAGTTTAACAATATCCATTGCGTTGTTTTGTTGTCGAGCAAACGAATTTTTTCAATCACATGAAGCAATGGATATTGTTGGGTTATCAAATTAGATTTGAATTGCTATCCCTTATTTCGCTTGAGCTGCTTTACCAGGCTTCACCCATATGTACACTTACGCAGTGCATACTCTGCTACAAATTTCTTGTATTAGGTACAGTCAAACAAAGTTAAGTATGCAGGCAGCTAACTGCAACTGTTTTTAAACAATATTCTAGTGTGCTAAGTACTTACTCAAGTTTTTACATCATTTATATAATTGTGAACAAAGTTAAAAGTTATAACGACAATAAAATGAATATTGACAGAATAGTGGAAGATTTTTGAGAAGATTTTGCTTGTATACAAATTTATTTACTGTAAAATATTACTGGATGGAGATCCCTGATCCCATATTATAATCCTTTATTATAGTATTTTTAATATAAAATAATAATGTATAGTTGAGTAAAAATTAAATATACTGTTTTAAAAATCAATATATTTATTATTAATTGCTATATAAGACGTTCTGCACATAATTGATCACAAATGGTAAGTTACAAAGCATGTTCGGTCCATTCAGACATTCAGAGTCCATTCAGATTTTAAATGAAAAATATTATTTTCGCAAGTAAGGTACATTAATTTTGTTTATTTGAAATTCGAAAATCTGGCATGATCATGAAACATGATATCCAGAATTATAAAATATTAATATTATTTATTCATTTCTGAACAAAATTAATCTATTAAAATAATTTCTAGTACAACACTTGTCACTGCTTTTGACAGTTTGACAGCAGATCTACCACAAAACTTGGCGCTTAACATGGCGCCGCAGTCACATGGATGAGCTAATGACGTCACACGAAAGTGTTACGAAAATAAGCACTTGACAAAGTGTAGTTGTCTCTCTTTTCTATTGCAGCTACTGCTTTGTTAAAAAGACAAAACTGTTTTGACAAGTGTGTGTGATATTATAGATATTTGTATAACTATTATTTCTATAGTAGAATATGCCGCCTCCATAGGTATATTTATATCTCTATGTGACTGATAGATGATAGACAATGACAAGTTGTCACTGATAACAAATTACACAAGAACATTCAATCATTTATTACTATTATTAAGATTTTTGGCTTGAATATAACTTGTCTTTTTAAGCCATGTCTTCATTGTCTCAGTATCAAGTGATAATATTGCTTTATAGTAGTCTGCTTCACAATATGTTGATGCGTCATTACGCAGCCCTTGGGAGATTTTGAGGCAACAGCAAGCTAGCAGACAGTTGGCGATAGTATCTCAAAGCGCCTAGAGACACCTTATCTTGAAATTCAATCAACGTCGGAGCACTTGTTTCACTGTTTCAACTAATAGTTCACATGCGCAGACACTTAATACACAAAATCGCACCACTTTTACATATCAAAATCCACTTCAAACCATTATTTAAACAATAATACAGGAGCAGCAAACCGCCACCGGTCAAGTTCCCGCCAAAACCTCCCAGAACAGATCAGATGCACGCTAGTCTCAGGAATACTAAAATAAGAACTCTTTATGCAAATGACGTTATACGTGGTACAAAATAAGGTAGCTATATTATTATAATCTTTTTTCTTTTACAAGGTTGTTGTCGTTTTTCCTTTCCATAGACACCTCTATTGATGTGCCATTAGCCAAACAAAAAACGTTGTCGATAAATTAACTAAGTCAATGACTTAGTAAAATTAAGGATTTTGATTAATCCGGTTCGTAATACCAAATAAATCATTGAACGTTAATGAAGTTTCATCTGACATCTTAGCGAAACCTTAGTTGAATAATGCGGAATTACGCACTATCGTGGTAATTAAAAATATATGGTGAAAAGTCACAACGAAATCTACTTAACTTCGAATATTTCTGCCAAATTATCCATAGACTTTAAAATATTGGCCTTTAGAATTACAGGGTTGCAAGGGAATAATAACCTTAAACGTAACAACAAGTACCCGTTGATACATTGCTTGAAATGACACGGGCATTTGGCAATGCCCGATATGAATCTTGAATGCGTCATAATTTGAATCTTAAAAATCTGATAAAACTTATAAAATTATTATTATTAAAATTTCACAGTTAATAATACCCTGATAATGAAATTAAAAATACAATTCTTTTTACATTATTTTTACGGGAAAAAACAATTTGTGTTATAAAATTTAAATCATTTACAGGGTATTTTGAAACTGATTGTGATTAATAATA